>WOXC01012109.1:0-467060 GCA_011680675.1 Gymnobelideus leadbeateri | reverse complement strand
GGGCAACTTCCATTTCTGGCAAGCTGTAAACCCACCCATGACTTCCGCTCCAGATCACAATCCAGATCCAGTGAGGTTAAAGCAAGAATGATTACCCCCCAAGACTGATTGCTGGATCCCTACAGATTGCAGGCCAGGAGCTGGAGCTGCCTCTGAAAACTGCAATATGGTGTGTCTCCTCAGTGGCTTCTAGGGAGGAATCTGATGCGTTCCCCAAGTTCTGGTCCCAAAGTCCATATGGCACTAACCTCTCACTTTGTTCTAGGCATGTCTATGTTGATAATTCTGGAATTGCCACAGCTGCTGGTTTTCTGGGGTCTCTCCAGATGGCTGCTGGCCCTGACACCCTGGGGCTAAAACCTTGGCTCACGGGGACCTGAGCTCTGCTCGGCTCGGCTCCCCATGCTCTGTGCACTGTTGGCTTTCAGAGTGCTGCGATGGTCCTTCCTGCAGGGCTGCTGGGCTGTCCTCAGCTGGAGGTTAGCTTCTCCGTGTCATTCTGTGGGTACTGGGGCTCCATAAGTTGTTCAAAGTCCCCTTTTACATAGTTTGGGGGGAATCTGGGGGCAGAGTGTCTTGGACATGCTGTTTCTACTCCTCCAGCTTGGCTCCACCCCCCTCCCCCACAGGGGCTTTTTTTAGTGACTTTCTTTGTGTTTCCAGTGCTTAGAACAGTATCTTACACATAATAGGCTCTTAATAAAGGGGTTCTGACTCTTTATTAGAATGCAAGCTCCCTGAAAGTAGGGATTGTTTCATTCATTTTATTTATATCACCAGTGTCTAGTACTATGCCTGGTGCATGGTAAGTCCTTAAAAAATACATGTTGATCTGATTGACTCCATCTGCCATTGTTCAGGCAAAGCTTAATGGCCAGATGATAGCTAATCAGTAAGAACATCTATTCATTACATAAAGCTTTGGAACTAACTTTGGAAACAGTTCAAGGAATAATAAAAACAATAACTGAAGTACAGGGCTTTGATCCAAAATAGAGAGAGTCACCATGCCAATGAAGTTAGTAGTAGAGAAAGTTATTGAATTCAGATTGAGTCAATCATGACCAATAGCATGTGGACAGGGACAGAAGTCAGGATAAATAGAAATAGTTAGTTGTCAAGGTTAGGGAAAGGTAGAAAAGCATGATCAAGGAAAAACTCAGACCTACAAAAGAGAAGATGGCATGGTACCCCCAAATCCTGGTCAAATGCCAGATTCAGCTCAGTATTCTTTAGGAAAAAATAAACAAAATCACTGTGTTGTCAAGACTTGGGATCAGACAGTCCATCTAATCCAATCTTTTCATTTTGCATATGATGAAATAACTAGTAAAATGACTTGCCCAAGGTCATATAGGGAAGGTCAGAGATAAGATTTGAATCTTAGTTCTCTAAGTTTATAGTCATTGTTCTTTCTACCATAGTATGCAAATTTCTAATCTCTCCTATTGATTCCTAAAGGGACATAATTCTTAGAAGTTGAAACTCATAAAGCTGATCTTAAATGTAACCTTTGGATACTGTAAAATGAGTCACACTTGATTTCTCAAAAAGCCAAGATACAAAGCAATTAGATAATTTTTGAATGTCGGTGAGACTTCTAGCCATAGCTTTGTACATTGACACATAGCTCTGAGAATCCAAAGTATGTTTAAGAGTATGCTATAAACAACAGTTTTTAGTGTGTTTTTGTGAATGCATAGGGTTTGTGACTATTTTTCCCTTGCAAAATTGTTTTAAGCATTGAAAATCATCTCATTTATATCCGTGTTTTTATGATATGCTACTTCTGTTTACATTTAAGTGGCTATCAGTGATCCTTGAATTTTTGATTAGCCAGAGTAATAATAATAGACATGAAGTTTCTCCCCGTCACTCCCCAGGGGGAGGAATAGCAATAACATGGCAGCTGCCCAGGCTCATGCTGTCCAAGCAACATTATTACCTGATTCTCATCATCAACAAGCATTGATGAGTGTCAGTGATGGGCAATTTTCTCTCTCCTATTCTTTTTGTGCATAAAGGGGAAATTGTGTATTTTAAAACAGCAAGCAATCCTCATCAAGAGAATTCAATTCAATTCAACCCAGCCAATGTTTATTGAGGGCATTCTCTGTGCAGGCCTCTTTGCTGGGTTCTGGAGCAACAAGTATGAAAAGAGACAAATTCTCTTTTCAAGGAATAACATCATCTGAGGGCAGAGAGAATAAAAGGAACATATGAAAATAGAAGAAAAAAATTCATGATAAAAGCATAATGTTATATTCTAAAAAAGAACATGTAATGCAACCATACCATTAACATTTTTGAGAAAAACCAAAACTGCTTATTTCTATTAAAAGCAATATTCATTGATAGTGAACACTTCTAAAAGTATATAGACATGGATATACATATAGGAAAAAAAAAGATGTTTCTTGTAAGAAAAAGTTTTCTGCTAAAATAGCTTGAGTCCAAAAATGCTAAAATATATATTAATAGAGCTCAGTATTTAATAATTTATATTGAACATATGCAAATTTTCAGAAATATCAAATGAAAGGAGATAAGTCTTTTTCTTTGAGAAAGAAAAATTTACCCTTTCTATTTGAAAAACAAAGCAAGGAAATACCTAATGATTGAGAATACCCTTTTCTTTAAGACGAAAACATCACGCCCTTCAAATTGGAAAAACTGCAAACATATACTCAATAATAATAACACCTTCCTTTGAGATGGAAAAATTATCCCTGATTAAAGAAAAGATAGTAAAGGATCCATGCTGCTGTTGTGTTAATGCACTGCATTTCTGTAAAGTTTCTCTTTCCTACAGCTTCTGCTAAAATACATGGAATGAAAAAATTGGGATTTGAAGTAAGGGGGTAAAAAATCTCTTGTGTATCACTTCCAGAGCTAAGCAAAGGAAAGGCTGATGTATCAGATATCTACCACTGTGAAACAAGCTATAGCTAAGAATGGAGAAGCTATGAAGAAACCTTGGAAATTTTTATTCTCAAAGAGAGTGAATAAAAGAAAGAGCTAAAAGTTTATTCTTTAAAGTCATGAAGGGAAAGGAGAGAAAGTCTTAAGGGTGACTGTTTATTAATTTGTAAACAAGATACCTAATTATGTTATTTCTTTAAATTTTGCTCTTTCTAATGCATTTTAATATATTTCTGTTTATGCTTATATAGCATTCTCAGTTTCTTAGTTGGATTTATGTTGAGATAGTTAAATAAATAATTATATTCATGTTAAAATGAATAATTAAGTGGAAATAGCCATAATCTACTTGTCTCACTTAACAGAACCTACAGTTTAAATGAAAGACACTTTAATTGTACACTTGTTAACAGCTATCCCTAAGTTCATAAACTAAGAGGAAATAAACTGAGTTAGTTTTGTAAATACAGACTTTAAAAGTGATGGCAAATCTCACAGTAATTTATATTTTTTAGAACATAAGAAAGAAGTAAGAAGATGGATGCATAGTCTAAAAAGATGAAGACCAGTACATATGATTCAGGTGATAAACACATAGGAAGTACCTAATGCAATATCTATGTTCAGTTTGACAGAGGAGTAGGGGATGACCATAAATTAAATACAATCTATAGGAAAGCTAAATCATCCAGCCAGTGGCTGCCAGAGAAAGTTGATTAGAATGACGGAATATGACAGTAAGTTCACCTCAAAAGCTCAGCAGGAAAATTTGCTGCAAGTCAGAAGAAGAGGAGAGATTTTTTTTTTTAAGTTTGAAGGGAGACTGACTACAGAAGAAAAGAAGAAAAGTCTAGCTTCAGAGGGAAGTTCAGAAGGAGATTCTGCTTTGACAGGAGGAAAAAAAAAAACAGTAAAAAAATAAGGTTTGGTTTCAGAAGGCTTGCTTCAGACTGTTTTGAGAAAGAAAAAACTTTAAATAAAACCTGTGGAAGAAACAGACCAGGATCATGCAAGATCTTGTGACTCTTAGCAGAGTGATGAGGAGTAAAACAATGCTAACTTGGAATTATACATGGAATTTTTACTATTTAAATACAACTGGGAATAGATTGCATAAAGGAGAGGAAGATACAGTAAAAATTATTACTAGTCAAATAAAAATGAGAGTAAACTCTCCTTGTCCTGACTTTTGATTCTCTTTTCTTTTTTATGCAGGTGTTGCTTGATTTATCTTTTATGGTTAGTACAGGAAGACAATTATTTTATATTTCATTCTTAAATATATATACAATTTCATGAATGTGTACAAGGGTACACACACAAACATGGGTATTTCTTTTCTTCTGATGGTTCTCTTTTGTCCAATTCCATGGAACAGGCTTAAATGACAAAGGCTCTAATAGAGGGATGGGGAATCCATGACCTTGAGGTCACACATGGACTTCTAGGTCCTTGAGTGTGACCTTTTGACTGGGTCCAAGTCTTATAGAACAAATCCTTTTATTAAGAGGATTTGTTCTGTGAAGTTTGGATTTAGTCAAAAGGCTGTATTTGAGGACCTAGAGGGCCACATGTGGCCTCAAGGCCACAGGTTTCCACCCCTATAATATCACTATTTTACCTGGTACCATGAAATAGGCGGAAGAACACAGTGTATATTAGAATAGAAATCTCCTCAACAACATATGTAGGGGCGGATAGGTGGCAGAGTGAATAGGACACAGGCCCTGGAGTCAGGAGGACTTGAGTTCAAATTTGGCCTTAGATATTTAACACTTATTAGCTATGTGACTTTGGGCAAGCCACTTAGCCCAAATTGCTCTGCTGCACGCCCCACCCCCCCGCCTCCAAAAAGCAAAAACAAAACAAAAAAACAAAAAACAAACAAAGAAACCCAAAAGCCATATGTAAAAAGTAGTCAGACAAGCTCTGCTTAGGGGGTTCTAAGTGTGGGGAACCCACTCACCCCATGAGGCAGCCCAACCCATTCAGCCAAAAACAAAATGAAATTTAAAAAAGCTGATCCCTCTTATACAAGACAGCTAATCTCCTTTCCCTCTCCAAGTTTTCCATTTTCTAGGCCAACCATCCCCAGTTCTTCACATTCTCTCTCACAAAGCATGGGCTTAATGCCATTCATTCTCCTTCTTGCCTTCCTCTGGGCATTCTCCATCTTGTCAAAACCATTCCTAAACCTGTCTGTATGAGGGCAAGTGTGAGAAATACTATGACCCAGTCACAAGATTAGCAATAGTTTCTCTAAACTGTATAAGTGTTGATTCCTTTTCAGTTAGTTTGGAGCAAAGAAGGGAATTGTTACCACTTTACCAATAAGGGTATTCTAGGTATTGTCCTTGAGAGTCCTAATTTGTGTCAGCTGGGGCTATAGGATATTTCAACTAGAACATTCTGGAGGACAGAAATATTATACCTGGCCTGTAGCCTAGAAGGTGACTTGTAGATAGTGATATTTCAAAGGGAACTAATCTTGCCAGAAATCCTAAGAAGCAAATGATTGACTACACTCCATATTAGTAACCATTAGACACATCCTCATAGAGCTTGAAGATATATACACATGAATTATAAGGATACATTTCAATGACACAGTTGTCGGGAGCTTGATTATCAGAGGTAAAAATAATGTTGGGAACATAGGAATGCATACCAAGATGTCTGAAGAAAGAAGTTATGGTATGAAGTGATAAGTAAATAGTCATTAAAACATTATGTGCAAAAAAGCATAAGATGTGCATCTCGGACTCTTGGGGAGTAAGGAAGAATTAAGGTTAGGAGAAGACTAGCAGTCTAAGCTGCACTTAGGTGGTGAGAGAATGGAAAGAGCTAATGAGAGTGTAGGGGCAACCAGTCTGTGATAGGGCAGAGCAGGCTTTTGGAGTACTGAAAAATTCTGCCTGTAGAATGAGTAGCTTTAGTTGAAACAATACCCAGATCATGCTCCCCAGGGGAATAGGGTACTCATAAGAGAGTCTGAACTTCCTCAACAGCCTAGTCCATTTCCAATCCAATAACCCTAAAAATATAGGCTGGAGTAGATGAGTTCTAAGATCCTTTCTATAAATAAAATAGCTTTACCTCAGAGTTTGCCTTACACCACTAGGTTCCCACCTCTAAAATGTATCCTTACCTTCTTAATATCGCAAGTTTCTCTGATAAGAGAAATATCTGCCCTTCAACACTTATATATGATCCTTAAAATATAAATGGCTAGTTGAGATAACACACTGAATGAAATTTGTGCTATTAAAATGTCAATGGATTGATTCAAAGAGTATAATTGATGATAGCAGATTCACTCTCATTTCTGCTAATTCCTACACTGCAGAGAGCACAACTCCTATGAGTTAGACATGTTTGAATGCCAAAGATTATTTTATGGAGAGCTCACACAGGGCAAGCATTCACATGGTGGACAGAAGTGATACAAGGACAGAGCCAAGGTCTCTCTGGAAAACTTTGTAATCAATTGAATGAAAACAACAAAGGCTCTCACACCAGGGTGTGCCCATAGCAAAGAAGGCACTATGCTCTATGAGTGAAGCAGAATTGTGGTAGCTTAAAAGGAAAATGAGATGCCCAAATTTAGAGACATCACCATTCCAAATGTTCCCCTGGACTATTCATGCCCAACCTATAGTAGAGCATTCCAAGCTCATATTAGTCTGATCAGTCACACCTGAAATCACTGTACCCTGACTCCAACATAGTGATGACATTTTGGTCCTCTTCTAGAATGAAGAACAACTACTAACAAACCAACCAATTAAATTAAAGAGTAATTGAACAAGTAACTAAAGACTGACCATGAGAACATAATATGGACCTGAAGCAAGGGGAAAAGTTACCTGCTAATGGGCTCTCTGAGGAGGCAGGACCTCCTCCAGACTAAGAAAAAGCCTTTTCCTGAATCTTCCCCACTGTCAGCCCTTTCTTTCTCGATAGCAACCAGTCATCTTTTCTCCTTTTTCTTCTTTTTCATTTTATTTTACAGAAGCTTTGTGTTTGTACATCACATTCAATTCTAAATATTATGTCTCCCTCTCTCCTACCCAAGGAGTCATTCATTGGTAACAAAGACGGAAAAGGTCAAGCTTGATCATTACAATTGTCTAGGTTTCCCCTTTGCCTCTACGACTAGGGCTTAAAATTGCATTCCAGTATGATTGGACCACATCACAATTCCAGGAACAGTGTATTATAGTGAGTCTGTCACCTCCTAGCCCATCTAACAATTGTCACTTTTCCTCTTTGGGTAATCTTTGTCACTCCAAAGGGCATGAGGCAAAACTTCACAGTTGCTTTCATTTGTATTTCTCTTAATGATTATTTTGGAATTTTTTTTTATTCTGTTGTTGCTGGCTTGCCTTTTTTCTTTTGAGACTTACTGTTCATATCCTTTCATATAGCTTAGATATCAGACTTTATTTCAGAAAATTTTTATGAGAATATTTTTCTAGTTAACTGTTTAACTTCTGTCTAATTTTAACTACATTGATTTTGTTCATGTAGAATTTTCAATTTTATGCAAAATTTCACTGTCTTTCCTGCTATCCTCTTTATCCCTTATTTGGTAAAGAATACTTTCCTTATCCATAGTTGTGAAAGATAGCACCTTTTCCTTTCTTCAAATTCATTTGTGGTATGACCTTTTATATTTAGGTCATGTATCCATTTGGGTGTCATTTTGGCACATGACATCAGAGTTTGGTCTAAACCTAATTTATATCAAAAAACATTCCACCCCCCAACGTTCGAAACAGAAGCTCCCCTGTCTGGTGGCAGAGTCCTACTGTGGCAACAAGCCCAAAAAGTCAAGTAATTAAGTGGCAACATGCCTGGGCAAAGGAAACAAAATAAACATAAAAATTCAACACTAGACTCCTATTTTGGGAAAGAGTATCAAAGCATGGAACATGAGGAGGACTGTGAGGTCAGAAATCGTGCTCCAAAAGCCCCAAATGAAAATACGAGCAGGTTACAGGAAATAGAGTACCTTAAGAAGGATTTTAAAAATCAAATAAGAGAAGTGGAGGAAAAATTGGAAAGAGAAATGAGAAGGATGCAGGAAAAGTATGAAATGAGGGTCAACAGACTGACTGAGGAAGACAACATCTTAAAAAATAGACTAACTCAAATGGCAAAGGAGGCCCAAAAGGGCAATAAGGAGAAGAATGCCTTAAAAAGCCGAATTTGCCAGATGGAAAAAGAATCTGAAAATCTCACTGAGGGGATTCATTCCTTCAGAGTTAGACTGGAGCAAATGGAAGCTAATGACTTTATGAGAAATCAAGGTGCTGTTAAGCAGATCCAAACAAATGAAAGAATAGAAGACAATGTGAAATATCTCATGGGAAAAACCACGGACCTGGAAAATAGATCCAGGAGAGATGATTTAAAACTTATTGGACTACCTGAAAGCCATGATCAAAGAAAGAACCTAGAAATCACCCTTCAAGAAATTCCAAAACAAAATTGCCCTGATGTTTTAGATCCAGAGCGCAAAATAGAGGTTGAAAGAATCCACCAATCACCTCCTGAAAAAGACCCTAAAAAGATTCCCAGGAATATTATAGCCAGGTTCCAGAATTCCCAGATCAAGGAGAAAATACTCCAAGCAGCCAGGAACAAACAATTTCAATATTGTGGAAACACAATCCGAATAGCACAGGACCTGGCAGCTTCTACACTGATGGATCGAAGGGCATGTAATATGATATTCCAGAGGGCAAAAGGGCTGGGACTGAACCCAAGGGTCACCTACCCAGCAAAACTGAGTATTTTGTTTCAGGGGAAAATATGGTCATTCAGTGGAATAGAGGACTTTCAAGCATTCTTTTTTATTTTTAAAGCAATTGGGGTTAAGTAACTTGCTCAAGGTTACACGGCTAGTCATTGTTTATGCGTGGGTGCTCATTTTCTGAGGCTGGATCTGATCTCGGGTCATCCCAACTCCGAGGCCGGCGCTCTTACTCACTGCGCCACCTAGCCGCCCCTTAAGGGCAATTGGGGTTAAGTAACTTGCCCAAGGTTACACGGCTAGGTTTTTTTGTTTGTGTGGATTAAGTGTCGGAGGCCGGCTCCGAACTCAGGTTCTTCTGACTCCAGGGCCGGCGCTCTATTCACTGCGCCACCTAGCTGCCCCATTTTCAAGCATTCTTGAGGAAAAAACCAGAATTGAATAGAAAATTTGACATCCAGACACAAGAAGCAAGAGATGCCTGAGAAGGTAATTAGGGAAAAGAAATCAAAAGGAACTTATCAAAGTTGACCTATTTACATTCTTACATGGAAAAACAATAACTGTGACTGATGAAAACTTTCTCATTATGAAAACAATTGAAGAAGGGTATATGGGCACGTGAATACATATGTGAATGTGTGTATATATGTTTACAGTTATACATGGATAGAGGGCACAGGTTGAATTTGGTTGGAAGGGATGATACTTAAGGGGTGAATTTATGAGGTGAGAGAGGAAAGTGGCAAGAGGAGATGGGGAGAGACAGGGTAGAGTATACTATCTCATGTAGAAGAAGCAAGGGGAAGTGGCTGCAGGGTAGGCGAAGAACAGGAAGGCAAAAAGGCAAAACCATATTCTCATTGAATTTGGCTCAGGGAGGAGTGACATACATACTAAATGGGATATCTCACCCTGCTGGAGAGTAGGGGGAAGGGAGATGAGAGGGGGCATGATGGAGGGGAGGGCATTCTAGGGGGAGGGGAGTTTGGAAGTGCCCACTATAGAAGAGGGACAGGATCAAAGTAGGGAATGGACCAGGTGGGGGGGTGGGATGGGTGGGAGGGAAATATAAGCAGCCTTTTACAATATATCTACTATGGTAATTTCTTGCAAAGCTATACATGTACAACACATACTGAATTGCTTATCTTCTTAGAGGGAATGGGTGACAAGGGAGTAAGGGAATGGGTCTGAAATTCGAAGTTTTAAAATTAAATGTTTCAAATACATATAAATACTATTACTAAAAATAACATTCCACCTTTTCTGATAATTTTTAATACATTGTCTTTACCCTAGTAGCTAGTGTCTTTGGGTTTATTGAACATTATGTTACTATGTTTTGTGGTTTCAAGATTTCATGTACTTAATCTATTTTGCTGATAAATTTTTTTATATTTTCACCAGTGCCAAATAGGTTTGATGATTACTACTTTGTAGTGTATTTTGAGATCTGGTATTCTTAGTTGTATTTCTTCAGTTTCTGTGTTTCTCTTGCCAGAAGAATCTCCAACATTTTATATATAGTTATTTCAAAAGATATTTCTTTTTCTATCTCTTTCTGCTGGGTTTAGTTGGTAATATATAGAAATGATGATTATTTATGTGTTCTTATTTTGTATCCTACTTTTTTACTGAAGAATTTTTTTACTCTTAAAAATTATTAATTTTAAATTTGTGGAAGAAAAAATAATTTTCATAACATAGTATAATTAAAAATAAATGATTGAACATGAAATAGTAAATCCCCTTAATAAAAGAATCATTCTATAAAACTTGTACTCATTCAAAAGGCCACACCCAAGGACTTGAGACTCTTTGAGGACCCAGGTTACCCATGCCTAGGCTTGGGTCTTTCCTTGAAATGGAGTAAGAGTGATAATTAATCTTAACTTTTGTGTAAAAGGGACCATTGCTTCCTCATCTTTTGAAGTGATTGGTATTATTGCCCATGTGGGGACAATGTTGTCTCTTGAAATTCAAGTTTAAGATACTAATCCCAGGAAGGAATTCATAAGTGGAAGTTATCTATGAAGGAAATGGGGGGTGAGTGTAATGTTGATTCCAAACCCTATTTTAAAATATTATTTCCTTGTCCAAGATTCCTAAAAACGTTACCTGGAATTTCTTCGAAACATATTAAATAAAATTGTTTCTAGTCATATTTGAGCCTAAATTGCAGAGGATATAAGTATTTCTTCTCCTTTAACACAGACTTGACCCAGAACACTTGTACATAGCAAATCGTTGGCTTTCTTTTTCTTATCCATTCTGCTATTCTGCTCTTATTGAATTGTTTAATCCATTCACTTTTAGGGTTAGACTTTTTTAGCCTTGTGTTTTTTTCTGTTTATTTCTTTTGTATTGATTTTCATCCCTTTGCTCTTTTAAGTCAGCACTTTGCCCCTGTAATTAGATTTTCCTACACTACTTTGATCCTAGTCTGTATCTCACTGCTCCTGTTTACCTCCCCTATTCCAAATTCCTTGACTTTATTAAAAGTTCTAGGACATTTTCTTGTATTACTTACTATTATGTGAGAGTCTGATAAAAAAAAAAATCTGTCATTTTATTTTACCAAAAATATGGAATGGGCTTGATGTATGGATGAGAAATAGAGTACCGTCAAAAGAGTTGTAAGGTAGTGTGTTAACTTACTGAATCAAATTCTTTTTTTATTGCAACTAACAAATAATAAGTACAATTGATCTTATATTCTCTACCTTTTTTTAAGTAGCTTTTGTGTGTGTTGGGGGAGGTTGGGAAATTTTTCTGAGTTTTTACCAGCAGTATTAAGAATTAGGTGGGAATTGGAAATGGAGTCAGTCCTCAGAAAACTGGATAAAATCAGAGAGGAAATGTATATAATTAGATGATGGGCCATTTAGAAGAGAGAGGAATAGGAATGGTCATAAAATTTCCTTAAAAAGTTGATCCATTGGAAACATAAAAGCTCATAGTAAATATGGAATAATGTTACTCTGGTACTTCTATAAGTCTTTAATCATTTCTGAATTATGGAATGTGAGTGATTACTGGGACTTCTTAATCCAATTTTATTTCCAGTCTTACTTCCTCTTTCTATATTATATTGTGTATTAAGAAATGTAGCTGTGCTTTCAACCATAAGAATTCACTACTATAAAAATGTTGGCACATTTGGAAGTCTATTCAATTCTGTGTCTAGTTGGGTCTTTTTTCCTTTCTATCTTCATCTCTAAATGTTCTTGCGATGATCAGGCTTAGTTGAAGCTCATATGAAACAGTTGGGAGCTTTCCAAAAATGGTGTAGGCTTCCTCGACAGAATGAGTTCCTCTTGCTTGGAGGTCTTCAAGAGAAGGATGAATGACCACATCTTGGGTATGTTATGGTGGGGATTCCTTTGGTTTATGGGTTGGACTAGATGACCACTGAGGTCACTTCCAACTCTAAAATTCTGTGATTACATGAAATTTAGGATTTATGGAGAAGGCACAGGAGGGAGAAAAATAAAGATGGAAGATAAGTACACAGACAAAGAAATGGACAAAGGGCAGAAGGGGAAGAAAGAGACTTCATTTGAAGGAGAAAGGTCATTAGTAGGAGGAAGAGGAGGATACAGACCCAAGATTGGGATACAGACCTAGTAATGGTATTGGTGGGTATGCACAGTGTGGTTGCCCTTTGGGCACAGTTCCAAATTGCTCTCCAGAGTGGTTGGATCAGTTCACAACTCCATCAATAATGCATTGGTGTCCCAATTTTTCCACATCTTCTTCTCTTTTTTGTCATATTAGCCGATCTGAGAGGAGTGAGGAGGTACCTGAGAGTTGTTTTAATTTGCATTTCTCTAATCAAAAGTGATTTGGAACACTTCTTCATATGCCTATGGATACCTTTGATTTCTTCATCTGAAAATTGCCTGTTTATATCCTTTAACCATTAATTTTGGGGAATGGCTTGTATGCGTCCCTAGAAGGGATAGTTCTTGAGCTCAAAGAGAAGGAAGTTTGTCGGTTAAGTAAGATATATTGGGAATACAAGGTAAGAAATAACACAAGGAAGAAGTTAGGTGTGGATTTCTTTATTATTATTATTTTTAATAGCTCTTTTTTATTTTTTAGTTTACATCATTCATTTCCACAGGATTTTGAGTTATAAATTTTCTCCATATTTTTCCCCTCCCCACCACCCAAAAATAGCAATCCCACTGAACATCACCTCCCCCAATCTGCTTTTTCTCATATCTTCCCCATCCCTCCTCTGACTTTCCAGTGTGGCATGGTAGATCTATATGCTCCAGTGCCTGTATATCTGATTTCCCAGTTACGTGTAAAATAATAATTACGTATACATATACATATATATATACATATATGTATATATGTGTGTGTATATATATATATATATATGTATGTATTTAAACATTTGATTTAAAATTTTGAATTCCAGATCCTTTCCCTTCCTCCCTCATCATCTACCCTTACTAGGAAGATAAGCAATGCAATATAGATTATACATGTGTAGCTATGCAAAACATTTCCACAGTGGATTATTGTGAAAGACTGACTATATTTCCCTCAATCCTATCCAACCCCTGACTTGTTCTATTCTCTGCTTGGATCCTGTCCTTTTTCAAAAGTGGGTGCTTCCAACTTTCCTCTCCTCAGCCTGCTCTCTCTTCCATCACCTTTACCTCTCTCTTCCATCACCCCCCCCCTTACCCCCTTCCCTGCTACTCTCCTATAGGGTGATATACCCTATTTAGTGTGTATGTCATTCCCTCCCTAAGCCAAATTCAATGAGAATAAGAATGACTCATTCCCTTTTGCCATCCTATTTTTCTCCTCCATTATAACAGTTTTCCCTTGCCTCTTCTATATGAGATAATTTACCCCATTCTATCTCTCCCCATCTCCTCTCATTATATTCCTCTCTCACCTCTTAATTTTACCTTTTAAGTATCATACCTTCATTTTAAATTGGTCCTGTGCCCTCTTTCTATCCCTAACTGTACACATATATACACACACTCACATATGTATTCATATGCCCATATACCCTCTTTTATAGATATATATGTTTATGCATACATGCATATATATGTATACACACATATACATACACACATTTCTATTCCATTCAACTATTCTCATACTGAGAAAAGTTTCATAAGTTACAATTTATACTTTTTCCATTTATCAAGTTTGATAAGTTCCTCATTATTTCTCTTCCCTGTTTACCTTCTCCTTCTTCTCTTGCTTCTTGTATCTGAATGTCAAATTTTCTATTCAGCTCTTTTTTTTTATGAAGAATGCTTGAAAGTCCTCTATTCTATTGAATGACCATATTTTCTCCTGAAGCATAGGTGATTATTGGTTTTAATCCCAGCTCCTTTGACCTCCAGAATATCATATTCTAAGCCCTTCAGTCCCTTAGTGAAGAAGCTGCCAGATCTGTCTTATGCTGATTGTATTTCCACCATATTCAAATAGTTTCTTCCTGGCTGCTTGTAATATTTTCTCCTTGATCTGGGAACTCCAGAAACCGGCTATAATATTCCTAATAATTTTCTTTTTGGGATCTTTTTCATGAAGTGATCAGTGGATTCTTTCAAGCTCTATTTCACCCTTTGGTTCTAAAACATCAGGGCAATTTTCCTTGAGAATTACTTGAAGGGTGATTTCTAGGTTCTTTCTTTGATCATGGATTTCAGGTAGTCCAATAAGTTTTAAATTATCTCTCCTGGATCTATTTTCCAGGTCAGTGGTTCTTCCCATGAGATATTTCACATTGCCTTCTAATATTTCATTTGTTTGGATCTGCTAAACAGCATCTTGATTTCTTATAAAGTCATTAGCTTCCATTTGCTCCAGTCTAACTCTGAAGGAATGAATCCCCTCAGTGAGATTTTCAGATTCTTTTTCCATCTGGCAAATTTGGCTTTTTAAAGGCATTCTTCTCCTCATTGCCCTTTTGGGCCTCCTTTGCCATTTGAGTTAGTCTATTTTTTAAGGTGTTGTTTTCCTCAGTCAGGGTGCTGACCCTCATTTCATACTTTTCCTGCATCCTTCTCATTTCTCTTTCTAATTTTTCCTCCACTTCTCTTATTTGATTTTTAAAATCCTTCTTAAGGTTCTTTATGGCCCGTAACCTGCTTGTATGTTCATTTGGGGCTTTTAGAGCACCATTTCTGATGTCACAGTCCTCCCCCTGTTCTATGCTTCGATCCTCTTTGCCTCCCAAATAGGAGTCTAGTGTTGAATTTTTCTGTTTATTTTGTTTCCTTTGCCTATGCATATTGCCACTTAATTACTTGATTTTGGGGCTTGTTGCCACAGTAGGACTCTGCCACCAGCCAGGGGAGCTTCTGTCCCAAATGTTGATGTCTTCTCAACTGCTATAGGTATTAGTTGGGTGCCCTCCCTGAAGCTCCCACACACTCTGGCAAGCTGTTCACCCACCCCAAGACCTCCATCCCAGACCACAATCCATATCCAAAAAGGTTAAAGCAAGAGCGATTACCCCCAAGACTGATCGCTGTATCCCCCTACAGTTCTCAGGCTAGGAGTTGAAGCTGCAACTGAAGCTGCAAAATGGTGTCTGTGCCTTGGCTGCTCAGTGGCTTCTTGCTCCCAGGGGAAGAAGCTGATGCACTCCCAAATACTGGTCCCAAAGTCCATAGGGCACTAACCTCTCACTTTGTCCTAGGCATTTATGTGTTGGTAATTCTGGAAATGCCACAGCTGCTGATGTTCTGGAGTCTCTCCAGCTGGCTTCTGGTCCTGCTGCCCTGGGGCTAAAACTTCGGACTCATGTGTTTCTGGGCTCGGCTCCGAGAGTGCTGTGCTGGCCACTCCCTGCCTGCTGCCGGGCTGTCCTCAGTGGGAGGTTAGCTTCTCTGTGTCGTTCTGTGGGTTCTGGAGATCTAGAGGTTGTTCAGAGTCCTCTTTTACATAATTTTGAAGTGGTGTGGGCAGGAGCTCTGCTGAAGTACTGTTTCTACTCCGCCATCTTGGCTCTACCCCTACTCTTTCTTTTTTAAGTTCATTTGAAGAGCAATAGATCCTGCTCCAATCCTGAAGAGGTATATCTTAATGAAAAGTAACAGGTAAAGGAAAAATGTATTGGAGGGAAGGGGAGAGTGTCATTGTGTTGGGTGGGAAGAATCTATGTTGCTATTTCTATATTTTGTATACCATGTATACATGGATACCATGTATACATGGATACCATCTATATTTGTATACCATGGACTGCCCACTCAGAAAAAAAATATATAGATGAAGAGTTTAGAAAATATCATAAACCTGGTACCAAGACATAATATAATACTGATGCAGGTTTTAAGTTTTCTAAATATCTTCTAAAGCTACCTCTTCCTTCAAAAGTAAAAGAGCAGTAAATAATTTATTTACTTGTATTAATCATAATATTGTCCTTTAAAAGTGGAGAAACTAGCCCAGAGAAACTGTTATTCTGAGTTTTGTAAAGAGAGATCTTTGTCAAGAGCTCTGTCTTAGAATGTGTGATAGAGATGTAGAAGAATACTGACCATAGTTTAACCCTAGATTTTAAGACAGGACATTTTAAAGAGATTAAAGTATGAACTGGCAGGATTTCTTGTAGTATAATTTTGTAGGAGTCCACATGGGATTGAAGGCTTTTTTCTTGTTCCATTATTATCTTTTTTCCCTTCAAGCTCCTTTGTACTAGAAGCAGCTACACTGCTAGTAGATGCAGTGGAAAGAGTTCTGGTAGTAAATCTTAAATTTTATCATAAAGCAGCAGTCATCAAAACTACTTGGTACTGGCTAAGAAATAGAGTGGTGAAGCAATGGAATAGGTTAGGTACACAAGACGCAATAGTCAATGACTATAGTAATCTATTGTTTGATAAACTCAAAGACTCCAGATTCTGGGATAACTACTCACTATTTAACAAAGCCTCCTAGGAAAACTGGACAATGGTATGGTAGTAACTAGGTATAGACCAACACCTTACACTATATACCAAGATAAAGTCAAAATTGGTACAAATTAAGGGAGCAGAGAATCGTTTACCTGTTAGATTTATGGAATAGGGAAAAATTATGACCAAACAAGAGACAGAGAACATTATGAAATGCAAAATGGATGATATTTATTTCATTAAATTGATAGGTTTGTGCACAAACAAAGCCAATTCAACCAAGATTAGAAGGGAACCAGGAAGCTGGGGAAATTTTTTTTACATCCAGTTTCACTAAAAAAATACTCATTTCTAAAATTTATAAATTGAGTCAGATTTATAAGAATGCAAGTCATTCCTCGATTGATAAATGGTCAAAGGATATGAACAAGCAGTTTTCAGATGAAGAAATTAAAGGTATTTTTATTCATATGAAAATGCTTTAAATCACTGTTGATTAGAGAAATGCAAATCAAAATAACTCTGAGGTATCATATCACACCTATCAGATTGACTAACATGACAAAATAGGAAAATGATAAATGCTGGAGAAGACATGGGAAAATTGGAACACTAATGCATTGCTGGTAGAGTTGCTAAGTCTAACCATTCTGGAGAGCAATTTGGAACTATGCTCAAAGGGCATACAACTGTGCATACCTTTTGACCCAGCGATACCACCTCTAGGGTCTGTGTGCAAAAGAGACAATAAAAATGGGAAAAGTATCCACATGTACAAAAATATTTATAGCAGATCTTTTTTCGGTGGCCAAGAATTGGAAATGGAGGGGATGCCCATCATTTGGGGAATGATTGAACAAGTTGTGGTATATGAATGTAATGCAATACTATTGTGCTATAAGAAATGATGAGCAGGTGGACTTCAGAAAAACCTGGTCAGACTTATATGACCTGATGCTAAGTGAAATGAGAAGAACCGGGAGAACATTGTACAGAATAACAGCCACATTGTATGATGACTAACTTCAGTAGACATAGCTCTTCTCAGTAATGCAAGGATCTAAAACAACTCCAAAAGATTCATGTTGAAAAATAATATCCACTTCCAGAGAAATAACTTTGAAGTCTGAATGCTGATGAAAGCATACTATTTGCTCATTTTTTGTGTTGTTGCTGTTTTGTTTTGTTTCTTCTGTCTTATTGTTTGTCCCATTATTTCTTATTCTTCTTTACATCATGACTAATGTGAAAATAAGTTCAATATAAATGTATATGTAGAGCCTAAATCAAATTACATGTCATCTTGGGGAGGGATAAAGGAAGGGAGAGAGAGAAAATTTAAAATTCAAAATCTTGTGGAAGTGAATGTTGAAAAGTACAAACAATTAAAAAAAACTTAAAAAGGAAGAAAAAAAGAATGCTGGTAGTGTAGGGGTCAATCAGGGGCTCAGTTCCACTACTGATCAGCACAGAAAGTTTAAAGAGCTGTTTCCAACCTGAGCCAATTCCCCATCTCCTTATATAGTGTGTGGACTCTTCACCCCTGGGGAGTGAATTACCAACTTGAGCCAATTCCCTACCTCTTCACCATAATGATGCTGAACTTGGTATAGATGTGTAAATAGTGTAGCCCAGAGGTGGGGCCACACCTTTATAGCACAATTTTAAAATAATTTATAAATTATAAAAATTTATAAATTTTATTACCTAATTTTATGATATATCAATAAAACCATTAATGAATATTTTATAATAATTGAATAATCAATAAATTTAATTTATATTTATTAATAAATAATACTATACATGATATATAAATATTAAAATCTAATAAATAATATAAATAAGATTTCTAAAATATATTTTAAAATATAAAACATTTTTTAAATAGATATAAAATAAGAAATAAAAAATAATAGTTATAAAATGGTTTGTTTACAAAATAGTTTTCTCACAACAACCTTCTGAGGTATAGAGTATCAGATACATTATTCCCATTTTGCAGATGAAGAAACTGATATTTAGAGTGATTAAGTGACTCACTCATGGCTACCTAGCTAACAATTCTTTTTCACTCGGTGACTCTAACCTAAAAGTATTGATTTCAAGGACAATGCTCTTTCCACTACACAAGTTAATATGTCTTGCTGAGAAAGAATGGCAGGGAGTGGGAGGTAGGGAGTGGGGGACTTGTGGGGAGAGATGGAAGAAGGAAATAGAAATTCCAGGATGAAAAATGTATCAATGAAAGATTGAAACCTAAAATCAAGATATGCCTCTCTATCTTTATCTTGTATCTTATACCTAATATTTCTACTCTTGCTATTTTCTTTTTTCCTCTTTATGCTAAAAGACTTTCTTATTCCTTCAAATGATATCATTTAAATTGATTAAATATTTAAAAGGTTAATGGGAATCAATCAATCATTCTATAATAGGGGTTCTCAACTTTTCATGTGCTATGGATACCTTTGGCAGTCTGATGAAAACTGTAGACCCCATTCTAAGAATAATATTTTCAGTGCATAAAATAAAATACCTAGGCTCATAAATGAAGCCATTTATAGGGAAAGACTGTTATCAAAAGATTTTTTAAAAAACAATGTCATGAACCTAAAATTAAGATCACCAGCTCTGCAAGGATTTATTAATGATATATTCCCTATTTCAGGGGCAACAAGAAGTTACAGTGGGTAGAGTTAGGAAAACTTGAGGTAAAATCCAGATTTAGACAGTCTCTAGCCATCTAACTTTGGGCAAATAACCTCTGTTTGCCTCAGTTTCCTTATTCATAAAATGAGGATTATAATAGCACCTGCCTCCCAAGGTTGTTATTAGAATTGAATGAGATGATATTTGTAAAGCCCTTAGCAGAGTTCCTGGCACACAGCAGGCATCTAAGTGTTAGCTTTAATAATAATTGCTATTATTACTACTGCTACTATTTTGAGGCATTGGTCTAAGCCATGGGGATACAAAGATAAAAATAAAACTGTCCTTGCATTAAGAACATATGTGATCTTCAGTGGAGATAACACATACATTTTTAAGTATATAAGAATGTGAAAATAAAGATTGGACATTGATTTCGGTGATATAGGGAGCTCCTGGGTGATGATGTCCCCTCTGTTAATGCAGGATGGCATCTCTGTAACTTCTCTGCAACATGCAGTCATAAAGAGTAACCTACAGCACAGAGAGGTTAAGTGACTTGCCTAGGTTCACACAGCCAATATGTCAGAGGCAGGACCTAAGTTAAGTGTTCCTAGCAGGCTTCAGGTGGTATAGTGGACAGAGCACTGGGCTTAGATTCAGGAAGATCTGAGTTCAAATTTCACCACAGATGCTTACTATCTACATGACCCTGGACAAGTCTCTTAACTTCTGTTTGCTTCAGTTTCCTCGATTGAAAAATGAGAATAATAATAATACCTGTTGTCATTCAGTCATTTCAAAGTCTTCATGACCCCGTTTGGGATTTTCCTGGTAAAGATACGAGTGATTCTCTATTTCCTTCTACAGCTCATTTTAAAGATGAAGAAATTGAGACAAACAGTTAAATGACTTACTCAGGGTCATATAGCTTATATGTGTCTGACGCCAAATTTGAACTCAGGTCTTCTTGACTCTAGGTCAGGCACTCTATTAGCTGTCTGATAAAGATAATACATACAGCACAACAGTGTTGTGAGCATCAAATGAGATGCTATTTGTAAGAAGAAGAAGATAAAAGGCACTTATCACAGTGCATGGCATATAATGGGGTCCCCTTTCTCAGCTTTAAGGCCAGCTCTCTAGCCATTCTGTCATACAAAAATGTATGTAAAATAAATAAGAGGTTGAGGGCAGGGAAGCTGGTGGCTATTGGTTCTTGAGTTGTTTGGGAAGGAAATTAGGAATTCTAAGAGACAGAGCTGCTGAGGAAATAAAAGGCATATACGTGCAGGCAGGAAAACGGATCAGTTCATAAGGCAGAGACATTTGCCCCATGGGCTCTCTATCATCAAATTTCCACAGCCTGGGTAGCTTTTCTCTATGTCCTATGGGCTTACTCACAACATAAGGAGGACCTCCAGTCACATTGCAGACAGATCTATTTATTCCTCAGAGTCTAACTGAGCCCATTGCTATACTTTTTAGTCTATAATATATGAAACATCAATTATAATTTTCAAAAGAAAAACAATGAATCCATGACCCCAAGCATCAGTGACAAACGTTTCCCTTCTTAGTCATTTACAGAAACTCATTTCCCTCCCTGAATTCTTCAATTTACACTTGCCTTCAACAGGCACTAGAGTTCCCTAAAGTCTCTCTCCCTCCTGAATCTTTAGCCCCCTCCCTGCCCCAAACCAGCTATTAATAATAACAACAGTAGGTGTATTTTCTCTGTAAAGAATATTAATGCTAAGGCCCTCCTTTAAAGGATGCTTGATTATTAAGCCCTGCAGGCAGCTTTTTACCCACTCTCAGAAGATCCTCTGAGCAACTTATGCTAATTAATTTTAGCCTAGAAGATTACATTCCTGGCTATGTGCTTCAAGAATGAGGATTCATAATTCTCTAAAGGAGAAAACAGCCTATGGCAGTATTTTTCTTGAATATGGCAGTAGTTCTCTTTTCAAACAAAGGCTTCTATTGCTAGAATATGAGTGAATCTAACACTTTAAGAAATTTTGAGGATCAGGCTGATTAACAGATAATAGCCTGTTCCCATTCAAGTTAGTATCATTCAACCTGAGGATGAAATTGTAAATGTTTGACTCAGCAAAGCAATGGAGTGTTAAGAAGATGAGTCCTTGAGTGGAGAGATCTGAGTTCAAGGTCTAATTATATCACTTAGGAGGTGTGTAATCTTGGTCAAATCATTTAACTCTCAGCCTGGGTTTCCTCAACTCTAAAATGAGGATAATAATACCTGTACTACATATTACACAGGGTTATAAGCATGTAATTATAAATCTAAAAGGGCTATAAAAGTAAACTCATTGCTAGCGTTATCTAATTTGACCCCTTCGTTTTACATAGTGAGAGGCAGAATGCAAGTCGGGAGAGCAAGGATGAAAATAAGCATTCACATAGAGCCTACTATGAGTCAGGTACTATCAGAGCAAATGATTTAAAAAAATATAATCTCATTTGGTCTCACAACAGCCTTGAGAGGTAAGTGTTATTTTCACCCCCATTTTACTGTTGAGAAAACTGAGATTAAATTATTTGTCCAGGGTTACACAGCTATTATGTATTTGAGAGCAGATCTGAACTCAGATTGTCCTAATTCCAGGCCCAGTTCTCTAGCCACTGTACCACCAGCTGCCTGATACAGGCAATGAAGTACTGAAGATCTAGATTCAGGTCCTGCCTCTGATATTTGCTAATTGTATAACCATGGTGTAGAATTAATGCAATATTCACAGATCTGATGACAACTGTGAATATGCCCACGTAGTTCTTAATCACAAAATAGAACAGACTCTCTATATAGAAGACAGAAGCAAAACACTAATTCAGACACCAGAAAATCAAATCCCAATACCAGGAAACTGAATCCATCATAGCACCAAAGAAGTTAATACACCATAGCACAGTATGGAGTCACACCATCCTTTAGCCTTCCTACAGACAAATACTCAAAAGCCTAACTATCACAGCAAGGGGCAAACAAAAACTCACAAACTTAACTATCTCCTTGGGTGTGTCCTCTCCTCCCTCCAGCTGTAACTGCTCTGACTCCCAGCTTCCTGGGGGCTCTGCTCTACCCTTCAGCAAACCTCCCACCACAGGCTCCATGTGATTACAAGCAGCCTATTAGGGAGCAGGGAAGATTGTCAAATTGGGGAAGATCTTAAAATTCCCATTACCATTATGTGTGAGTCAGTCACTTGACCTCTATAAGCTTCCGGTTCCTTATCTTTAAAATGAGGATAGTAGTGTCTTTTCTTTCTGGCTTCATTTCTGTGAGGAGAATGCACTGCTGTCAGCCTCTGAGTGGAAGAGGAATCTCAGGGCCTCTCTGATTCCAAACCATTACGAAACCACAAGTACGTGCTCCTATTACTGCTTCTTTCTTTGTTTTGGGTTTTCTTTCTCTCTCATAATTGAAGGAATATTGAAGAAGGAAATACGGAATCAGCTTTGAGAGGTTGAGAGATCAACCAGCCATCCAGGCACTGTAACACAAACGAGTTTTCACACAATGACATATTTGATGCACTGCCAAATCCACTTGGCCATTGAGATTACACTTCCTGAAACAAGGCCACAACCAAGGTGTTCAACAGATATGCTTATCACTGAGGTGACTTTGCTCCCCCCCAGGGACTAAGGTGATAGAGAGCAGAGTATACCTTAGAGTGAGGGTTTAGGGTGGGGAGGATAGTTTGGTTCTTCAGAGGTTTCATTTTTGTTATTTATTTTTTTAGAACTTCCTGAATAGAATCAAATTGTCAATAGTTTTGTTGAAAAGCAATGTGATCCTTGAGAACATGCTGGTCTTTTTTTTTTTTTAAAGCAATTGGGGTTAGGAACTTGCTTAAGGTTACACAGCCAGTCATTATTTATGTGTGGGTGCTCATTTTCTGAGGTTGGATCTGATCCCAGGTGGTCCCAACTCCAGGGCCAGCACTCTTACTCACTGCACCACCTAGCCACCCCTGAACATGCTGGTGTTTAAGGCAGGACGTCCTCTAATTCTGGCTTCTAAATGTGGGTTCTAATTCTGACTTCTAAACTAGTTGTATGACACTGGGCAAGTCATTTAATCTTTATGTGCCTCAGTTGACTTCCTGGTATTTATAGTATCTATTTGTGGAAACAGTTCCCTTAATTGGGAGGCTTCTTGGGATAGTCATTGAATAGACTGTAGACTTAAAGCTAAAGTGTGTAGATGATTCTAAAATCACTATGGCTTAATGGAAAAAGCATAGGAATCAGAATATCTGGGTTCTAATCCTGACTGTCAGTAGCTGTGTAACCCATGGGCAAGACAATTCATTTTTATGGGACTCAGTTTCCTTATTACTAAAAAGAGGTGGTAGGACCAAATGATCTTTCAGGTTCTTTCCAGCTCTCAAACTTATCATCCTCTAAGTAATTCTTTCAACCCTCTTGCTCTTCTTTTCTTGACCAGTTTTTTCCCTCTGTAATAATTAGAGAGTTGGAATTGGTAGATAGTATGATCCTAATAAGGTCATCTAAATGAATGTGTTGCAACAGAATACTACCTACTATTTCAACATAGTCTTTGTGAAAGACCTATTGTGTTTCATTTTGTAAGAGAATAGATTCCAGGGGAATTAATTTGAAGTCTTCAATTCATTCAGCTATGATAGCTGAATTTTCAGCTAACCAGACCTGGAAGCTTGCACTTGGCAAATGAAATACATATTACCTTAGGGAATCAAAAGCTTCCATCAGTGTCAGAAATAATGAACTAGGTGTCCATTTATGACCAAAAAACACCTTTCTGAAAACTCTCTCTTCAGACTCTGTCTTGTTCACACCAAAGACAGTAGACCCTCCTTCTAGTTCTGATGTTTGGAGAAAGAACTTCCACATTTTAAAAGTTATCTTAGGGATATCAGTCATTTTCTGGATATGTCTTTTTAGCATTAATATATGTCACAATGAGCTGTGCTATGACAGGGTTTAGTTGTATGTATTCTTTTATGTAATGTGGTTCAAATCCTCTTATGACAGATACCAAGACCACAGAAAATTGTGCAACTATAATATTTCTAAACCCTGCTATCTCAAATAACATTTAATACAACTGAATTTCCTTGTAATAAAAGAACCTGACAGTTCCTTAGTAATTATGATATTGGGATTTGAAATGTTGCAAAGGAATTTATCCCTTGAAAATATTTTTTTTTTATCGCTCCTATTTTATATATCTACAATATGGTAGAATACATACACACATATGTTGATATATGTGTGTATACATACAATATACACATATACACATAAATATACATAATTAAGAGGAACGAGAGTTTACCAAGGAGGAATAGGAATATTTTCTTTTGATTTCCAATCAATGAAGTTTTTTTTTAAAAAAGGGTATACTCTTGGAGAAACAGTTTCCTTCTTATTAAATCTACTTAGAAGGACATTAAAATAAATAAATATACACATACGTATACACACATATCTACAAATACACATGTGTGTCTGTATATATACATACAAAATACACATATACACAGATATATATGTATAATAGTGTATCTGTATGTGTGCAAGTATCTATATAGATACATGTAAATATATATGAGACTAGATCTCCCTGTCTCAGTCAAGATGGACATGTGGTTACTATTCACAATATCATCAGTAAGAACTGATAAATTTGAACTCAGGTCTCCAGAACTGCTGGGTTTGAACTCACGTCCTCCTGACTCCAGGGTCAGTGAGACCTGAGTTCAAATTTATCAGTTCTTACTGCTGATATACAGGTTAGCCTTGACCTACTCCTTTCAACCTGGGTGTGTTCTACCATCTTTAAGCAGCTTGGTGGCCCCCTGTTCCCATAGCTTCACTATATTGGCCCTAGACTTTTTGTGGACCCTCAATTGGCTTTGGGCTTACCTCAGTTCAGAAGTTCTGAACTTTACCAATCCACCAGCTTCAGACTCCTTAATAGACAGTACTGTAGGTGTGAGCCACTATGCTCAAATTTAATTCTGCTTTTTTTTTCCCAAATGCTTTATTAACTTCTGCTTTACATCATTCATTTCCGTCAGATTTTGAGTTACAATTTTCCCCTACCCCCGACCCCAGAATAGTAGTTCCACAGGATGTCCCCTCATCCCATCTGCTCTCTCCCATCTCTTTTCCATTACCCCTTTGACTTTCCCAGTAGGGCAAGGTGAATCCCCATGCCCCAGTGCCTGCATATCTTATCTCCCAATTATATGCAAAATAGTATTAATAATAGTATTTATAAATTTTTAAAACATTTGATTATAAAACTTTGAATTCCAGATTCATTCCCTTCCTCCCTTGTAACCCACCCTTACTGGGAAGATGAGCAATTCAGTATATGTTATACATGTGTAGTTATGCAAAACATTATCATAGTAGACATATTGTAAAAGACTGACTATATTTCCCTCCCTCCTATCCCAGCTCCCACCTGGTCCAATCCCTACTTTGTTCCTGTCCCTTTTCAAAAGTGGGTACTTCCAACTTCCATCCCCCGCAGCCTGACCTCCCTTCCATCATCTCCCCCCATCCCTCTCCCCCCCACTCTCCTTCAGGGTGAGATATCCCATTTAGTATGTATGTCATTCTCTCCCTAAGCCAAATTCAAAGAGAATAAGGTTTTGCTTTTTTGCCTTCCTGTTCTTCCCCTCCCCTGAAACCACTTTCCCTTGCCTCTTCTCTATGAGAGAGTTTACCTCATTTTGTCTCTCCCCATCTCCTCTTGCCACATTCCTCTCTCACCTCTTAACTTCACCCCTTAAGTATCATCCCTTCCCACCAAATTCAACCTGTGCCCTATATCTATGTATACCTGTAAACATATATACACATTCACATATGTATTCATATGCCCATATACCCTTCTTCAGCGATTTTCATACTGAGAAAGGTTTCATCAGTTACATTACAATTTTTCCATGTAGAAAGGTAAATAGTTCAACTTTGATAAGTTCCTTATGATTTCTTTTCTCTGTTTACTTTCTCAGGCATCTCTTGCTTCTTGTGTCTGAATGTCAAATTTTCTATTTAACTCTGGTATTTTCCTCAAGAATGCTTGAAAGTCCTTTATTCCACTGAACGACCATATTTTCCCCTGAAACACAACA
Organism: Gymnobelideus leadbeateri; assembly: GCA_011680675.1. Lineage (NCBI taxonomy): Eukaryota > Metazoa > Chordata > Mammalia > Diprotodontia > Petauridae > Gymnobelideus > Gymnobelideus leadbeateri. The sequence continues at coordinate 440,670 of WOXC01012109.1, read as the reverse complement.
CTCAGCCTTGCTTGGTAGGTGATACTCGGCTTCAATCCCAGCTCCCTCGCCCTCTGGAAGATCATATTCCACGCCCTTTGATCCCTCAGTGTAGAAGCTGCCAGATGCTGTGTTATCCTAATTGTGTTTCCAAAATATTGAAATTGTTTCTTCCTGGATGCTTGTAATATTCTCTCCTTGATCTGGGAATTCTGGAAGCTGGCTATAATGTTCCAAGGAGTTTTCTTTTTGGGATCTTTTTCAGGAGGCAATCTGTGGACTCTCTCAACCTCCATCTTGCCCTCTGGATCCAAAACATCAGGGCAACTTTCCTTGAGAACTTCCTGAAGGATGACCTCTAGATTCCTTCCCCAATCATGGTTTTCAGGTAGTCCAATAATTTTGAAATTATCTCCCCTGGATCTATTTTCCAGGTCAGTGGCCTTTCCCATGAGATACTCCCCATTTCCCCCTGCTCTTTCTTTCTTTCTTTCTTTCTTTCTTTCTTTCTTTCTTTCTTTCTTTCTTTCTTTCTTTCTTTCTTTCTTTCTTTCTTTCTTTCTTTCTTTCTTTCTTTCTTTCTTGCCTTTTGGAGGGCAATTGGGGTTAAGTAACTTGCCCAAGGTCCCATGACTAGGTTTTTGTTTGTGTGTGCGTTAAGTTTCTGAGACCGGATCCGAACTCAGGTCCTTCTGACTTCAGGGCTGATGCTCTTCTCACTGTGCCACCTAGCCATCCCCACCCTCTACTCTTTCACTTGCCCAGATCTGCTTAACAGCATCCTGACCTCCTATAAAGTCACCAGCTTCCACCTGCTCCAGTCCAGTTCTGAAGGAATGATTCTCCTCAGTGAGCTCTTGAGATTCTTTTTTTCAATCTGGAACACTCAGCTTTTCAAGGCATTCATCTCCTTATTGCCTTCCTGAGCCTCCCCTGCCACTTTAGTTAGTCTATTTTTAAGGTGCCATTCTCCTCAGTCAGGCTGCTGACTCCCACCTCATACTTCTCTTGCATCCCTCTAATTTCTTTTCCCAATCTCTCCCCCACTTCTCTTATTTGCCTCCTAAAGTCCTCTATGGCCTGTAACCAGATCACATTTTCATTTGGGACTTTTGGTGCAGTATTTCTGACCTCACAGGTCTCCTCCTGTTCCATGCTTTGATCCTCTTTGCCCCCCAAATAGGAGTCTAATGTTGCATTTTTCTGTTTATTTTGTTTCCTTTGCCTAGGCATGTTGCCATTCAATTACTTGACTTTTGGGATTGTTGCCATAGTAGGACTCTGCCACCAGCCAGGGGAGCTTCTCTCCCAAAGGTTGGGGTTTTCTCACCTGCTGTAGGTATTAGTTCAGTGCCCTCTCTGAAGCCTCCACACACTCTGGCAAGCTGGTCACACACCCCAAAACCTCCACCCCAGAGCAAAATCCAGATCCAAGAAGGGTAAAGCAAGAGCAATTATCCCCCCAGCTGATTACTAGATCCCCCTACAGTTCACAGACCAAGGGCTGAAGCTGCAACATTGCAATGTGGAGCAAGCTGTGCAGGCTCCTCAGAGGCTTCTTGCCCCCAGGGGAAGAAGCTGATGTGCTCTCCCAACCAGTCTCAAAGTCCATTGGGTTCTCACTTTGTAGTTGACATCTATGTGTTAGCAATTCTGTAAACGCCACAGCTGCTGGTGTTCTGGGGTCCCTCCAGCAGGCTGCTGGTCCGGCTACCCTGGGGCTAAAACCTCTGACTCAGGCGGGCCTGGGCTCAGCTCCCAGAGCTCTGCGCTGGCCATTCCCTGTCAGGCTGCTGGCTGTCCTCAGCAGGAGGTTAGCTTCTCTGTGTCATTTTGTGGGTTCTGGAGCTCCAGAGGTCATTTGGAGTCCCCTTTTACATAATTTTGAAGTGGTGTGGGCAAGAGCTCTGTGGAGGTGCTGTTTCTACTCCACCATCTTGACTACACCCCCTTCATTCTGCTTTTAAAAAATTGATCTCTGTGTACTATTCATTAACCACAATGTATAAAGAAGAAGTTATTATGTTTTCTTTGAAGCAACATAAATCTGTCAGGGTCTAAAACCATATCAGTAGCTTCTGATAGCAATCTCTCTTCACAGGAAGGTCCAGAAGAAAGGGTAGAGATGAATAAATGTCCTTCTATCAGCACCAGTAGAAAAGAATCCCACAGCTTCACTATATTGGTTCTAGAGTTAGTGTGGACCCTCAATTGGCTTTGGGCCTTCCTCAGCTCAGAAGCCTTGAACTTAATCAATCTACCAGCCTTAGCCTTCTCAATAGTCAGTACTGTAGAAGTGAGCCACTATACCCAGATTTATTTCCATGTTTAACAATCTCTGTAAATGCCCCACTGGTATATGGTTAGTTATATTGGGTTCATATGTAGAAAAGAATCTGTTATTACTTATTGTACAAGAGCAATCCATTCACAAATGCATACCGGTTTCTTCACTTTGTCCCATGGTCCAGGGGACAGAGCACTGACGTTGGAGTCAGAGGACCTGGGTTCAAATACCCCTTCTTACCTTTACTACCAGAGTAATTTCTGGCAACTCACTTAACTGTTCTAGGCATGAATTTCCTTATCTGCAAAATGAGTTTGTTGGACTAAATGACCTCTGGGATAATTTTCAGATTTGTAGCAATGAACCTATGGGTCCTTGATCTTCCCCAAATTCTATACTCCAACTTTCCACTTCCTGCATTTGGACAAGCCATTCCTCATGCTAGAGTATACGACCTCTTCCACCTGGGTCTCAAAATTTTTCTTTCTTTGATTTTCAATTTAAATGCCAAATCCTGTTTTAAGGCTTCCCCTATATGCAACTGTTAGGACTTTCTTTGTCCTCGAATCATCTTATATTTACTTGTCTGTGTTACCTGTGTATAGGTTATCCTTATTTTCAGTCCATCCCCAGCAATTTCCTTTAGGGCTAAGGAATAGTGTGCACATAATAGGCACTTAGTAAATGTTGGGTTAAATTTATTTCAACCGATGTCTTCTGATTCCAGGATGCAAGGTACTCACTACTACTCTGGAATGACCAGAGCGACCACATCTGGAATGAAAGCAACAATGGATTCTGAGGCTTGTCCCTTTTATAAGCGCATAACAGCAGGAATTATACACAGGAAGAAAATATTTTACCTGAGGGCCAGGCAGCCAAAATGAAGCAATGTCCCCAAATGTCCCAACATAGGAGGGAGGCAAGTAAGGAAGAAAAAAAGGAGGGAAGGCAGAGAGTAAGGAAGAAAAAAGGAAAGAAGGCAGAAAGGAAAGGAAGGAAGGCAGAGAGGAAAGGAAGAAAAAAAGGAAGGAAGGCAGAAAAGAAAGGAAGAGAGGGATGGTGGAAGGAGGGAGGGAAAGAAGAAAGAAAACAAATATTTTTATTAAATGACTGCTTTGTGCAAGTCACTATGCTAAGCACTTCACAAATATTTTCTCATTTGATCCTCACAACAACCTTGTGAGATAGTTATAATCATCCCCATTTTACAGCTGAGAAAACTGAGGCAGAAGGTTAAGGGACTTACCTAGGGTCACACATCTAGTAATTGTCTGAGGCAGGATTTGAACTCAGTTCTGTCCTCTATAGGACCTTTTGTCCTCAAAACTGATCAGTTGGAGATGTCCTATGGCTTGGCTAGCCTACTGCTTGCCTAACTTCTGAATTCTTCATTCTTGCTCCCCCTCAATTCTCCCTTCCCTTGGCTAATGTGCTTCTCCAGTTCCAAACTATGTTTGATACTAGAAGATTAAGGAACAGAACCAGAAATTACTCCGCAAGCTTGCTCATCTGTCAGTTTCTCAGAAGGATATGGAAAAGTGGGTGGGGGATGAATGGGGCACCTGGAATTTCACTTGGAAAGTGACCCTAGGAATAAGATCAGAGATAGAGTTCAGTAACTGTCTCTTTTGCCATCACTTCTATTCTCCACCTGGAGCACTCCCCAGGGTACATTGGCAGTCTTTGCAGTGGGAACAGTAACCCACTGCTTGTACCCATATAGATTAGGCTAGATTTTTCTTCAAATGTATGGAGACATCCTTAAAACTAAGTTGACTCAGAGGGGGTCTGAAGACTATGGCTATTTACTACAAATCCTTGTCTCCTAAGAATAAAAAGTCCATAAGGAACTCCAGGTGCGCTCTGATGTTTGAGTGGTGGGCCACAATGTACACCTCAGGAAAGGCAGCTTTGTTGAGCTGTATTAACTCAAGGTATCCTCAATGCCTCTCTTTGTTCAATATCCCCCAGTTACAGCTTAGAAACTTTCCTTTTAACTGTTGAGTGACCTACAAATGTCTCATTCTATTCCAATATCAAACATAAATTTCCAAGCAACTGGCCTGAGTTGGGTCTAGCCAAGAAAAACGTTCCTGTTCATTTCCTATAATTCCTGGTGGATTATTTTCTGTCTAGAATGTTCATTTATTTCATGCTTCATGATAATGTTGCCTAACAGTTTCTATTTTATTTTCAAAGCAATGACTGTCAGGGGTATTCTGTGGCTTCTCTATTGACTCATAGCAGCACTGAAGTTTTAGGTATAGATTAATTTCCTAGACCAGGATGATGTTTCCAATAAAGCAAAAAAACATTTGGATTTTTTTCCCTTCACGTTTCATTCTCTCAAGTAGTTTTAGGACTTTTTTCTTTCCCCATTTCATCTTCCCCAATTCCTTTTTTGAAGAAAGCTTTAATTTTCTCAAGTTCCTCTTCAATTTGTCATTAAGTCTTTCTCCTTTGGTGATAAGCCATGGGGAGAGAGGCTTCAAGTCCTGTAAGATAAGCTGTCATTGATATTTGCATTAAACTAATTGCTTATTGATTACTCTCCTACTTGAGCTAGCTCTAGGTAGCTAGCCTTTCCCAGATCAACTTCCTTCAAGTTGCCTCATAGTACATTCCATCACAGAAGCAGATTCTGTGAGTCATAAAAATGTGCTTATGTTACGTGATTAAAACCCTATACAGGCTTCTAGGAATTTAACTACCACGTCTAATTTTTACAAGAATGTTGGGTTCAAAAGTGTAACAACTTTCTCTCTATTCCTTTTATGCCCTTCATTCCTCAAAAGAACCATATATCACATTAAAAACAATAAACCTTTTTTTAACTGTTTACGATATGAGATCACTGTCCTAGGCAGTAAGGAATGGGAGTGGGACTAGAGTCATGAATTTAGAGATGAAAAAGACGTGAGAGGTTACCCACTTCCACCTCTATATTTTATAGAACACAAAATAATAGGATGATAGACTTAAGGATGGAAAGGAACTCAGAGACCATCTGGTCTAGTCCCCTCACTTACCAGCTGAGGAAACTGGGTCCCAGGAAAGCTTAGTATCACAGATCTAATAAGCAATGAGGAACTGAGAGAGAAATTAAATAACTCTTCCCCTCAAATCACACAGTAGGTAATACAAGGGACAGAATTTAAAGACAGGTCCTCTGATGCCCCAAATCGACACTCTTCATTTTGTGTCACAAACTTCATTTAGGGGAATAAGTTCAGGGAGGAAGAGATAAGACCTGTTTTCCTTCCTATTGGAAGGATCTTTGCAGAGGATAGGGAGCCAGCACAGATAGTTGTAACATACAATATTAAATGGCAAATTCAATAGAGACTTATAAAACAAAGTGCTGTAAGCTGTCTCAGGGTAATGACCTTTGAATCATTACCAACTGGTTGGATCAATGAAAACTCCCTGGAGAAGATGGTATATAAATATAAAATAAAGAGATTGGTCTAAAGGATTTTTACAGTCCCTTACTGGTGTGATATTGTTTTTATTTTGAGTTGTGCTTTAAATAACAACAACAAGATGTAAAATAATTAATGTTTTTAAAAGAAAAGTATATTCTTTTTGTGGGGAGACAAGTGATTTTGTTATGGAAAGGAATGTATAATAAAGAAAAATAATTAAGAACAAAGGAATTAGTGGAAACTTCATTTGCTCCGTTGGTACCAGCTGGGCTTTTTGGTCTTGCCCCAAGCTACACAAGTTGTTTTACATGGCGGTCAGATGCAGTATAGGTTTCTTGGCCAGGTATATTCCCTGTGTGTATCTTTTATCCCACTGGTCATGTGATAATCTATAGAAAAGTCTATCTCTGTGTGTATGGGAAGAATCTTTTTTGTCATCTCTCTTGCAATGATGTCTGATTAAAAGTATTACTTTGAAAGAATGTCTCTTCTGGTTGACTAAGAGAAACACATTAGTGTGGGCTTCTGAGTTTTGATTTTGAATGGAAGCTAACCTACATACATAATGCATCTCAAACCTGGTATAGCATTCAGAAAGCATCCTTATAAAGGAAGGCAGAGAAAGACATATGTTTCTACATACGTAGTTTCTACATATGGAATCTTCAAGTAAGCCTTACAAAAACTAAACTTCTATGCCTTCTGAGTCAAGAGTGAAAAAAAAAGATGTAGCCAACAATGCCACATTAGCTTAAGTCATTTTCCTCTAAGGAAAGATTTCTTATTACTTCACATTGTCCATACAATGATTTCCTCAGAGAATAAAGTTAATCCTTCATTAATATACACATCATCTCACAAGAATTAAGGACTTAAAATGTAACCCTGTAAGCATGAAAAACTTCTCATTTTAAGTGCCCTAGGGTACAGGACAATTTAACCTCTCCACTGATAATTCAATCCTCTATAAATAAGAGTGTGCCTCTAGTTACTAAATTTAGTAAGCAGAGACACAGGGATGGAAGCACAATGTTCAAGGGTTATATAGCTATACCAACTCAAGGCTAATTACATATTGGCTACATTGGGTATTTCAGTTAGTCAAGTAGGTTCTTGGGGAATTTATACTGTGTTTCTATTTTTAGTGATGGAAAGGAGCTTCAGTAGAATCCCTTTATTGGAAGTTAAAGAATAAAATGCAGTGATATAAGATATCTTTAGATGGGGCAGCTAGGTAGTACAGTAGCTAGAGCACTGGTCCTAGAGTGAGGAGGATGCAAGTTCAAATCCTACCTCAGAAACTTACTAGCTGTGACCCTAGGTAAGTCACTTAACCCTAATTGTCTCCATCTCATTTAGTTCAAAAAATCTATGGTTTTACCATCTTTTTCTAATATTTCATCTTGGAGTTGAAATGCTCCATATTTCTTTTTTTTTTTAAAATTAAACAAATGCTTTATTAACTTCTGGTTTACATCATTCATTTCCACCAGAGTATGAGTTACATTTTTCCCCCATTTTGTCCCTACCCACCACCCCAGAATAGCAGTCCCACTATATATCCCCTCATCCAATCTGCTCTCTCCCATATCTTCTCCCATACCCCCTCCGACTTTGCCATTAGGGCAAGGTGAATCTCTGAGCCCCAATGCCTGGACATCTTATGAAACATTTAATCTTAAAACTTCGATTTTCAGATCCATTCCCTTTCTCCCTTGTCACCCGCTCCCTCTGAGAAGATAAGCAATTCAGTATGTGTTATACATGTATAGCTATGCAAAACATTACCATAGTAGATATATTGTAAAAGACTCACTTATATTCACCTCCCACCTGGTCCATTCCCTACTTTGATCCTGTCCCTCTTTGATAGTGGGTACTTCTAACCTCCCCTCCCCCCAGAATGCCCTCCCCTTCATCATCCCCCTCTCATCCCCCTTTCCCCTACTTAGGAGAGTGAGTGAGGGTAAGATATTCCATTTAGTATGTATGTGATTCTCTCCTTGAGCCAACTTCAATGAGAATATGCTTTCGCCTTTTTGTTCTTCCTGTTCTTTTGTTCCTGTTCTTCCCCTCCCCTGCAACTACTTCCCCTTGCCTCTTCTACATGAGATAGTTTGCCCTACCCTGTCTCTCTCCATCTCCTCTTGCCACTTTCCTCTCTCACCTCTTGCCTTCACCCCTTAAGAATCATCCCTTCCTTGGGGTGGCTAGGTGGCGCAGCGAGCAGAGAGCCAGCCCTGGAGCCAGAAGGACCCGAGTTCGGATCTGGACCCAGACACCCAACACACAAACAAAAACCCAGCCACGTGAACCTGGGCAAGTCACCCAACCCCATTTGCCCTCCAAAAGAAAAAAAATAATCATCCCTTCCCATCAAATTCAACCTGTGCCCTCTATCCATGTATATCTGTGAACATATGCCATGTACCCTTCTTCAATTATTTTCATAATGAGAAAGGTTTCATCAAACATAGTTACTGTTTTTCCATGTAGGACTGTAAATAGTCCAACTTTAATAAGTTCCTTTTGATTTCTTTTCCTTGATTACCTTCTCAAGCATCTCTTGCTTCTTGTGTCTGAATGTCAAATTTTCTATTCAACTCTGGTTTCTTCCTCAAGAAGGCTTGAAAGTCCTCTATTCCACTGAATGACCATATTTTCCCCTGAAACAAAATACTCAGTTTTGCTGGGTAGGTGACCCTTGGGTTCATTCCCAGCTCTTTTGCCCTCTGGAATATCATATTCCATGCCCTTTGATCCCTCAGTGTAGAAGCTGCCAGGTCCTGGGCTATTCTGATTGTGTTTCCACAATATTGAAATTGTTTCTTCCTGGCTGCTTGTAGTATTTTCTCCTTGATCTGGGGATTCTGGAACCTGGCTATAATATTCCTGGGAGTTTTCTTCTGGGGATCTTTTTCAGGAGGTGATCTGTGGATTCTTTCAACCTCCATTTTGCCCTCTGGATCTAAAACATCAGGGCAGTTTTCCTTGAGAATTTCTTGAAGGGTGATTTCTAGGTTCTTTCTTTGATCATGGCTTTCAGGTAGTCCAATAATTTTTAAATTGTCTCTCCTGGATCTATTTTCCAGGTCAGTGGTTTTTCCCATGAGATATTTCACATTGCCTTCTAATCTTTCATTTGTTTGGATCTGCTTAACAGCATCTTGATTTCTCAGAAAGTCACTAGCTTCCATTTGCTCCAGTCTAACTCTGAAGGAATGAATCTCCTCAGTGAGCTTTTGAGATTCTTTTTCCATCTGGCAAATTCGACTTTTTAAGGCATTCTTCTCCTCATTGCCTTTCTGAGCCTCTTTTGCCATTTGAGTTAGTCTATTTTTTAAGGTGTTATTTTCCTCAGTCAGGCTGTTGACTGTCATTTCATACTTTTCTTGCATCTTTTTCATTTCTCTTCCCAAATTTTCCCCCACTTCTCTTATCTGCTTCTTCAGGTCCTCTATGGCCTGTAGCCAGCTTGTATTTTCATTTGGGGCTTTTGGTGCAGGAGTTCTAACCTCACAGTCCTCCTCCATGCTTTGAGCCTCTTTGCCCCTAAAATAGGAGTCCAATGTTGAACCTTTCTGTTTATTTTGTTTCATTTGCCTAGGCATATTGCCACTTAATTACTTGATTTTTGGGCTTGTTGCCACAGTAGGACTCTGCCACCAGACAGGGGAGCTTCCGCCCAAATGTGGGGTCTTCACAACTTCCGCCAGTTGGGTGGCCTCTGTAAAGCCTCCACCCACTCTGGCAAGTTGGATACCCACCCCAAACTTCCCCCCCAGACCACAATCCAGATCCAGGCAGTTTAAAGCAAAAGCGATTAACCCCAGACTGATTGCTGGATCTTCCTACAGTTCGCAGACCAGGAGCTAGAGCCACTACTGACGCTGCAAAATGGCTTCTGTGCAGCTGTTTCTTCAGCAGCTTTTTGCCCCCAGGGGAGGAAGCCATGTGTTCCCCAAATACTGGTCCCAAAGTCCATAGGGCACTAACCTCTCACTTTCTCCTAGGCATATCTGTGCTGATAATTCTGGAATCGCCACAATTGCTGGTGTTCTGGGGTTCCACCATCCGGCTGAAGGCCCAGCCGCGCTGGGCTAAAACCGAGGACCTGGGCTCGGCTCTTCAGGCTGCGCTGTCGGTTCCCAGCTCACTGTGCTGCCTGCTCTCAGAGTGCTGCGCTGGCCGCTCCCTGCAGGGCTGCTGGGCTGTCCTCAGCAGGAGGTTAGCTTCTCTGTGCCGTTCTGTGGGTGCTGTGGCTCCAGAAGTTGTTCGGAGCTCCCTTTCACATTGTTTGAAATTTGTTTAAATGCTCCATATTTCTTGAAGGCAAAGTAAGTATAACAAAAGTTCTGGAACGTTACATTTTGCTGAAAAAGCCCACAGTACAGACTTGGCAACAGACTGCTTGTTTTCTAAGGACTAGACTTGGTTTCTATAAGTAGGAAAACATCATTACCAGTAGACTGACCACATAGTGATTCACTGGCCACAGCAATCAATGAATTTAACTTCTGTGCCACCCCCAAAAGAATATAGAAAAATTCTTATGATTTAGTATGTGTGAAGCATCTGACTAGTTCATAAGTTTTTGGCCTCTCATTTTTCCTTTCTGAAATTTTTTTTGAAAACGTGTTTTTTTGCTATCCTCCAAGATTTTTCAAGGCACCCTTTTGCTTATATAGGGCAATGGCCATAAAAGGGTAGGAGGGAAGGATGCTAAGAATCACAATCACATAATTTTTAGATCAATGAGCATTAATATAGATATCAGTGCTCTAAATGTGAGGTCCTGGCAGTGTTTCTAATGCTTAGATTTTGCCAACATGGCTCAACAGCCTTTTCACCCTGTAATTTCCCTAACCCTAGTGAAATATCTCCTTGCCAAGCTGTCCCCTTTCTCCTATTGGGGAGTTCCTTTTGAGAACCTCCAATTTTGGGATGGGCCCAGGATAACGATGCTTCGTTTCTTTCCTGACTGTGCTTCTGACCATCTGGACTCCTTCCCACATGTTGGCCTCAGAAAGGAAAAGGGCCCAACGCTTCTTCTCTTAAAGTATTTGCTCAGTAGATGCCACATAGCAGGACGATTCCAATCAGAGATTCAGACAAACTAAAAGAGCAAAAGGCTAAAGCTAAAACCTTTGGAAGGTTTCCCCAGTTCCAATTACATAATTTTAGCCAATTGAAAGAGAGTACTACTTATCAAGTAGCGAGGTGGCACAGTGGATAGAGTGCCAGACCTGAAGGCAGGGAGACTCATCTTCCTGAGTTCAAATTTGACCTCAGACACTACCTATGTGATCCTGGGCAAGTCACCTAAACTTATTTGCCTCAGTTTCCTCATCTATAAAACAAACTAGAGAAGGAAACGACAAACCACTCCAGCATCTGCCAAGAAAACCCCAACCGGGGTCATGAGGAGTTAGACATGACTGAAATGTCTGAATAACAAAAAAATATTAATACAATGTTGACATTGCAACATGGGAAGTAGAGTGTAGATCTCAAGGAAGGGTATGGGATGGAACATGGAATTGGTAGCTGTGATTAAGGACAGGTTTGCCAGTAAAGATTCTCAGTAATTGTGCACCTTGTCTCAAGTTAGTATCATATTGTCTTTGACTCAGTCTCCACTGAAGCAGCCATTACATATATACATCCCATGAGTGGAGTGGGAGTGGGGTCAACAGAATGATGCTAAGCAAATAATGTACCCTTTCTTTCAAATTTTCCATAAGTTTATCTCATGGATATTTCTTGCCTTTCTGTTCTTTTCATTGCTTTATTCCTTCATTTGAGCATCTTCCTCATTTTATGGTGGTGAGGGAAGAGAGCTGGGTTTTAACAGAAACTTTTACTCCATGATCTTGTTGGAAGTCTCTCCATCATCTCATTATGAGCTTTAGTTTGCCTAACACTATTCTTTTTTTTTTTTAAACAAATGCTTTATTAACTTCTGTTTTACATCATTCATTTCCGCCAGATTTTGAGTTACAATCATTTTCCCCCCATTATTTCCCTACCCAACCTCCCAGAATAGTAGTCCCACAAGATATCACTTCCTCCAATCTGCTCTCTCCCATACCTCCTCCCATACCCCCATCGACTTTTCCATTAGAGGAAGGTGAATCTTTGTGTCCCAATGCCTGCACATCTTATCTCCCTATTACAAGCAAAAAAGTATTACTAATAATATTTATATATATTTGAAACATTTAATGTTACGACCTCAAATTTCAGATCCATGTCCTTCCTCCCTTGTCACCCATTCCTTCTTGGGAGATAAGCAATTCAGTATATGTTGTACATGTCTAGCTATGCAAAACATTATCATAGTAGATATATTGTACAAGGCTGCTTATAATTCCTCCCACTCATCCCACCCCCCACCTGGTCCATTCCCTACATGATCCTGTCCCTCTTCTATAGTGGGTACTTCCAACCTCCCCTCCCCCAAGGATGCCCTCCCATCCATCATCCCTCCTCTCATCCCCCTTCCCCCTATCCTGCTGCAGGTTGAGATATCCCATTTAGTATGTATGTCATTTTCTCCCTGAACCAAATTCAATGGGAATGTGGTTTTGTCTTTTTAGCCTTCCTTATTCTCCCCCTCCTTTGCAACCACTTCCCCTTGCTTCTTCTATATGGGATAGTTTACCCTACCCTGTCTCTCCCCATCTCCTCTTGCCACTTTCCTCTCTCACCTCACAATTTCATCCCTTGAGTATTCTCCCTTCCCAACAAATTCAACCTATGCCCTCTATCCATATAACTGTAACCATATACACACACATTCACATATGTATTCATATGACCACACCCCCTTCTACCATTATTTTCATAGTGAGAAAGATATCATCAGTCACAGTTATTACTTTTCCATATATGAATGTAAATAGTTCAACTTTGATAAGTTCCTTTTGATTTCTTTTCCCTGATTACCTTCTCAGGCATCTCTTCCTTCTTGTGTCTGGATGTCAAATTTTCTATTCAACTCTGGTTTTTCCTCAAGAATGCTTGAAAGTCCTCTATTCCACTGAATGACCATATTTTCCCCTGGAACAAAATACTCAGTTTTGCTGGGTAGGTGACCCTTGGGTTCATTCCCAGTTCTTTTGCCCTCTGGAATATCATATTCCATGCCCTTAGATCCCTCAGTGTAGAAGCTGCCAGGTCCTGGGCTATTCTGATTGTGTTTCCACAATATTGAAATTGTTTCTTCCTGGCTGCTTGTAGTATTTTCTCCTTGATCTGGGGATTCTGGAACCTGGCTATAATATTCCTGGGAGTTTTCTTTTGGGATCTTTTTCAGGAGGTGATCTGTGGATTCTTTCAACCTCTATTTTGCCCTCTGGATCTAAAACATCAGGGCAGTTTTCCTTGAAAATTTCTTGAAGGGTGATTTCTAGGTTCTTTCTTTGATCATGGCTTTCAGGTAGTCCAATAATTTTTAAATTGTCTCTCCTGGATCTATTCTCCAGGTCAGTGGTTTTCCCATGAGATATTTCACATTGCCTTCTAATCTTTCGTTTGTTTGGATCTGCTTAACAGCATCTTGATTTCTCATAAAGTCATTAGCTTCCATTTGCTCCAGTCTAACTCTGAAGGAATGAATCTCCTCAGTGAACTTTTGAGATTCTTTTCCCATCTGGCAAATTCAACTTTTTAAGGCATTCTTCTCCTCATTGCCCTTTTGGGCCTCCTTTGCCATTGAGCTAGTCTGTTTTTTAAGGTGTTTTCCTCAGTCAGGCTGTTGACCCTCATTTCATACTTTTCCTGCATCCTTCTCATTTCTCTTTCTAATTTTTCCTCCACTTCTCTTATTTGATTTTTAAAGTCCTCCTTAAGGTCCTCTATGGCCTGCAACCCACTCATCTTTTCCCCTGGGGCTTTTGGAGCAGGACTTCTGACCTCACAGTCCTTTTCCGCTCTATGCCCCCAAAATAGGAGTCTAGGGTTGCATTTTTCTGTTTCCTTTGCCTTGGCATGTTGCCACTTAATTGCTTGACTTTTGGGCTTGTTGCCACACTATGGCTTTAAGGCCAGCTAGAGGAATTTTCGTCCCGAACGTGTGGGGAGGCAACTTCCGTTTCTGGCAAGCTGTAAACCCCCACAACTTCCACCCTAGGTCACAATCCAGATCCAGGGAGGTTAAAGCAAGAGCGATTACCCCCCAAGACTGATCGCTGGATCTCCCCACGATTTGTAGGCTGGGAGCCAGACCTGCCTCTGAAAACTACAAAATGGCGTGTCTCCTCAGCGGCTTCTAGCCCCCAGGGGAGGGAGCTGAAGCATTCCCCAAATACAGGCCCCAAAGTCCATAGGACACTAACCTCTTACTTTGTCCTAGGCATGTCTATGTTGATAATTTTGGAATCGCCACAGCTCCTGGTGTTCTGGGGTTCCTCCAGCTGGCTGCTGGCCCTGCCGCCCTGGAGCTAAAACCTTGGCTCACGAGGACCTGGGCTCGGCTCGGCTCCTGCGCTCTGCGCGCTGCAGGCTCCCAGACCGCTGCGCTGGTCCTTCCTGCAGGGCTGCTGGGCTGTCCTCAGCGGGAGGTTAGCTTCTCTGTGTCGTTCTGTGGGTGCTGGGGCTCCAGAAGTTGTTCACAGTCCTTTTTTACATAGTTTGGGGGGAATCTGGGGGCAGAGAGGCTTGGAAGAGCTGTTTCTACCGCCTAACACTATTCTTGAAAGACCATGCTATGTTATTGTATTTATCATGCATTATGGACCCTACCCTTCCATCTTCCATAGATAATGCTTTAAAATGTACAGAGGTTGATGAGTTACTTGTGTACACACAGTAGTCTCTTAAAATAACTTCCTCTTTTCCTCCTGATCAGAATTGTTTTTATTTGTACATTAAAAAGTTTATTCAAATTTCCCACCCTTCTTAAGCTGACTTTCCTTGATGAATTTTAGCTCACTGCAGGCTACCTACATATATATATACACACACACACACACACACACACACACATATATATATATATTCTGAACTTTTAAAAATCTGTTCTTCTCAAAGCTAGCATATATAAGTTTCTATACTATCAAACATTCAAAGATGAGATGATTATTTCTTCTTGATGTCTCATCATTTCTTGCAAGTAGGAATTGATTCATAGTAAGAACTTCCCTTTATTGGTTCCGCAACCTTTTGAAGGATTAAATCACCATAAAGAAACCAAGAAATTATCAGGTACTTTGCTCATCTACAAAACTGATACCTTCCAACACTTCATCATGACTTCATGCCAGACTTGTAATCTATTTGCCGAAGTGCTCACGAATTTTCTCTTTTTATCTAGGTGGCCTGTAGTAAACTCTATCTACTATATTGTTTCTGCATCAATTGACGTTCATTTAAACTTTCTACCATAATTCCTTCATGTGAGTTCTAGATATCTTCACATTCAGAAGTCTTTTCAAGATACAAAGCTACTTTTTTCTTTACAAATGCTTTATTAAATTCTAGTTTACATCATTCATTTCTGCAAGATTGTTACAAATTTTCTCCCCATTTCCTCCCCTACCCATCACCACAAAATAGCAATCCCACTAGATGTCCCCTCCTCCAATATGCTCTCTCCCATATCTTCTCCCATAGCCATTCTGACTTTCCAGTAGGGCATGGTGGATCTCTAGGCCCCAGTTCCTGTGTATCTTATTTCCCATTTACATGTAAAATAATATTAATTATATGTATGTATATATTAAACATTTGATTTTAAAGCTTAGAATTCCAGATTCATTCCCTTCTTCCCTTGTCACCCACCCTAACTGGGAGGCTAAGCAATTCAATATAGGTTGTACATGTGTAGCTATATAAATCATTTCCATAATCGATATATTGTAAAAGACTGACTATATTTCCCTCCCTCCTATCCCACCTCCCACTTATTCTATTCTCTACTTTGATACTGTCCATTTTCAAAAGTGGGTGCTTCCAACTACCCTCGCCCCAGCTTGCCCTCCCATCCATCATCCCCCCTCTCATCCCCTTGCCCCCTACTCTCCTGAGATACCCTATTTACTGTGTATGTCATTCCCTCCCTAAGCCAAATTCAATGAGAATTGTTCTTCCCCTCCATTGTGGCCATTTTCCTTTGCCTCTTCTATATGAGATAGATTACCCCATTCTGTCTCTTCCCATCTCCTCTCATTATATTTCTCTCTCACCTCTTAATTTCACCTTTTAAGTATGATCCCTTCCTATTAAATTGGTCCCATGCCCTCTATCTATGTATACCTGTAAACATACATAAACACATGCACATATGTATTCATACACCCATATACCCTCCTATATAGACATATATTTGTATGTGTGTGTGTATATATACATAAAAACATATATGTATATATAAATATAAATATATATACATATAAATATATATGTATATATGTATATATACATATATGTGTGTGTATATATATATAGTTATATATAGAGAGAGAGAATAGTTAAAGGGAATATATATGTGTGTATATATATATATACACACATATATATTCCCTTTAACTATTCTCATAGTAAGAAAAGTTTTTTCCATGTAGGGATGTAAATAGTTCAACTTTGATAAATTCCTTATGATTTCTTTTCCCTGTTTACCTTCTCATGCTTCTCTTGATTCTTGTATCTGAATGTCAAATTTTCTATTCAACTCTGGCTTTTTCATCAAGAATGCTTGAAAGTCCTCTATTCCATTGAATGACCATATTTTCCCCTGAAACATGATACTCAGTTTTCCTGCATAGGTGATTCTTGGTTTTAATCCCAGCTCCTTTGACCTCCGGAATATCATGTTCCAAGCCTTATGATCCTCAGTGTAGAAGCTGCCAGATCCTATATTATCCTGATTGTGTTTTCACAATATTCACATTGTTTCTTCCTGGCTCCTTGTAATATTTTCTCCTTGATCTGGGAACTCCAGAACCTGGCTATAATATTCCTAGGGGTTTTCTTTTTCGGATCTTTTTCAGGAATTACTTGGTGGATTCTTTCAATCTCTATATTGCCCTCTGGTTCTAAAACATCAAGGCAAATTTCCTTGATAATTTCTTGAAGGATGATTTCTAGGTTCTTGTTTTGATCATGGCTTTCAGGAAGTCTAATAATTTTTAAATGATCTCTCCTAGATCTATTTTCCAGGTCAGTGGTTTTCCCAATGAGATATTTCACATTACCTTCTATTTTTTCATTTGTTTAGATCTGTTTAATAGTATCTTGATTTCTCATAAAGTCACTAGTTTCCATTTGCTCCAATCTAATTCTGAAGGAATGATTCTCTTCAGTGAGCTTTTGAGATTCTTTTTCCATCTGGCAAATTCAGCTTTTTAAGGCATTCTTTTCCTCATTGCCTTTTTGAGCCTCTTTTGCTATTTGAGTTAGTCTATTTTTAAGGTATTATTTTCTTCAGTCAGGTTGTTGACTCTCACTTCATTACTTTCTTGCATATTTCTCATTTTTCTTCCCAATTTTCCCTCCACTTCCCTTATTTGGTGTTCAAAATCCTTCTTAAGGTCCTCTATTGCCTGTAACCAGCTCATATTTTTCTTGGAAGCTTTTGGTGCAGGAGCTCTGACTTTGCTATCCTCCTCCTGTTCCATGCTTTAATCTTTTTTGTCCCCAAAATAGCAGTGTAAAGTTGGGTTGCTCTGTTTGCTTTGCTTCTTTTGCCTGCTCATATTGCCACTCAATTACTTGACTTTGGGCCTTTTTGCCACAGTTGGGCTCTGCCACCAGATCGGGGAGCTTCATCCCAAAAGCTGAGGTCTTCTCAGCTGCTGAAGGTATTAGTTGGGTGCCCTCTCTGAAGCCTCCACATGCTCTGGCAAACTGGTTACTCACTTCAGGACCTCCACACTAGACTGCAATCCAAATCCAAACAGGTTAAAGCAAGAGTGATTACCCCTCAGACTGGTCACTTGGTCCCCCCACAATCTGTAGGCCAGGAGCTGAAGCTGCCACATGGCAGCGGCTGCATGGCCATGGTGCCTCAGCCGCTTCTCGCCTTGAAGGCAAAGGCTGGATTGCATTCCAAATCTCCTGTATCCCAAAGTCCTCTTACCTTGTTCTTAGCATTTATGGGTTGATAATTCTGAAACCGCTACAGCTGCTGGTGATCTGAAGTACCTCCACACTATGGCTGATCAGGCCTATGCTGTAGCTAAAAGCTCTGGCTTAGGCAGTGCTGGGTTCAGCTCCCAGAGTGCTGTGCTGGCTGATTCCTTGCAGCCTGCCAGGCTATCCTCAGCAGGAAGCTAGCTTCTCTGTGTCATTCTGTGGGTTTTCTACTTCCAAAGTTTGTTCAGAGTCAACTTTTACATGAATTAGAGGAGGTGGGAGCCAGAGCCCAGTGGAAGTACTATTTCTACTGCATCATCTTGACTCTGCCCCCCACAAAGCTACTTTAATCATACCTCCACCTATGTTAAAAACAAAACAAAACAAGAAAACAGCACCTCAAGTTAATGCTGAAATCCTGAACCTCTCCTTAAAATTTTCCCAGAGTACCTTGGTTTTTTAACTTGTATGATGCAACAGTTTTCCTTTAATTGCAAGCTTGGATCCATACACATGTATACGTGTGTACTATTGTTTATATGTGAGTCCAATCGATGACATCAGTGACTTAAGCCAGGAGTGGGGAACCCGTGACCTCAAGGTCACATGTATTCCTCTGGGTCCTAATGTATGGACTTTGATTGAATCCAAACTTCTCAGAACAAATCTCCTTAATAAAAGGATTTGTTCTGTAAAACGTATACTCAGTCAAAAGGCCACACCTGAGGACCTAGAAGGCCACATGTGGACTTAAGGCTGCAGGTTACCCACCCCTGATTAAGCATTTCCAGGGAATAATCTCCTTAATCCCCAGGCATATTTGTTGCTACATGGTTTATGCTTCTCAGTATACTCTGATAATGGAATGATTTTGCTACTTGCATCCCATCTTCATATCAGACATTCAAGAAATGCATAATTGGTGATGTTTTATCTGTTGTATAATAAATTTAAATGACAAATATGACTAATACAAAAACTTGTCTGTTTATATAGTCCAAATATAAAATTTAAAGTTTTTGCCTTTTGAGCCCTTCTTTTTAGGAATAAAGTTTGGAAGAAGAGGGCTTCTGATGTCATCTCAAAGCATTTAGAAGAAAAACCAAGGTTTACTCAAAAGTAAGAGGTCCTGGAGGCAGCTAGGTGGCACAGTGAATAGAGCGCCAGCCCTGGAGTCAGAAGGACCTGAGTTCGGATCCGGCCTCAGACACTTAACGCACACACAGACAAAAACCTAGCCGTGTGACCTTGGGCAAGTTACTTAATCTCAATTGCCCTCCAAAAAGCAACAAAAAAAAGTTAGAGGTCCTAAATATAAATTATAATCATTTTACAAGCCCATTTTGTGTGACTATTCCTAGTCCAAGGAAAATTATAGCAAACAATGTATATTTTATATGCCAATGCTTCTCAATTCCTATAGACATCATCACTGTGTTGAAAATAAACTACATTCTGCTATGAAAATCTTTGAATAGCTCTTTTTTCATTTTTGATAACACTGGCAGGATATATTCCCAACAATGGGATTATTATTAGCAGTCTAAATGTCTAACAATAGGGAAACAGTTAAATAAATCTTGCTACCTACTATAATCACTATAACATTATATTATATATTATATAAATATACAATAAAATATTATAATCACTATAATGTGATTAAGATGGACAAGTCTAAGGAGCACAAAGACAGTTAGAAAGATCTTTATGAAATAATAGAAGAGAATATTACAGCAGCAAAAGAGTGGAATATGTGCTAACTATGATCATATGATACAAAAGCATGAGAAATTTTTTTTAAAAGTATCCCAAATGAAACTAAAAAGAAGGTACTGAAAAAATAGTATGATACTTTAGGCATTGAAATAATATTTCAGTGTAAATGGCTCCTAAGTAAAATTAATTGTATACATTGTCATTTATGACTTTCTAATAAAATGTTGAACTTATTTTTTTAAAAGAAAGGAATTTCATTCATTATAATTTCTATCCAACATCTGCTCTTTCTTTGAATATAAATTCCTAAACACCAGGATAGTGAAACTGACACTGGAAAATATGTTTCTCTTTATTATTTTAAGTCCATCTTGTTCATATTTTGCCTCAGAGGAAAAAGAAAACACAACACGATTTTGATAACATTTAGTGAGATAATGAAAACTAAGAATAGCCATTTTCCCAAAGTTAAACACTTAATTTTGTATTCCATCAACTTAAAATCAATTAGAAACACTCAGACTGAAAAAGAACAACATTTCTATAAGTAATCAATATACCTTAATGAAGTCCCTACACCTGAAAGGATGTCAGGATCCTTCTATATACCCAAATGGATGCACAGACTTAGTTGGACAGCAGGCTTATATGGATATAGATGTCTATAGGCCCCTGTAGGAATTTAAAGGAAAATAGTTAATTATCTGGGGAGACTTTAAACCCCTGTAAATTTCTATTAACAGCCATACACATTACAATTACAAGGTGTTTTAGAAGTGTTTTATTTTAGGCTCAAAGAATACCTTTCGTCATAAAAAATGGACTTAGTGTATAGTTTTAAGGCTTTGATTTAACTTTGTACATAATTATTCAATTCAGTTCAATTGTGTGAACATCTGTTTTGTCTACAGTATGCATGCATGTAGACATTAGGGGAGATACACATTTTAGGTATGACTGAGTCATTGCTTTTATGAATCTTTGAGTTTAATAAAGTGACATGTTAAACATATGAATGACCAGAATATAAGAAAAGCACAACCCTGCTGACTATGTCTTTCTCTAGTTCCAGGGGAGTTTAAATAGTTTCCCGATTCCTCTAAGAAAAAATTCCAATTCCTCTGTTTGAAATTTAAAACTCTGGGCAATCTGACTTTGAGCCATCTTTCCAGATAGATTTCCCATCACTTCCCCTTACACACTTTGTATTCCAATCAAGCAGTGCCTCTTTTGGTTCCCTGTAAATAATGTTCTCCTCTCTCCTACACTTTCCTTCAGAGCCTCCCAAACACTGAGCTAGCTCTGGCAATGCATGCATTAACATCATTTTCAATTTGTACATCCCTAGAAAGTATATTACTAAGGTAAGTAAACTTATCCACAGTATTTAAAACTCTATTTGCTGTAACCTTTCGTTCCATGTATGGAGGGTGTGCTGCTAGCTGAACACCATTTTTCTGTAGATCTTTAATTTGATAGTCTAATACCTTTTCTATCTAATATGTTCTATCTCCTGCCTTCACACATTGACATAGATTCTCCACGATGCTAGAACACACTCTACCTTCTCCTAGAATCTCTACATTCCTCCAAGTGTCAGTTCAAATGACAATTCCTATAAGAGCTTTGTTTTGTTTTGAATTTTCATAGTGGTTTGCTACTTCCCTAGATATTCCTTAGTAAATATTTTACATTAGTTCATGTTGTTGTCCATGTTGTTTTCCATTTTGCCCTCTCCCCCAATAGAATGTCAACTCCTAGAAGTCTGCTGCAGTTTCACTTTTTTTTGGATCCTGACTTCCTACTATTATGCCTATCAAGCAAAGAGAGGTAGGTAGCATTCAACCAGCAGAGAGAAAAGGAAAGAGCATTCCAAACATTGGGCACAGAAATGGGAAAACAACAGATTAAAAAAAAAAGTTTAACAGTCTTTAAAAGTATAGAGAGATAAGTTGGTTAAAAACCTACTGAAAAGAAATTATTATTATATTATATTATATATTTTTATGATATAATATATTGATGTAATATGACAATATAATGCAATGTAATATAAAATATTATTATATGATGTAACATAACAATAAAATATAAATATCATAGAATAGAACAGAAGAAAATAAAATATAACAATATAATATGATATAACATGGCATAACATAATATAATATGATATAACATAACATATAACAACACAACAAATATAATATAATACATATAATATATAACATAACAATGTAATATAACATAACATAATATATAATATAATACAATAAAATAAAATATAGTATAATATACATTGATATTAATTCTGACTATGCCACAAATCAGCTTGGGTCCTTGGGCAAGTAACTACCTAGCTGGGTCTTTTTCCTTATCTATAGCATGGGGAAGTAGCCTAGATGGCCTTTAATGGTACAACTAGATCTGATTATCTCTGATTCTTTTAGCAATATCAGAAAAAATATTGGCCAATTTATCTTCTACATTTCTCTGGGCCTTTGGAACTCACACAATTTTGGGGTGGCTAGGTGGAGTAGTGAATAGAGTAACGGCCTTGGAGTCAGGAGGACCTGAGTTCAAATCTGACCTCAGACACTTAATACAAAAAACTAGCCATGAGACCTTGGGTAAGTCATTTAATCCTAATTGCCCTCCAAACAAAGAAACTCACACAATTTATACTGTGCTAGACTATGATGCTGAATGGGCATGCTCCAAGGCAGAAAGAGTGCCCCCAAAGAGGACCGAAGTCATAAATGCGTGATACAGCAAAGGTAACCTCATAGATCACTTGTACTAAACAGTTTAATAATCGGCTCCCATATGAGGTAAGTAGCTGGGTAGAAACCTTGATCTTCCAGAGGATATAACAGATGAAGGGACAAAGAGAAGACCAGCCCACCTAGTATTTACTTGGAATTTATTGATAGAGAGAAAGGAAACTGCAGCTGAAAGGAAGCAAAATGGGCTTTGTCCTCAGTGTAAATCAATTTTATTTTTTCCAAATATGACCTCTTTTTCTACTATCTATTGGGAGGAGAGTAAAAATTCACCATGGTGTAACTGATCACAGTTTCATAATACAGACATCTATAGCAAGATAATGGGTCAACCTAATTGAAAGGGGCGGGGGGGGGCGGGGGGGATGTCTGCTCTCCAAATACATACTGCTTTCATTCCCAAGGGAGAAGTCTTGAGGTGGTTCATGAGAGACACCACTAGTAGAAGCTCCATCTTTTTTCAAACAGAGCAAATACATGGAATAATAATAAACTACAATTGTACAGGAAGTCTTTGTACCTGGCATCATAGTGTATTTATATGAAGTCTTCTTGTTTTTAAATTAGACAGTTGTATAGTTCATTGTCTGCATGAGTTGGCCAAAGTCACAAACTAAACAGACTTTAAGTTCCCATTTGAGATATGGTTCCCTGAATCTGTGTGGTTATTATACCTTTTAGGGTTGCTGGGAACCCCAAAATTTCAGGGTACAGGGTGGCATTTGCCTGCAAAGAATTCACTCCTTCAAACCTTCTTCCAGTCAAAGTGACAATAAAGTAGTCTGGGATGGGCTAGGTGCAGTACTGAAAGGAATACTAAGTAGTCTGGGGTGGGCAAAGAACTACAGTGAATGGACTGTTAAGTAAGCTAGTTAAATGATCTAGGTGGGCCAGATACCTTGGGCAGTGGGGCCAGTGATTTGGATTGCTGAAATGTATGGAAAAATTCAGGTACCAGTTGCTTTCAAAGACATGTTTTTTTTTTTCCTTTTAGGGGTATAGGTCCCATCACCCCATCAATTACAGCACTGTCTGTTCAAATTCTTCTCTCCTTTCAGTGTCAATCTCTGGTTCACCTCCTCCATGAAAAAATTTTAAATTCCCTCCCCAACCTCCACCACAACTGAAAACTTCTCTCCCTTTGGATTTGCTTAGATTAGTTACTGTGGATTCCTCTTCTTTTATCATAAAATCATGAAAGAGATCATATCTTCTTAGGAAGAGATATTGAGGCTATTTAGTAAAACCCCTCATATTATAGATGAAGAAACTGAGGCCAAGGAAGTGAAGGGTTTTCCCAAAATCATACAGATAGTAAGAGTCAAAAGGAGAACGTGAACTCAGGTCTTCTGATTCTTCTGGTTATAGAGCTAGGACTCTTTCTACTGGACACCCACATCTCTACACTCTGCCTTACAGCATATTTCTGTATGCCATAGCTCCTGGTAAGTTTCTTTAGGTCAAAGACTCACTTTTCATCTTTCAGTCCTCAGTCCTACTTTCATAACAAGAGATAGGGCAGCTAGAAGGAACAGTGAATTGAGCACTGAGCCTAGTGTCAGGAAAACGTGAGTTCAAATGTAGCCTCAGACACTTACTAGCTGTGTGACCCTGGGCAAGTCACTTAACCTCTGCTTGGCTCAGCTTCCTCAACTGTAAAATGAGAATAATAATAGCACATACCTCCCAGGTTTGTTGTGAGGATCAAAGAAAATAATAATTGTAAAATAGCAAGCATTGCATCTGACAGGTCCTAAATGCTCCTTGACAGGCAACATTTGTTAGCTATTATATATATATTTGCAGGTCATGGTTCTCTTCAAAGCTCCATGAAGAAAGTACTACAGATATCACTATCCTTATTGAGAGATGAGAAAACTAAGGCTCAGAAAGTGTAAATAATTCACCTGAGGTCACAGAGCTAGTAAGCGACAAAACTGCGTCTCAGATCTCCCTGACTCCAAGTCTAGAACACTACCCACTATATGCTGCCTATTCTGTCTAGCCTAGCACCTGGAGCATAACATTCACTAATGTCTATTTAATTGAATGAAATACAATTTAGGGTTGCTTGCCATCTTCGTAGATGATTAAGACCAGGAATTTTTTTCAATTGGGGGTCCCAAATGTGATCAAAACCTTAAAGTTATCTGTCTCATGGTTCTTTCCTTTCTATATCTAGTCACCTTATCTTGCCAAACTTTTCCTTTGAAAATTTTCCCCTATCCTCTCCATTCCTATCACCATCACTTGAGAGCCTCCTCACCTTATGACTGGAAGACTTCAGTTGTTTCTTAATGGGCCTTCCTGATTGCAGTGTTTCCCCACTTCAATGTGGCAGGCTTACCACTGTTTCCCCAAACCAGAATTTGCATTGTCATTACCCTAATCAAACCCAGCAATGGTTCCCATTACCTATTGAATATAGACAAACTCATTGTAGCAGCAAGCACCCTGACACACCCAGGGTGGCTGCCACAGGTTCTAGATCTGCTTTTCTAAAGGAAAGCAACTCAAAATGGGCTAACAATCTTGCTTTAATCCATCAAACATATCATTTATCTAGTTCAGGGGAAAATGTCAGCACCCCGAACTTCATAGTATACAGAAGTTACAAGCAGAAGTTACAAGAAGACAGAGAGAAACAAACATTTCAAGCAGACAGGCCTCCAAGTGTCCAACCACAGCATCTATACCTAGTCAGTTACCAGAGAGGGAAACATCAAAATCTGGGTTTGTCAAAGCCGGGGGGCTCTCAATAGCTGTCCAGAGTCTTGTCTGGTCAAAGCACACGACACTTCTCAAAGTGAGCCCCAAAACAAAGTCTCACAACAGGGTTTATATAGCCTTCTCCTGGCTCGGAGAATGTCACAACCCTCTTGACCCCACTGCCCAATCACAAAGTATCTCCTGAAAAACAAGCCTCCTGCCACAGGCTCCAGGTGCACTTAAGCCTATTAAATGACTTATGGGCAGGGAAGATATTACACAACATAATCTCAGAAAGATAGCAACAACATAAATCTACATTCCCATTACACTCATCTGACTAATTTTCATGACCTTCAGTAATTTAACCTGACTCTATTCTGACTTCCAGTGTATACATGTATATATGTACATACAAATGCTTTTGCATCTGCTCCATCCTGCTTAAATTAAGGTGACCTATTTTCCCCCACAAACTCATTCATACCTTCATGATATTTCACTCCCTTGGGCTATTGTTCTTGTCTTTCCTCTGCTTACTTATATCTTTTCCATCTTTCAAGGCCTAGTTCAAGTCTCACCTTCTATCATCAAATTTTCTACATCTATTGAGGCCTGCTTGATATTGCTCTCCTCTGAATTCCTAAGCTCTTCTAGCCTACATCATACCTCCTCACCCTTAATTATGTGTGATTTGGAACATTTGCTCTAGTGTTAGTCCATTCATCAATATATCAAATATTTATTAAAACATTAGTCAAGTAGGTTACTATATTTAGCAGAGTGTTGTGGTTGTTGCTGCTTTAGGATGGGATCTCTAATTTCATCTGTGCAGGGAATTCCCAGTAATTGAACTTTTCCCAACACAGTTATACCTTCTCTGTAACTTATAGACTTGAAGAGTAGTCTAGGGGGCCCTGAAAAGCTAAGTGACTGTCAAAGTCACACAACCAAATACTTGAACCACATCTTACTAACTTCAAGGCCATCTTTCTATCCATTCCACCACAGTGTTAGGCTCTGGGGAAGATAAATATTCCATCTCCAGAGGAAAACCAATGATCAAGTGCTGATCCCCTTTAAAAAGATTAAACTTCTTCTCCATGTTAGTGACTGCTCTCTGGGACCAGGACTGAATAGATGAAAGAGTAAGTAATTCTCCCTTCTGACCTCCCTTAGAATTCTTCTGGGGAATTTGTACACTGATCCCATTTGTTCATGGCTCTAATTTCCTACAAAATACATATGCCATCAATTGCTTTCTGCCTCACCAGCCACAGTTTGAACTCACACTGTCAGGCTCTCCCTATAATGCATGTAGAACTTGGTTAAGAGCTATGTTTTTCTTGTCTTTTTTGTTTGAATTTTTTAGTTGTAAAGTAAGAGTGCCTGGATTTCAAATTTGGTCAGTGTTTTGTAGAACTGAAATATCTGTGGTTTTGATTGATTACTTTTTATGTTATTTTGAATCATGGATAAAGAATTTCCTCATTCACTGGAGGAAAAAACAGGGTTTCCTTTGGCTATTCAGAGATGGGCACCATTCTACTTTGCAAATTCTCAATTCATCTAGAAGTGAGAAGGTTAGAAAACATTGTAATGGGTCATGAGCTACCTGGCTCTATAAACTATCTTTTGAACAAACTGAAAAAAATGCCATCTAGCATTATCAGACCACATTTAAAAGATTCTGAAGTCTAGCTTCCAACCTACAAATTGATTTAATAGTTCCTGCTTGAATTTCCAGTGCCTCCGGACATGGCCCTGTGAGCTACATGTTGATCCATGCTACTGTTGGAATAAACCTCTATTCAAATCCATATTTCTTTACCCACTCATCCACTGCCCAGGTTCCTTTTGCTCAATTACGTTTTAAATGACCGTGAATTAAAAGTGAATATGTTAAATGGAACAGAATATTAGGAGATTTAAATAGTTATGTAAACACTCTTGGATCAATGTGAGTTTACAGAAAGGGATGGATTCAAGGAATGATGTAAAGGTGGAATTCACAAGATTTGGCAAGAGATTAGACATTGGTTTAGGGAGGGGGCAGAGTCAAGATGGCAGAGTAGAAATAGGACTTCCTCAGAGCTCCAGCTCCCACCTCCCCCAATTCATGTAAAATGACTCTAGACAAATTTTGGAGCTACAGAACGCAAAAAATGACACAGAGAAGCTAAACTCCCACTGAGGCCAGCCTGGCAGGCTAGCAGCAAGCAGCCAACACAGCACTCTGGGAGCCCACCCTAGCCATGCCTGAGACAGAGATTTTAGCCCCAGAGCAGCAAAACCAGCCACCAGCTAGAAGAACTTCAGATAAATAGCATCTGTGGAAGTTTCCAGAATTATCAACCTATAGATGCCAAGGACAAAGTGAGAGGTCAGTGCAGTGTGGACTTTGGCACCTGGGAATTCAGAGTTCAATCCAGCCTTTGCCCCAGGGGCAAGAAGCAGCTGAGGTGCCACCACATAGCAGCTTCAGCCACTGATGTGCAGATTGTAGGGGGACCATGAGAAAAGTCAGAGGGGTAATCACTCTTGCATTAACCTGCTTGGAACTGGATTGCAGTCTAGGGTGGAGGTCCTGGGGTGCATGACCAGCTTGCCAGAGCATGTGGAGGCTTAAGAGAGGGCACCCAACTAATACGTTCAGCAGCTGCGAAAACACCAGCATTTGTTAAAGCTCCCATTTCTGGTAGCAGAGTTCTCTGTGGCAAAAAACCCAAAAGTCAAGTAATTGAGTGGCAACATGAGAAGGCAAAAGAAGCAAAGCAAACAGAACAACCCAACTTTACACCCCTATTTTGGGGACAAGAAGGATAAAAGCATGGAATAGGAGGAAGACAGCAAAGTCAGAACTCCTGCACCAAAAGCTTCCAAGAAAAATATGAGCTGGTTACAGGCAATAAAGGAGCTTAAAAAGGATTTTGAAAATCAAATAAGAGGAATGGAGGAAAAATTGGGAAGAGAAATGAGAAGGATGCAGGAAAAGTATGAAATGAGTGTCAGAAAGCTGCCTGAAGAAAATAACACCTTAAAAATAGACTAACTCAAATGGCAAAAGAGACTCATAAAGGCAATGAGGAGAAGAATGCCTTAAAAAGCTGAATTTGCCAGATGGAAAAAGAATCTCAAAAGCTCACTGAAGAGAATCATTCCTTCAGAATTAGATTGGAGCAAATGGAAGCTAGTGACTTTATGAGAAATCAAGATACTATTGAACAGATCCAAACAAATGAAAAAATAGAAGGCAATGTGAAATATCACATTGGGAAAACCACTGACCTGGAATATAGATCCAGGAGAGATAATTTAAAAATTATTGGACTACCTGAAAATCATGATAAAAAAATAACCCAGAAATCATCTTTCAAGAAATTCTCAGGGAAAATTGCCCTGATGTTTTAGAACCAGAGAGCAAAATAGAGGTTGAGTCTACTGATCACCTCCTGAAAAACATCGCCAAAAGAAAACTCCTAGGAATATTATAGCCAGTTCAAAGAGTCCCCATATCAAGGAGAAAATGTTAAAAGCAGTCAGGAAGAAATAATTTCAATATTGTGGAAACACAATCAGGATAACTCAGGACCTGGCAGCTTCTACACTGAGGGATCAAAGGGCTTAGAATATGATAGTCAGGAGGTAAAAGGAGCTGGGATTAAAACCAAGAATCACCACCCAGCAAAACTGAGTATCATGTTCTAGGGGAAAATATGGTCATTCAGTGGAATAGAGGACTTTCAAGCATTCTTGATGAAAAAAATAATGGTTGAATAGAAAATTTGACGTTCAGATAAAAGAAGAAAAAGATGTTTGAGAAGGTAAACACGGAAAAGAATTCATAAAGAACTTATCAAAGTTGAACCACTTATATTCCTGCATGGGAAAATGATAATTGTAACTTATGAAAATTTTCTTAGTATGAGAATAGTTGAAGGGAATAGAAATTTATAGAAATTTTTATATATATATATATATATATATATATATATATATATATGTGTGTGTGTGTGTGTGTGTGTGTGTGTGTGTGTGTATGTATATGTGTATATATGTACATGTGTATATATGTATACATACATATATGTCTATATAGGAGGGTATATAAGCATATGAATACATATGTGAGTGTGTGTATATATGTCTACAGGTATACATAGACAGAGGGCACAGGACCAATTGAGTAGGAAGGGATGATACTTAAAAAGTGAAATTAAGAGGTAAGAGAGGAATATAATGAGAAGAAATAGGGAGAGACAGAATGGGGTGAATTATCTCATATAGAAGATGCAGGGGAAATTATTACAATGGAGTGGATGAAGAGGAAGGCAAAAAGGAACGAGTCAACCTTATTCTCATTGCTTGGCTTAGGGAGAGAAGGACATACACACTAAATAGGGTATATCATACTATGGGAGAGTAGAGGGGAAGGGGAAGAGAGGGGGGATGATGGAAGGTAGGGCAGGCAGGTGGGGAGGGAAGTTGAAAACACCCATTTTTGAAAAGGGAAAGGATCAAAGTAGAGAATAGAAAAAGTTGGGGGTGGGATAGGATAGAGGGAAATATAGTCAGTCTTTCACAATATATCCACTATAGAAATGTTTTGTGTAGCTACTCATGTACAACCTATATTGAATTGCTTATCTTCCCAGTGAAGGTGGGTGACAAGGGAGGAAGGGAATTAATCTAGAATCCAAAGTTTTAAAATCAAATGTTTAAAAATATATTTACACATTATTGTTTATATTTTACATGTAACTGGGAAATGAGATGTATAAGCACTGGGGCATAGAGATCCACTGTACCCTACTCGAAAGTTGAAGGGATAATGGGGGATGATATGGGATAGAGTAGATGGGGAAAGGGAAATTCAGTGGGAACACTGTTTTGGGCTAGTGGATCGGGAAAACTGGGAGAAAATTTGTAACCCAAAATCTTCTGGAAATAAATGATGTAGCGGGGCAGAGCCAAGATGGCAGAGTAGAAACAGCTCATCCAAGCCACTCTGCCCCCAGATTCCCCCCAACCTATGTAACAGGGGACTCTGAACAACTTCTGGAGCCCCAGCACCCACAGAATGACACAGAGACGCTAATCTCCTGCTGAGGACAGCCCAGCAGCCCTGCAGGAAGGACCAGCACAGCGGTCTGGGAGCCAGCAGCGCGAAGCGTGCAGAGCGTGGGGAGCCCAGCCGAGCCGAGCCCAGGTCCCCTTGAGCAGAGGTTTTGGCCCAAGGGCGGCAGGGCTAGCAGCCGGCTGGAGAGATGCCAGAACACCAGCAGCTGTGGCAGTTCCAGAATTATCAACATAGACATGCCTAAGACAAAGTAAGAGGTTAGTGTCCTATGGACTTTGGGACCAGTATTTGGGGAATGCGTCGGCTGCCTCCCCTGGGGGCTAGAAGCCGCTAAGGAGACACGCCATTTTGTAGTTTTCAGAGGCAGCTCCAGCTCCTGGCCTGCAAACTGTAGGGAGATCCAGCGATCAGTCTTGGGGTGTAATCACTCTTGCTTTAACCTCCCTTGATCTGGATTGTGATCTAGGGTGGAAATCGGGGGTGGGTTTACGGCTTGACAGAAACAGAAGTTGCCCCCCACACACACACATTCGGGGATGAAAATTCCTCTATCTGGCCTTAAAGCCATAGTGTGGCAACAAGCCCAAAAGTCAGGTAATCAAGTGGCAACATGCCAAGGCAAAGGAAACAGAAAAATGCAACCCTAGACTCCTATTTTGGGGGCATAGAGCAGGAAAAGGACTGTGAGGTCAGAAGTCCTGCTCCAAAAGCCCCAGGGGAAAACATGAGCGGGTTGCAGGCCATAGAGGACCTTAAGAAGGACTTTAAAAATCAAATAAGAGAAGTGGAGGAAAAATTGGAAAGAGAAATGAGAAGGATGCAGGAAAAGTATGAAATGAGGGTCAACAGCCTGACTGAGCAAAACAACACCTTAAAAAATAGACTAACTCAAATGGCAAAGGAGGCCTAAAAGGGCAATGAGGAGAAGAATGCCTTAAAAAGTCGAATTTGCCAGATGGAAAAAGAATCTCAAAAGTTCACTGAGGAGATTCATTCCTTCAGAGTTAGACTGGAGGAAATGGAAGCTAATGACTTTATGAGAAATCAAGATGCTGTTAAGCAGATCCAAACAAATGAAAGATTAGAAGGCAATGTGAAATATCTCATGGGAAAAACCACTGACCTGGAAAATAGATCCAGGAGAGACAATTTAAAAATTATTGGACTACCTGAAAGCCATGATCAAAGAAAGAACCTAGAAATCACCCTTCAAGAAATTCTCAAGGAAAACTGCCCTGATGTTTTAGATCCAGAGGGCAAAATAGAGGTTGAAAGAATCCACCAATCACCTCCTGAAACAGATCCCAAAATGAAAACTCCCAGGAATATTATAACCAGGTTCCAGAATCCCCAGATCAAGGAGAAAATACTACAAGCAGCCAGGAAGAAACAATTTCGATATTGTGGAAACACAATCAGAATAGCCCAGGACCTGGCAGCTTCTACACTGAGGGATCAAAGGGCATGGAATATGATATTCCAGAGGGCAAAAGAACTGGGAATGAACCCAAGGGTCACCTACCCAGCAAAACTGAGTATTTTGTTTCAGGGGAAAATATGGTCATTCAGTGGAATAGAGGACTTTCAAGCATTCTTGAGGAAAAAACCAGAATTGAATAGAAAATTTCACATCCAGACACAAGAAGCAAGAGATGCCTGAGAAGGTAATCAGGGAAAAGAAATCAAAAGGAACTTATCAAAGTTGGACTATTTACATTCCTACATGGAAAAACAGTAACTATGCAGTGAGTAGAGTGTCGGCCCCGGAGCCAGAAGGGCCTGAGTTCAGTTCTGGCCTCAGCCACTTAACACACACAAACAAAAAGCTAGCCATGTGACCTTGGGCAAGTTACTTAACCCCAATTGCCCTCCAAAAAGCAAAACAAAACAAAACAAAACAAAAGAGTCTACTCATAATGGCGAATCTTTAATAAACTTTGTTTAAAAAAAATACCTTAGAATTATTATGAAAATTGTTTTGGTACCATGGACTTACCAAAAGGGTGTCAAGGACCCCCACACTTTGACTACACTTTAAAACCTATATAATAGACTATACAATAATCTATTATATAATGTAATTATATATAATAAATACGTAACATAATTATATAATAGACTATATAATAAGTGATGAGGGCTAAGATAGTGATCATGTGAGTTGAGGGAAGTGAAGAGATTCAAAATATTTTGTGAAGGTAGTATCAGCAAGATTTTGCAATTTATTGGATATGATAAGGTGGGGAGTATCAAGGAAGTTAAAGTCAAAAATGACTCTGAAGTTGTCATCCTCAGTGACTGGAAGTATAGTGGTATCCTTGACAGAAATAAGAAAGTTAAGAAAATGGCAGGTTTAAGAGAAAAAATAATGATTTCTGTTTTGGATATTTGGAGTCTGAGATACCCCAAGAGTACAATTAGAGATATTCAATAGGCAATGTGAGGATGGATTGGAGATCAACAGAGAGATGAAGGCTTGCTATAAGGATCTGGGAATTCTATATAAAGATAGGATAATTGGACTTACAGGCCCTGATAAGATCACCAAGTATGGATAGAGAAGAGATGAGGAGACAGGACAGAGTCTTCCAGAATACATAATGTTAGAGGGCAGGATATGGATTATGGCCTAGCAAAGGATACTGAGGAACAGCAGCCAGCCAAGCAGAAGTTGGAGAGATCAGTATTACAAATGCCTACGGAGAAGAAAGCATCTAGGGCAGGGGTGGGGAACCTGCGGCCTTGATGCCTCATGTAGCCCTTTAGGTCCTCAAGTGCAGCCCTTTGACTGAATTCAAACTTCACAGAACAAATCCCCTTGATGAAAGGATTTGTTCTGTAAAACTTGGACTCAATCAAAAGGCCACACCCAAGGACGTAGAAGGCCACATATGGCCGAGGGTTCCCCACCGCTGATTGAAGGAGACACAGGGTCAAATGCTCTAAAGAGGTCAGGATGAGGAATAAGATAAGGTGGTTAGCAATTGAGAGATAACATAACTTTGGAAATAGCAATATCAGCTGAGTAATGAACTTAAAAGGTAGGTGAGAAATTAAGAAATAAATAAGAGAAGAGAAATTGGAGGTATCAAATGCAGATAGATTTTTATAGGAATTTGAGAATGAGAAACATGGGGTGATAGCTTTAAAGGATAGTTTGGGAGAGGGCTCAAAGTTTTTTGGGGGGAGACAATAAGTTTTGTTTTGGACATGTTGAGTTTCAGATATCTACGTCAAATCTAATTATAGTTATCCAACAAGAAGCAATGCAGAATTAAGGTTTCATAGAGAGACAAGGGTTTGCTAAACAAATCTGGGAGTCATGTGCATATAAATAATAATTAAACCCTTGAGAGTTGATAAGATTATTAAAAGAGAAGGCATGGAAGAAAAGAGCATAAAGCCCAGGACCAAGCCTTGGGGAATATAATAATAATCTCACAATTACATGCTACTTCAAGGTTTACAACAAAGAATAGACCTCACAACAACTCTATTGAGCAGACAGCACAAGTATTATCCCACCCCCATTTTCAGGTAAGGTAATTGACAGTTAGAAAGATCAAGTAACTCTGTCTGGTCACTTAGTGATTATTAAACTCAGAATGTTTGTGCACAACTCCAAAATTCAGGTCTGGAGACCTTTTGTCTAAACCCTGCATCCCCCCTACACAATATTCTATTTCCTACACTAGACTGCCTCTCTTCACTTGTGATAATAATTACTTTCATATTCTCGGAAGAGCCAGGAAGAAAACAGATTTGGATAAAATAAGCAATTACTTAAACCACTATTTTTATTGTTGTTGTTTGTTTTATTTCATTTATATTTTTGCAGCAGCAGCAGAGTAGTAATTAGAAGGATGCCTTGGAAAGAAATTCAGAACTCTGGAATGCTTGTTTAAAAAATTATGATTTCCCCACTGCCTATAACTTAGATCAGTATTAAAGGGTTACCTGAGACTCAGAAAGATTTAGTGATTTACCCATGGTCACATAGCCACTCTCAGAGATGGGAATTGGACCTAGATTTTAGAATTATAGATGTAGAGCTGGGAGGAAAATAAGACCAAATCCAATACAGATGAAGAAACTGAGTACCAACAAGACTAAATGACTTGTCTAAGGTCTAGGGTCACAAAGCTAACAAGTTTTTGAGGTGGGATCTGAACCTAGGTCTTTCTGACTAGTAAATGGAACAGGAATAAGAGATTAGGTAAGAATTTGACATCTGAAAAAAATATCCCATGAGCAAGGGTGAAATTTAAATTGATTTCCATGTCAATACCCAACCTGAAATACCTTCCCTTTCTACTATAACTTCTACTTTCACAAATGTTATCTCATTTGATCCTTAAAACAGCCCTGTGAGGGGCGGAGCCAAGATGGCGGAGTAGAAACAGCTCATCCAAGCCACTCTGCCCCCAGATTTCCTCCAAACTATGTAAAAGGGGACTCTGAACAACTTCTGGAGCCCCAGCATCCACAGAACGACACAGAGAAGCTAACCTCCCACTGAGGACAGCCCAGCAGCCCTGCAGGAAGGACCAGCTCAGTGGTCTGGGAGCCGGCAGTGCGCAGCACACAGAGTGCTGGGAGCCGAGCCGAGCCCAGGTCCCCTTGAGCCGAGGTTTTAGCCCCAGGGCGGCAGGGCCAGCAGCCGGCCAGAGAGACCCCAGAACACCAGTAGCTATGGTGATTCCGAAATTATCAACATAGACATGCCTAGGACAAAGTGAGAGGTTAGTGCCCTATGGACTTTGGAACCAGTATTTGGGGAATGCATCTGCTTCCTCCCCTGGGGGCTAGAAGCCACTGAGGACACACGCCATTTTGTACTTTTCAGAGGCAGCTACAGCTCCTGGCCTGCGAACTGTAGTGAGATCCAGCGATCAGTCTTGGGGTGTAATCGCTCTTGCTTTAAGCTCCCTGGATCTGGATTGTGAGCTGGGGGGGGGGGGGAGAAGATCATGGGTGGGCTTCCAGCTTCCAGAAACAGAAGTTGTCCTCCACACGTTCAGGACGAAAATTCCCATCTGGCAGCAGAGCCATAGTGTGGCAACAAGCCCCAAAGTCAAGTAATTAAGTGGCAACATGCCGAGGCAAAGGAAACAAATTAAACAGAAAAATGCAACCCTAGAGTCCTATGTTGGGAGCATAGAGTGGGAAAAGGACTGTGAGGTCATGAGTCTTGCTCCAAAAGCCCCAGGGGAAAACATGAGCAGGTTGCAGGCCAGAGAGGTCCTTAAGAAGGCCTTTAAAAATCAAATAAGAGAAGTGGAGGAAAAATTGGAAAGAGAAATGAGAAGGATGCAGGAAAAGTATGAAATGAGGGTCAACAGCCTGACTGAGGAAAACAACACCTTAAAAAATAGACTAACTCAAATGGCAAAGGAGGCCCAAAAGGGCAATGAGGAGAAGAATGCCTTAAAAAGTCGAATTTGCCAGATGGAAAAAGAATCTCAAAAGTTCACTGAGGAGATTCATTCCTTCAGAGTTAGACTGGAGCAAATGGAAGCTAATGACTTTATGAGAAATCAAGATGCTGTTAAGCAGATCCAAACAAACGAAAGATTAGAAGCCAATGTGAAATATCTCATGGGAAAAACCACTGACCTGGAAAATACATCCAGGAGAGACAATTTAAAAATTATTGGTCTACCTGAAAGCCAAGATCAAAGAAAGAACCTAGAAATCACCCTTCAAGAAATTCTCAAGGAAAATTGCCCTGATGTTTTAGATCCAGAGGGCAAAATAGAGGTTGAAAGAATCCACAGATCACCTCCTGAAAAAGATCCCAAAAAGAAAACTCCCAGGAATATTATAGCCAGGTTCCAGAATCCCCAGATCAAGGAGAAAATACTCCAAGCAGCCAGGAAGAAACAATTTCAATATTGTGGAAACCCAATCAGAATAGCCCAGGACCTGGCAGCTTCTACACTGAGGGATCGAAGGGCATGGAATATGATATTCCAGAGGGCAAAAGAACTGGGAATGAACCCAAGGGTCACCTACCCAGCAAAACTGAGTATTTTGTTTCAGGGGAAAATATGGTCATTCAGTGGAATAGAGGACTTTCAAGCATTCTTGAGGAAAAAACCAGAATTGAATAGAAAATTTGACATCCAGACACAAGAAGGAAGAGATGCCTGAGAAGGTAATCAGGGAAAAGAAATCAAAAGGAACTTATCAAAGTTGAACTATTTACATTCCTATATGGAAAAACAATAATTGTGACTGATGAAACCCTTCTTACTATGAAAATAATGGAAGAAGGGTGTGTGGTCATATGAATACCTATGTGAATATGTGTGTATATGGTTACAGTTATATATGGATAGAGGACATAGGTTGAATTCGTTGAGAAGGGAGGATATTCAAGGGGTGAATTTATGAGGTAAGAGAGGAAAGTGGCAAGAGGAGTTGGGGAGAGACAGGGTAGGGTAAACTATCTCATGTAGAAGAAGCAAGGGGAAGTGGTTGCAAGGGAGGGGGAGAATAGGAAGGCAAAAAGGCAAAACCACATTCTAATTGAATTTGGTTCAGGGAGAGAATGACATATATACTAAATGGGATATCTCAACCTACGGCAGAATAAGGGGAAGGGGGAGGAGAGGAGGGATGATGGATGGGAGCGCATCCTTGGGGGGCAGGGAGGTTGGAAGTACCCACTATAGAAGAGGGACAGGATCATGTAGGGAATGGACCATGTGGGGGGTGGGATGAGTGGGAGGGAATTATAAGCAGCCTTGTACAATATATCTACTATGATAATGTTGTGCATAGCTAGACATGTACAACATTTACTGGATTACTTATCTCCCCAGAGGGAATGGGTGACAAGGGAGGAAAGAAATGGATCTGAAATTCAAGGTCTTAAGATTAAATGTTTCAAATATATATAAATACTATTATTAATTTTAAAAAACCAGCCCTGTGAGATAGATATTATTATCATTCCCATTTTATAATTTGCCTCAATTTGAGGAAACAGAGGCAAAAAGAGGTTATATCACTTGCCCAAGGTCACACAGTCAGTGTCTGAGGCAGGATCTGAATTCAGGTCTTCCTACTCATAGTCCAGAGCTCTAACCATTGTTCCATCTGTTGCCTTTAAATTTAGCATTCCAACTTGGATATGTGTATTATAAAAAATAGGCAGAAAGGTGAGGTCTATATGGAAGAGGTTTATATAATCAATTGAATGCTTATCTGTAGACACTGAACCTAGATACATATGAAAATACATACTTACATATAAACACACATGTTTTAGTAAGATGGTGTCAGAAATCCCAAACTAGATGTTGGAAATTCCTCTATGTAATACCCTACCCCACCCCACCCCACATACACCCATGTGGACTTTGTTTTATTCTTAAAGAAAGGAGAAAAGTAATTTGTTTTAATAACAAATATCAACATAATCTACAGTACTTTTCATGATAAAGTCCTCTGGACTCTTGAAGGCATAACGTTGTTTTTATGCAATTTCCTGATTGGTTATCAAACCCTATTCTCGTATTGCAGATTGCTGTTCATCTACCAAGCAGTATGCTAAGAAGGCAGTTGCAAATTGTATATAGTCATCATGTTTCTGCACATCTCAATTTAATGGATATAATGATTATTCAAGTACAGTCATACATGGTTCTACTTGTTATTGAACATACCACTAAGGCATCTATGCAATGTATAACCCCTGGTTTGGAAGAACAGACTAGTGAAAAGGGAAGGTATTTCAGGTTGAGAGTTCCACGGAAATCAATTTAAATTTCACTCTTGCTCATGGTATATTTCTATAGAGGTCAAATTTTTTACCTAATCTCTCTGGTGAGAAAAACAGAGGAAAAGATAGCAATTGTAAGAGTTCATTTCAAGAAATAAAATGGTAACCTCAAACCTGAGAGGTCATTATCTGAGGTAATGAGAATACAGTCATTTGAAATAATCAATTTCTCATTTGAGTAGGGAACCAGAAATGGATTTTCTCATCAACAAGTACTGACTCTGTAGTCACAAGATCTAGATTCAAGTCCCACTTTTGATACTATCTAGTTGTATGACCTTTGGCAAAGTATCAAAGAGCCAGCCCCTGGACTGGGTTAACTAGATGCTAATTAGATGGTTTAATTAGATGGACTTTGAGATTCCTTCCCCCTTTAGCTATAGAGCCCTATGATTGATTGAAATGCAAACCTAAGAAGTTTTGATTAAAATAGTTACTGGAAGTAAGACACATTATAAAAATATTTTTTGAAACTGTTTCAAATTAAAAGCTATTTTTCAAAATGAAATTGAAAGCCTAGCTATATAACTGTGGTAGCTACCTGTTTTCATGTTTTCTAGAACACTTAGACAAACTATATAAAGACTCCAGTGAATTTACTGTACTGCTAAGTTAAACTGACCTAATATCTAGGGGGGTAAATGCTGGCAAAGGGAAAACTATTGTGCTGCTTAATCATCCCCCAAAAGGAGAGGAATTCTCTAAGAAACCATAAATAAGGAAATGCTGCCCACTTCAAATGCATTTTACTATATGGCTGTACTTTCTGAAACTGGTTGCTAAATTTGTGGGATCCTGTGAACACAAAGAGTTTTCACTCAACAGGTCTTACTAAAATCCTAAACCTAAACTAAAATCCATTAAATTTGAGACATTAAACTTAAGGATAAGAGGAATAGAGTAGGGAGATTCTAAATCAACCTTTAGGAAAGCTTTCACTTTAATAGTATGCCAAATTTCAAAGAACAGAAGGCAGATTGTCTATATTTCAGATTGGTTATCTTTCAGACTTAACTTCTTAAAGTACCGCCATGTTTCTTAGGAACCTTCAATGGCCTCCCTTGCCTAAAGGATGGAGTCTGAATTCCTGAGCGTGGCATGACAAAATATGGTCTCATATATACAGCCTTATATCTCTTTATTTCGTTCCATAACCTGTCAGCCCTGATCATACTAACATATTCACAGGCCTCAGAATATACAACTTTTCTGTCTCCGCAAAGTTGTTTATACTTCCTTGCCTACCTCACCCTCTCCTCACCAAGCCTAGAATGCTTTCCTTTAGCCTGTTTATATAGCTCCCATCAACTCTTCAAGATCCTCTTCCAATTCTACTACCTTCATGAAACTTTGGACTCACAGAATTTCAGAATTAGAAGGAACTTCCAAAATCAATTAATCCAACACATCTCAAAACAATAATTCTCTTTATAACAACCATGCAGTGTTCAACCAAAGTTTACTTAAAGGTCTGTGGTATAGAAGAACCCACTACCTTTGAAACTCATTTTATTTTGGGGCAACTCTAGTGTTAGGACGTTTTTCCCACCCCACCACATCTGTACCCTGCTTCAAAGTCATCTAAATCTTTCTCTGTTATTTGCATCTCTATTTTCTTTCTTTTTTGGTCTTTTTGGAGGGGGAAATGAGGGGCAATTGGGGTTAAGTGACTTGACCAATGTCACACAACTAGTAAGGTTAAGTGTCTGAGGTCAGATTTGAACTCAGGTCCTCCTGACTCTAAGGCTGGTACTCTATTCACTTCACCACCTAGCTGCCCTGCATCTATATTTTCAACATAGGAACAGCCAGATGGTACAGTGGATAAGAAGCTGGGCCTAGTGTCAGCAAGAATTCAAATCTGGCCTCAGACCCTTTCTACTTTTATGACCCTGGACAAATTATCTAACCTCTGTCTATGTCAGTTCCCTCAACTGTTAAATGGGGTTAGTAAATAGGACCTACCTTGCAGGTTTATTGTGAAAAACAGTGAAATACTGTTTGTAAAGTGCTTAGCTCAATGCCCACCTGACTCATAGTAGGTGTTTAATAAATAACAGATGATTTCTTTTCCCTTCTTCCTTTCTTTTTTCTTTCCTTCCTTCCTTATCCAAAGGACTCTCTTCCACATGCCAATCCTTCAAACACTTGAAGCTAGCTATGTTCTATCCAAGTCTTCTCTTCCCCAGGCTAAATATCCCCAGTTTTCTACAACTGATTCTCATATAGTATAATCCTGAGATTCCTCATCCTCCTAGGAACCCTCTACTGGATGCTCTACAGCTTATCAATGTCCTTCCTAAAACAGACCTCCAAACTGAAGCAAATAGTCCAAGTGAGGTCTGTTTATTCCAAAGGACAAGGGACCTATCATTTCCCTGTAATACTGGATGCAATGCATTTCTATCAACACAGCCTAAGAACACATTGGCTTTTATGACTTCTATATCATACTGTTTATCACATTATTGAGCTTGCAGGTAGAGCATCAAGCACCCCAGCATACCCAAGGTGGCTGCCAACACAGGTTCTTAGATCTGTTTTTCTAAAGGAAAGCAATTCCAAATGAGTTAACAATCTTGTTTTAATCAAAGATATGTCATTTACCTAGTTCAGGGGAAAAAGGTCAGCCCCCTGAACTTCAGAAAATACAGACAAGTTACAAGCAGACAACAAATACAGAGAAACATTAGCAGACAAGCTTCCCACTATCTGATCATTAAATCCATACCTAGTTAGTTACCAAAAAGGGAAGCATCAACATCCGGGTTTTCAAAGCCTGGGCGGCTCAACCCTAGAGTCTCATCTGGTCAAATCACACAACTTTTCTCAGAGTGAGCCCCAAAGCAAAACCTCACACCAGGGAATATATAGCCTTCTCCTGGCTCAGAGAATGTCACAACCCTCTTGACCCACTGCCCAATCAAAAAGCAACCAGGTGTCTGCATTCCTGAAAAACAAGACTCCCACCACAGGCTCCATGTGACCACATTCAGTCTATTAGGGGGCAGATTTCAAACCAAGGAAAGTTTTCAGAGTCACTTAAGCCTATCAAAGGGCCAAGGAGCAGGGAAGATCTTAAATTCCCATTCCTATAACAGCAGGTCACCAGGATCCCCAGATATTCTTTTTTTTTTTCCCCAACAAATGTCAATTAGCTATGTACAAGCCTTCCATAGCTTATCTAGCAGCTAGACCACAGGATTGTTGCCACCAAGACCCTAGACAAGCCTCAAGCCTCAGTCACCAGGCCCAACCCAGAGCCAAGCACATGCTGCATATGAAGAGTATTTTCTGACTTGGGCATCATCCCTTATATCATGGAATGCAGTGAAGAAAATGATTCTGAATGTAAGTCCATTCAGTCAGTCAATAACTCAACAGTTGGTCAACAAGCATTCATTAATACTTATGCTCTTCTAGGCATGATGCTTAGTACATGGGATATGAAGAAATGAAAAAACATAATCCCTGTCATTAAGAAAGATGAAGACAGGTGCAGCTAGGTGTCACAGTGAATAGAGCACTGCCCCTGGAGTCAGGAGGACCTGAGTTCAAATCCAGTCTCAGACACTTGACACACTTACTAGCCTTGTGAATTTGGGCAAGTCACTTAACCCCAATTGCCCTCCAAAAAGCAAAAAAAACCCCAAAAAACACCAAAAAGATGAAGACAACTTGTGAACAACCAGGTACAGAAAAGATATATTCAGAGTTGATGGAGAGTAATCCCAAGGCAGCTAGGTAGTGCCATGGATACAGTGCTCAGCTTGACTTCAGGAAGACTTGATTTCAAATCCAGACTCAAATACTTACTAGCTGTTTGACCCTGGCCAAGTAACTTAACTCAGCCTCAGTTTCCTCATCTCCTCATCCTCGTTTCCTAAAATGAGCTAGAGAAGGAAATGGCAAAACACTTTAGTATCTTTCCCTGGCAACTCCCCACCCCCCCCCCCCCACGGCACAAGGGAGCAAAAAAGAATTGGACATGATTGAAAAACTAAACTAAACTAAACTAAACATCAACAACAACCCTAGGGTATAAGCAGTAGTAGTTTGCCTCTAATAGCATAACCAGGAAGCAGATCTTCTGTCCCATCTTCTCTAGTATTTTACAAAGAATAAACTTATGCCATTTGTCGTTCCTGTATCATTTAGAGGCCTGGTCAAATAGTACTTCTTCATCTTAGGACTAGTAAACTACTGCTTCCTCTACTTATGCTCTCTGTGATTCAGAGCTACCTAGGCAAATAGTCCCTTCCCTGATATTAGGTTTTATTATTTTATAACCTTCAGTCCTATCCTTCCTAAGACCCTACCCTGCTCCTTTCTTGTCTCTGGGTGCTGCTTCTTTTCATTTTAGATGTCTTCCTCTAACACTCCTTCCATCTCCTTGTGCTCCTAGGAACCTGGTTCCTTCTAGAAGATCACTGACTCCCTGGCCATCCTTCATAGCACTGGGAGGGCTTGCTTGCATATCTCTGTCAAACTGGGCAAAAAGGAAGAGTAGGCAGGTGTAATGCTAATTAATTTGAATGTGAAGTCCCCTTTTTGTATTGGCAAGTAAGCAGGTACTTAGCATCTTGTTTCAAGTTAAGCAAAGGTGGCAGGTACTTATCACTTAGTAATTAATCAAGCCACTGTTGGGGAAACAGAAGGTATGAACTCTTGTTTCCTGTTACTGAAGTGACAGGAAGGGGTTGGCTGAAACAGGAAGCTAATGCTATGCTTATATAAGGAAAAGCCCCAGAGAGGAAGGGTCAGAATTTCTTGGGACCAGCATCTGGAGGCAGAGCAGCTACAGAAGAGAAAAGAGAATTGAGAACAGAGACAGAATTTCCTGAGAACTTGTGGTGGTGGAGTTTCTTCTGAAGAGGAGCCCAGGAGCCCAGGAGTGTTACGCCCACCCCCACCCCCACCCCAGGCTGGATAAGGTGATTCTGATTTTTTGAAGGAGCTGCAGAAGACTGAGGAAGCATGACCCGAATGCTAAGACTTTGTCTGTTTGTGGCTTGGTTGAGGCTTGAATTCCTGGGAACAGAAATTTTGAAGGATTTGAGATGTACTGGACACTTTGAACTTCTTTCTTTTTTTTTTTTTTAAAGCAATTGGGGTTAAGTAACTTGCTCAAGGTTACATGGCTAGTCATTTGATTTATGCGTGGGTGCTCATTTTCTGAGGCCGGATCTGATCTCGGGTCATCCAAACTCCGAGGCCGGCCCGGCGCTCTTACTCACTGCGCCACCTAGCCGCCCCTTTAGGGCAATTGGGGTTAAGTAACTTGCCCAAGGTTACATGGCTAGGTTTTTGTTTGTGCGGATTAAGTGTCGGAGGCCGGCTCCGAACTCAGGTCCTTCTGATTCCAGGGCCAGCGCTCTATTCACTGCGCCACCTAGCCGCCCCAACACTTTGAACTTCAATGTAGAGCAGGACTTACATGGAGAGCTGGATAAGGAGAAGAGCTGCACATTTCTTAGTTAATATGGGATTGAGAGGTAGGTTAACTTGATTAGGGAAGTGGGTTGGGGGAGACTTCCCAAAAATGGAGGTTACATCAGGGTCACATTTTTTTAAATTAAAATCTTTTTTTAATTAATATGAATTAAATGACCTATGGTTTTACATATCACCCCTATAGGTATTTTCCCGTCTTCTCAAGGAGTTCAAAGCTTGCTCACAGTCTTCCTCTTTCTCTTAACCTTTTCCCTGGTATTTGGAAATTTCAACATACACATTGATTTCCCCTTAACAATCCTGTTTTACGGGAGGAGCCAAGATGACGGAGTAGAAACACCTCATCCAAGCCACTCTGCCCCCAGATTCGCCCCAAACTATGTAAAAGGGGACTCTGAACAACTTCTGGAGCCCCAGCACCCACAGGACAACACAGAGAAGCTAATCTCCTGCTGAGGACAGCCCAGCAGCCCTGCAGGAGGGACCAGCACAGAGGTCTGGGAGCCAGCAGCGTGCAGCATGCAGAGCGTGGGGAGCCGAGCCGAGCCTAGCCCAAGTCCGAGTGAGCTGAGGTTTTAACCCCAGGGCGGCAGGGCCAGCAGCCGGCTGGAGGAACCCCAGAAGATCAGCAGCCCTGGAGACTCCAGAATTATCAACATAGACATGCCTAGGACAAAGTAAGAGGTTAGTGTCCTATGGACTTTGGGGCCTGTATTTAGGGAAATGCGTTGGCTCCCTTCCCCGGGGGACTAGAAGCCACTGAGGAGACATGCCATTTTGTAGTTTTCAGAGGCAGCTCCAGCTCCTGGCCTGCAATTAACTGTAGTGAGATCCAGCAATCAGTCTTGGGGGGTAATCGCTCTTGCTTTAACCTCCCTGGATCTGGATTGTGATCTAGGGTGGAAGTCGTGGGTGGGTTTACAGCTTGCCAGAAACGGAAGTTGCCCCCCACAGGTTCAGGACGAAAATTCCTCT
Source organism: Gymnobelideus leadbeateri (assembly GCA_011680675.1). Classification (NCBI taxonomy): domain Eukaryota; kingdom Metazoa; phylum Chordata; class Mammalia; order Diprotodontia; family Petauridae; genus Gymnobelideus; species Gymnobelideus leadbeateri. Next base: position 396,392 of record WOXC01012109.1, on the reverse strand, counting down.
ATCTGGCCTTAAAGCCATAGTGTGGCAACAAGCCCAAAAGTCAAGCAATTAAGTGGCAACATGCCAAGGCAAAGGAAACAGAAAAATGCAACCCTAGACTCCTATTTTGGGGGCATAGAGCGGGAAAAGGACTCTGAGGTCAGAAGTCCTGCTCCAAAAGCCCCAGGGGAAAACATGAGCGGGTTGCAGGCCATAGAGGACCTTAAGAAGGACTTTAAAAATCAAATAAGAGAAGTGGAGGAAAAATTGGAAAGAGAAATGAGAAGGATGCAGGAAAAGTATGAAATGAGGGTCAACAGCCTGACTGAGGAAAACAACACCTTAAAAATAGACTAACTCAAATGGCAAAGGAGGCCCAAAAGGGCAATGAGGAGAAGAATGCCTTAAAAAGTCGAATTTGCCAGATGGAAAAAGAATCTCAAAAGTTCACTGAGGAGATTCATTCCTTCAGAGTTAGACTGGAGCAAATGGAAGCTAGTGACTTTATGAGAAATCAAGATGCTGTTAAGCAGATCCAAACAAACGAAAGATTAGAAGCCAATGTGAAATATCTCATGGGAAAAACCACTGACCTGGAAAATACATCCAGGAGAGACAATTTAAAAATTATTGGACTACCTGAAAGCCAAGATCAAAGAAAGAACCTAGAAATCACCCTTCAAGAAATTCTCAAGGAAAATTGCCCTGATGTTTTAGATCCAGAGGGCAAAATAGAGGTTGAAAGAATCCACCAATCACCTCCTGAAAAAGATCCCAAAAAGAAAACTCCCAGGAATATTATAGCCAGGTTCCAGAATCCCCAGATCAAGGAGAAAATACTCCAAGCAGCCAGGAAGAAACAATTTCAATATTGTGGAAACACAATCAGAATAGCCCAGGACCTGGCAGCTTCTACACTGAGGGATCCAAGGGCATGGAATATGATATTCCAGAGGGCAAAAGAACTGGGAATGAACCCAAGGGTCACCTACCCAGCAAAACGGAGTATTTTGTTTCAGGGGAAAATATGGTCATTCAGTGGAATAGAGGACTTTCAAGCATTCTTGAGGAAAAAACCAGAATTGAATAGAAAATTTGACATCCAGACACAAGAAGCAAGAGATGCCTGAGAAGGTAATCAGGGAAAAGAAATCAAAAGGAACTTATCAAAGTTGAACTATTTACATTCCTATATGGAAAAGCAATAACTGTGACTGATGATATCTTTCTCACTATGAAAATAATGGAAGAAGGGTGTGTGGTCATATGAATACATATGTGAATGTGTGTGTATATGGTTACAGTTATATATGGATAGAGGGCATAGGTTGAATTTGTTGGGAAGGGAGAATACTGAAGGGATGAAATTATGAGGTGAGAGAGGAAAGTGGCAAGAGGAGATGGGGAAAGACAGGGTAGGGTAAACTATCTCATGTAGAAGAAGCAAGGGGAAGTGGTTGCAAGGGAGGGGGAGAATCGAAGGGGAAAAAAAAGGCAAATCCACATTCTAATTGAATTTGGTTCAGGGAGAGAATGACATACATACTAAATGGGATATCTCAACCTGCAGCAGTATAGGGGGAAGGGGGATGAGAGGAGGGATGATGGATGGGAGGGCATCCTTGGGGGGAGGGGAGGTTGGAAGTACCCACTATAGAAGAGGGACAGGATCATGTAGGGAATGGACCAGGTGGGGGGTGGGATGAGTGGGAGGGACTTATAAGCAGCCTTGTACAATGTATCTACTATGATAATGTTTTGCATAGCTAGACATGTACAACATAGACTGAATTACTTATCTCCCCAGAGGGAATGGGTGACAAGGGAGGAAAGAAATGGATCTGAAATTCGAGGTCTTAAGATTAAATGTTTCAAATATATATAAATACTATTATTAATACTCTTTTGCTTATAATTGGGAGATAAGATGTGCACGCATTGGGACACAAAGATTCACCTTCCTCTAAAGGAAAAGTTGAAGGGGGTATGGGAGAAGGTATGGGAGAGAGCAGATTGGAGGAAGCGATATCTTATGGGACTGCTGTTCTGGGAGGTTGGGTAGGGGAATAACGGGGGGAAATGATTGTAACTCAAAATCTGGCAGAAATGAATGATGTAAAACAGAAGTTAATAAAGCAGTTGTTTAAAAAAAAAAACCAACGCTATTTTACTCATTCATCATCTTCCTGAAATCACATAATCTGCCCCTTTATTCCACCTCAACTACCTATAACACTGCTCATATCCTTGATCTTTCCATTATGCATAACAATTCTATTTCTATTTTTCAAAAATCTGAAATTCTTCTCTACAATCATTATCCCTTTTCCTATCATTTACTCTATGTTACTCTCTCTAAAACTTTTCTTTGTTCTCACTTCTTGCTCTAGTAACCATATAGTCCACCTCCTCTTCCCTGGACTATGGCAATAGTCAGTAACATTTATTAAGTGCCTATTATGTGCCAGCCATTGATGTAACTAAGCACTGGGGATATGTAGCAGCAACCACAATGTCATACTCAGGATTGCTGTTAGCACAAGTTAGATCTGCTTTACTAGAAAAGATAGATGTTTAAGGGTCAATAATCTTTTTCTAAATTACATTCACTAGTTCAAGGGAAAAGTTAGCAAGCTTAACTTCAGAGAAAATACAAGCAGAGAAATAAAGATCGACAGTCAGGGCTCTGACTGCCTGAATGAACTATACACTTTACATATATCCCTGGATGGAGAGAGCCTTTACATTTGAGCAGTCAGAGAGCTCTGAACATATGGTCCCTCAGAATCTCAATCAGGAAAAACCTCATAAGCGATTCCCCAAAGTAAAATATCTTCTCATGTGTGTATATATATATATATATATATATATATATATATATATATATATATATATATATATATATATATATACATATATATATATATATATATATACACACTGAGAAGATATTTTACTTATCTTATATATATATATATACACATATACATATATATACATACACACACACACACACACACACATATATATTTACATACACACACACTTCTCAGAACCAGAAGACATAACAGCCCTCCTGATTCAGTGCCTAATTAGAAATTAACAAAAGGTGTGAAAGTCTTTTTACAAGCAAGTCTCCCCTAAGCCAGCTTCCCTTAATGGGATCCAGGTGAGGCCTATTAATGCGCATGGAAGATCTTATATCCCATTGACATTACAGGAAACAAATATAAAATAGAGAGCACAAGTCCTCAAGGAGCTTACAGTCTAATGGAGGAAGATGATACTCAAGAGAAAGCTCATAAGCATTGGGGGTACAGGGAGGTACCCTGCATGTGAGCATGGTGGAGAAGTCAAAGGAGTTGAAAATGAGTGTAGCTGGGTAGAAAATGCGATGAGATTTGTCCTCTGTTCCCTCCTTAAATGGAAGTTGAGGGGTTAATGGCTCTGCTCCTCTAATTAGAGGGGTAAGAGGTGTAATTAAGACTGCTAGTATCTTTCAGGATGATAAGAATTCCCAGTGATGAGGTTCCTGGGACCACAGTGGAGAAATCAAAGAAGAACATAGTGGGAAGTTGGCATTAGTCTCTAAATTGGCCCCCTGCTCCCAGTTTCTCCCCTCACCAGCATTTCTTTAGCACAGTTGCCAAAATAATCTTCCTTTAGCTGAAGATTTCTGAGCAGCGGGTCAACCTGTGTAAAGGAAGTTTTAGTAAAATTGATAGGACAGCCATGTGTAAGGTGAATGACAAAAGGGAGAGGCTGGACATGAGGAGAAAAGCTAAGAGACTATTCCAATAATTTAGGCATGATATGATGACGGTTTTGATGAGGGTCATAGTAAAGGAAGAAATGGGTGTAAGATATGTTAGGAAATAAGAAACTCTACAACTTGGTGGCTCATTAAATGTGGGAGATGAGTGAGAAAAAAAAAAGAGGGATCATTTCAAGCCTTTATTCCAGAGAGAGTGAATGATGGCATTGTTAGAAGAAACAGAGAAGTCTATAAGGACAGCTATTATAAAAGAAATGATGCTGATTTGTTTGTTTGTTTGTTTGTTTGTTTAAATTTGTTGAGTTAGATGTGTTAGTGGAACATGCAAGTGGAGATATTCAATGGCAGTTAGAAACGCAGTTCTGGAACTTAGGGGAAAGGTTAATGATATACATTTGGGAACCACTCATTTAGTCATGACAGTTGAAGGAACAAAAGGAAAGAAGACGGAGTAAAAAGAACTGAGGTCTGAGACATGCCTGTATTTAGCAGGCAGTAATAATAACTGGCATTCTCATGCAACTCTAAAGTCTGCAAAGCAATTTAAATACAACATTTTACTTGAACCTCCCAACAACCATGTTAGGTGGGCATCATAAGTATAATTAGTTCAATTTTGCAGATGAATTGAGCCTCAGAGAGATTGATTTGTCCTGGTTCACTAAGGATCAGAGGTAGGATTTGAGCCCCAAATTTTGGATACTAGGTTAAGCACTAACTGTATCCACTCTGTGCTGTTTCTCTGTAAGATGCTGAAGCCTATGAGGAAGATGGAGAGGACTAGTCAGAGAGGGAGGAGACCCAGAGTAGTACACCCCAAGTAATCCCAGGAAGAAGAAAGGTTTTGTTTTCTGTCAGTTTTTTAAAAGTGGGCATGAATAAGTTATCCAATAATATAATAACTTAGAGCATAATAAGGTCACTTGTAGAAATCAATTTTCACAAAGAACAAAAACAGATGAAAGGTGAATAGGGGTTAAGGAAAGAGATACAAAGGTATGAGTACTTCTTTGAGAAGGATATATACATATGTATGTATGCATGTATTTAATGCCTACTGTTGTTGACAAGTATTTGTAGTTCTTCAATCTTTTTTAAGTCATGTCTGATTCTTCATGAGCCTATTTGGGGTTTTCTTAGCAAAGATGCTAGAGTGGTTTTCCATTTCTTTCTCTAACTTATTTTATGGATGAAGAGACAGAGGAAAACAGGAAACTAAGTGACTTCCCTAGGGTCACATAGCTAGTAAGTGTTTGAGGCTGGATTTGAACTCAGGATTTCCTGACTCCGGGTCCAGCCCTCTTTCTTTCCACTGTACCACCTAGCTGTCCCCATTGATGTATGTGTGTATAACTCTAATTATAAAACTTACCTTGTATTTTTTTATCTTTTTGTGCATATATATATATGGTGGAAGTAGATTTTTAAGCTTCTGGAGGGCAGGCACCATTTGTTATACTTCTTATGTGTGCATGGTAATTACCATGACTTACATGTTGGCTCTTAAGTTCATTAAATATTTTTCTAACAACAATCTAATGATACAATTATCACAAGTATTATCCATATTTTGAAGGATAGGAAACTGATGTCTTACCTCAAGTTACAGAACTAATAAGTGCAAGAGAGATAATTTAAACCTATGTCTCTATTGATCCCAAGTCTAACTTCACTTTCCACTAACCCACTAATAACGTAATAATAATAGCTCTTAAGTACTTATTTGTTTGGTAGCTGTTAGAAATACAAAACAACTGGTTAAGTCATAGGATTTAGAGCTGGAAGAGAAACTAGAGATCACTATTTTACAAAATAGGAAGCTGAGTCCCATTGAGGGGAAGTCACTTAACCTAGGTCAGACAGCTGACAGAATAAAACCTGTATTGTTTGACTCCAAATCCACTAGCCTCTGATTAAATAATGATGTGTTATAAAAATTCAACCTTGACACAGTCAGAAAAGTCAACAATTTCTGAAAGTTCATCAAAAAAAAGCCATAATGAACAGCTGAATTATTCACAAATAACCTCAATTGCCAAGGCAGCAGCAACCTGTCCTTTAAATATACTGAACCAGCACTGCCCTCCAGGAAGGTCATTGTCCCCTCTAAAAAAGACAAAAGTTCTTGAGGACTCATTAAAAATGAGACACTTGCAAATTTAATCATATTTACAAAAGAACATTTTGCTCTCTCCACCTCCCTCCTCTTCTTCCCCAACCATACATATGTAATCAAAGAAGATAGATAGTCTTGACATCCTCAATGCTGTATGCAAGCCCTTTTTATCAGCAAAACTCAGTCTTTGAGAGCTCCTTTAGCAGATGAGGTTAGTCCCTGAAACCAAGGGAAGACTTTATCAATGGCACTAGGTGGCTGAAATGACTTTGTGCAGTTCGTGATCCAGACATACATGGGACCAATTTAGAGCCCAGGAAGCAGGTTGGTAATGGAAATTGGTGAGATTGCATGCAGAGATGAAGTAGCAAATACTTTGCTTTTTATGATAGCATTGGATTCAGTGTAGAGATACATAAATTCCCCATCATACTGCATAACCACACTCAAAGATTTTTTTTTCCATCTAACACCTTGAATGCTGAGATAGGGACAAAATGATTAAAAAAAAAAACATACACTCCACCACCATATCTACTTATTCATACACTGCCACAATACCTTGCTCCTTCTTAGAATCATCTGGACAATTAAAGAGGTGAAGAGAGAGGAAGAGAAACTTTCATTAAAAACAATTCTTGTAACTTCACTGTCAGTGCATTTATTCAAAGTAATGCCACAGCCACATGTTTCTATTCAATTTCATTGAATTTCATTCAATTAAAAATGCATTTATCCAGCACCTTCCATGTGTGGGACACTATTCTAGGTACTGGCAATATTAAAATGCAATCAATCACTGTCCTCAAAGAGCAGTGAGAAGAGCTCTGGACTGGGTGAGATTTGGGTTTGAAACCTCCTTCTACTTTTGTTTTCCCCCAGACTACAGGCAAGTCATCTTCTAGAGACCACCATTTCCCCATCTCTAAAATGAGTAAGTTGAATTCAATGACTAAAGTTGCTGCTATAGTTTCTATGATCCTCCTTTATATGTGTCAAGCCTACCAGGATTTTAAACAAGGTAGATATGATTAGTCAGAGGTAATCATCAGGGAAGGGGAGTGGACCTGAGATAGGTCCAGCAGGCAAGTGTCAAAACTGAATGAGGTCTGAACAAGGGCTTGGTTAAGTGGGTGGGTTACAATCCAAAGACCAACATATTGAGTTGAACTAGGGTACAATCTGCAGAGTAAATGAAGGATCAGAGCTAGAGCCCAGGTAGGGAGTCAAAAAAACATACTCAAGGAACACCTCCCTGAAACAGACAGTCTATGGAAGAGGGCCCAGATCAATTCAACTCAAGTTAATAAGCATTTACTAAATGTTCAAAGTCCTCTGCTAAGTGATACCAGCTATGTAAAAACAAAACTGAAATTACATTCTCCCTGACCTCAAGGGGCTTATATTCTACCGGGGAAATACAGTCGGAGTGTGCTGGAGCCAACTGGATCATAAGATCTGGTTGTTAAATTTTTAGTTTTGAGCATGTATACCTCAGGAACTGGTGATTGTTACAAATCAGGCTTTGATTTATGGTTCTGTTGATTGCCTAGATATAGGCACTTAATGGAGAAAATGTTAATAAAGCAGATTAAATTTAAAAGTGTATCCTTTGTGCATTTTTTCCCTAGAGAGCTGGTTGTTAAACATTTATCTGCACATTCCTAATACAGTCTTTACACAAATAACCTTAATCCAAGGTGATTTGAGAAGGAAGAGAACATCAATACCAGTGGGTTTTGAAGAACTAGAACAGGAGGAAATACACTGTGTCTGGGGATGCAAAACTATGTGAACAAAACAGACACGGGAAATGAAACAGAAGGTTTAGGGAATAACCAAGTCTCTTTGGGCTAGGTGGTAGAGTTTATGAAGGGGAGAAAAAGGAAATAAGATTAGGAAGGTAGTTTGGGGGAAGAAAAACAACATAGAGGCTAAGGCATTTGTATTATTATCCTGGAAGCAAAGGAGGGCTGTTGATTCTCGAGTAATAGAATAATACTGTGAGATCCACAGTTTAGGAAGACTATTTTGGCAGCCATGATAGGGCAAGTGAATTGGATAGGAGAAGAAATTAGAACTAAGAGAACGAATTGGAAGGCCATTGTTATAGCCCAGGTGAGAAGTAATGACCATTAGGCTAGGATCATAGATAGCTGGAAGGGACCTTGGAAGCCATCAAATCCAACTACCTCATTTTATAGGTAAGGAAACTGAGGCAGAGAAGTTATTTTTCAAGTTAAGTGATTTGAGTAGCTACTAAGTATCTGAGACAAGTCTTTTTGACCAAGTCAGATGTATTGTGAGATTCAAATGATATAATGAATATCAAATACTCTGCAAACTTAAAGTGCTATATAAATGTGCTATTATTTTTATCATCTTCATTAATTATTAACCTACAGTCATCAATCTCCTGTCTTGTTATGTTTTCATTCCCTAAATCTTCTACTGCACCCTTACTAAGCTCCAGCAATATTTATAGAGAAATAGAGATCTGCTTATAAATGTTTAACAACCAGGTTCTGAGGGGGGCAATGCATATTCTTTTAAGTTTCATCTGAATTACTAACACTCATATCTGGACAATCAAGAAAATAGTACATCAAACACTGATTTGTAGTGATTGCTGATTTGACTAAAAATTTAACAATGGCTAGAAAGCTGATTCTGGCTGGTTTCAGCAGGCTCTTGCCATAGTCCATTGTGCTATCCATTACATCGTGGTGGTTGGTGGCCATGTGTTTAGAGATGACAAATGTTGGAAATCTTATGGAAGTAATTGAGACAAGATTTGAGAATTGATTAAATGTGGCGTGGACAGTGGGGTGGTGAGACAGTGAACCAAAGAAGAATCTCCATTTTTGGTGGACTCCATGGAGAACTCATACATTCAACAAGATGTCTGCTAGCCACCCTGCCAAGAGTTTAAGTACTTCAAGGGAGATTGATAGTTACCCTGAGAAGCAGACACTCAGCAGTGCATTTGGGATTTGGGGGCCAGAGACGATTACATTCCTCTTGCATTCACATGTCTCTGTTGCCTTGCCAATGAGCAATTTTAATTAACTAGGAAACAAGAAGGGACTTGTTTTTTGATGCAAACCAAAATCTTAAGTTCTCTGATACCTTGCTCTGTGGGCTTAAAATATAAATATAAAAAGAACCTAAAAGGTGTTCTGCTCCAACTCCATCATCTCATAAATAAAGAAGGTGAAGTCCAGCCTCCAAGTACTAAAGAGATGAAGTGACTTGTCCAAGGTCATATAGGCAGTAAGTAAAGAGCTTGGATCTTGACCCAGGTATTCTAGCTGCAGGACCACTACTATCTGCTGTATCACAATGTCAGTGCTACCTCAGACAGAGCAGCATGGCCCTGCAGGTATATTTTATGGATTCCTACCTCCCAGCTTTTTGCTCTTCTCTTTCCCATTACAAATCTTGCCTAAGGCCACTGTATTCTTTGAAGCCTTCTCTTTTCAAATCAGTTCATTATGATGAGAGACACAGTGATTTCATGGAAAAACTCTCTAGAATCAAAAGTCCTGGGATCACATCATCACTCTCCTACTTGTCTATGTCACTTCCTCTGGGCTTCAGCTTCCTTATCTATAAATTAGGGAAGTTAGACTAGATCATAATTCTTAACCTTTTTGTGTGTCACAGCACAGACTTTGGCAATCTGGTAAAGTCCATGAACCCCCTTCTCAGAATAGTGTTTTTAAATGCATAAAATAAAATGCAAAAGATTACAAAAGAAACCATTTATATTGGAATATGGTAATATATTCATATTATATATATTTATATGGAATATATATTATATATACATGTGTATGTGTGTGTGTGTATGGAGTATGTGTGTATTTCATAGATTCCAGGTTAAAAATCATTGGGACCAGATGACCTATAAGTATATGGTTCTTTGATATCTCTTTATCTCTTTGCTATGAAATGTTATAATGATAGTAGGGTTTGGAACTTGAAGGGATCTTTAAGGTCATCTATTCCAAACTACTCAATTTACAGGTAAAGAAAGTTCAGAGAGGCCAAGGGGCTTGCCCATGGTCATACATAAGAGCTGGGATTCCAATCTTTTTTTTTTCCCCCTTTGGGCTCCTTCCACTATAGCATACTGATTCTTTGTCTCTTTTATTCTGCCATTTTTGTACCTTAGTCTAATTTGGCAATCAACCACTTACTACTTTGAGACTGCATTTGTGCTGTTGTATTGAATTGTTATTCCACTCCTGCATTATTTAATTTTTTATGTGGTTTTATCCCATTTCTGTGACTCTCCTTGGGATCAGGGACTGTTTTATCTTTTTTCTGTATTCTCCTAGATTGCTTTACACATAGATGTTCAGTGAATAATCCCTTTTCAGTCTTCAAAACCTTTAAGCTCCCCCAGCAATTCCAATCAAAGAAGAAAGTGATATAAAGATGGTGCTGATAACTGACATCTGTATAGGCTTTCAGGTATGTGAAGCCTTCATACATATTATCTCAATTGAATCACACAACAATTCTCTGTGGTGGGATAAATACATTCTTACTAAGGTGTAGTCCCTTAATGTGTTATCCTTACCTGTAGTATTTGCATTTTAAAAGTCTCCTGGGAAAGGCAAGGCTTAACTAAAAGCAATGAATCCTTAATGGTGGGGTTTCACACTGCAAGTGAGAAAGGTGCTTGGTTAAATTTGCTGGCTTTCTTCAAATTGCAATGCGAATTTATCTTCTGGACTAAGAGAACTTTGAGGGTAGGGGCCCATATCTGTTGATCTTCCCTTGTCCTTCCATTTCTTAGAATTGTGCCTAGCATTTCATCTGTATTTGGTGAATGGTGCTGACAAATAAAAGAACATATCTTCTGTCCCCATACAGAACTTGTATAAATTGTTAGTATCTCCCAAAATGTCCACTCATTAAGATTATAGCTTGATGAGTGGGAGAAAGCATGTTGGGGAAAGGCTTTCCCAAATTCATACAGCCATTCACTTACAAAGCTGAGAAGGCCTCTAACCACAGAATGGCACTTTCTCACTTCATACTGGTGTATTGCCTTAATTATCCTCTCCATTCTATTTAATTAGTAAGTCTTGTTTAGGATTTGAGGGACTATTTTTTTTTCAACATTGCTGCAGGGCCAGACAGAAGTAGATTTATACAAGGGGATAAATCTCAAGAAAACCGTGCCCAGCTATTCAATTAACCTGTTGCAGGGGAGCCTGATGTAATTGCTGAAATGCAATCACTCTGGATAAGGTTTCAAGATTTGGGACTAACTTTATTATCTGAGGGGAAATGCCTTTTTGCTAGCTATTTCTTTGACAACTACTAGATTGAGTATTTAACAAGGCAACTAAATTGCAGAATATTAATTATCAAAAGCAGAGACCTCATTGCTAGTTAGGTTTCTAAAAAAAGGATAATAATGATCTTGGAGAAACCCTACTGGAGAAATTGGTTTGCTCCCCAATGTTTCCTTTCTAGATCTACAAGAAAATGTTCCCTAATAACCCTAAGAATCACAAATGGGTAGTAAATTGCCGGATATATAGATACCACCACCACGGGGAGATTTGTAGGCCTGATTCTGTGCTTAACAAATGACTTACTCTTTTTTGAGAGAAGTAATGCTCATTGGAAAGGAACAATTTTAAGGAGTATTTGAAGAATGTGGGCCAAAAGGACATTCCACTAACTGCTCATAGAGCCTGCTAAACCATATCATGCCTATCAGACTAGAGGTTTAACTCAACCTAGGAAATGACATGTCTATCCTATGAATAAATGTCCTGGGGAAAATGTTTGCCCTCCCAGCAGATTTCTTTTATTTGACATCACATGGGCAGCTAAGCACCAGGCCTGGAGTCAAGAAGACTTGAATTCAAATCTGGTCTCAGATACTTACTAGCCGTGTGATCCTGGGAATGCCACTTTCCTCCATTTAACTCAGTTGATTATTTTCCAGTCATGTCTGACTCTTTGAGACCTTATTTAGGGTTGTCTTGGCAGAGATACTAAAATGGTTTGCCATTTCCTTTTCTAGCTCATTTTACAGATGAGGAAAATGAGGCAAATTGGGATAACTGATTTGCTCAGACTCACACAGCTATGTGAGACCAGATTTATACTCAGGAACATGAGTCTTTCTGACTCCAGGTCCAATATTCTCTCCACTGTGCCAGGCACAACACTATTCACTCTGCCACCTCATTGTCTGTCTCTCAATTTCTTCATCCTTAAAATGGGGAAAATACCAACAACTACCTCCCAGGAGTGTGAAAATCAAATGAGATAATAATTACAAAGGGCTTAGGATAGTGCCTGGCATGCAGTAAACTCCACATAAATGTTAGCTATTTTGTTTGTTTCTTAAGCACCACACCAATAAGGATGCCTTCACTGGCCCCCGAAAAGTAGGACATTACCAGTCTTTCAACCAGGTTGTTTCAAAGGCTCTGTACTCCTATTTAATAATTTCTTTATTCCGCTGCCATTTAGGTAAACTAGAAAAGTTAATTGATTCACACCATTGAGCTCTTGACTCCCAAAAGGTATATTTCCTTACTGAAAAGTTCTTAATAAGAAAACAAATAAGAACATGAGGGAAGGGAGTGGATTAAGCAATAGGTACAAGATATACAAGATATACAAGATATGGAAAAGTCATCATTCAAAAGACAGGCAACTTTCAGCGTTAACTGAGTTACAATTTGATTCATCCAACCCTGAGATGGTATAGATTACTTCGAGAAATATTTTACACAATGGTGTTTTAAGTTCCCTTCAAATTCTATGATCTACCACTATAGCAATGTGACAGTATATTTCACACCTTGTTAGGCTGGGTCTTGAATATCTGCATTTTTCAAAGCTTATAGAGTGTATAACCTGATGGGACACAGCATTTAACTCCTCTGACTGGACAGCTCACTCTTACATCAAACAATTCTAACCGTAAAAGGATTTAAAAACATGCTGATGTCTAAGAGCTCCAAACAAACATTATATATTTGGTCTCAAATAGTACTCCTAATGGAAATGGCCTTTTAGAATTTAACCTAGCTCTCATACCAGTCAAACTTCTTTGCACACCCAAACTTCTTTCTGCCCATTAAAAGCCAGCATTCCCTCACTTTAATTGGAAACCTTTCATCCAAAGTGTTTACCTATGACTCTTTCCAGGTATTATAGATGACCAATATTTTTCTTTCTAGATATAGATCTATTGTCCTGTGAGCCCCTCTGCCTTAAGCACCATGAGCATAATCGTAGCACCATAAGAAACAATGACTAAGAAGGATTTAGAGAAGAATGGGAAGTCATAAATAGAAGTAGAATGAAGTAAAAGTAGAACCAGGAAAATAACATACAATATGTCTACAATAATATAAATGGAAAGGACAACAACAACAAAACACTGTGTAATTATAATAGCCAGGTTTGTGTCCCCATATCTTCCCCCAAAGGAAAGAAAAAAAGTACTTTCCTCTATTTTTTGCAGGTTGGTAGACTGTGGCTCTGGAACAATGGATATACACTTATTCTCATCTAATATATCATTAAGTTTTGGTGAACTCTATCTTTCTTGCTTAATCTTCCTTGAAAGTAATGACTCCCTAACCAGGGAAGAGGGAAGTGGCATATTCAAAAACAAAAGTGACATACCTCTAAGTTCTCTCTTTTACTATAATTTTATTATTACATGATAGCACAATTATTTTAATTAAAACAGATTAGATTTTATTGAAAAGTTCTAGAGTCTGTTCCAAATGAAAAATGCAACCTATTGTTCAATGTATTAGGGCTTACCAGTTGTAGCCAACTTAATTTCTTGCTAATTGAGTAATTTTTATTTTTTAATATTTTTACTCTACATCTATAATGTAATAAAGTTTAAGGAAAAACAAGAAAATACCATAAAAAAACTAGAGTGAGCAATGATATAACTAGTGTTTGTCCCTGTGAAATAGAAGCCAATCAACTCCTAACTGAGGTACCTTAGACTGGAATGGTCCTTAGCTAGTAAAATTAAACTAAATTTTTGAAATGCTAATATAGTGTCTACTACATGCAAGCCATTATAAGGAAATACACATGTAAAGATAGCAATTAAATAGATGCTGCACTCAAGGAAATCAAAATCTAAAGTATTTGTGTGTGGAAGGGAAGAATACATACTAAACAATGTGTCTACCATGGTTGATTAAGACAAAAATTATTTTTCTGGACTATTTTAGGAAGATGGGGATTCATAGTCTTTCCTCTGGCCCCCACCTTTGGAATGTAAGAATCACCAGTCTTAACCAGTCACTCCCCTTCTCCTTCTACCAGACCTAATTTATGTTTTAGTCACTACCCTTACTTCTACTTTGTGGAGGGTCGGGGGAGAGAAATCTCTGTGTCCATGCATTAAAGAGAATTATGGGAGAAAAGAGATATATGGCCAAAGCAACCCAATTCTGCATCATAGAACTACTGTGATTTTATAAAGCTTGCATCTTGCCTAGAAAAAAACATTATTGGTGTAAGATTCTCTTTCAAATAGCACTAGAGCCCCCAGCTGGAGAAAAAACTCCATTTGTAGAAGAGTCTATTTTCTCTCTTTTTTTTCTTTTTGCATAATATGCCTCACTGCTGCCTTTTTGCAGACTTACCATTTCTATAATAATGCACACAGCTCAGAGTAACTATGATCAATCAAAATTTTTTATGTAAGACATTACTACTAATTACACACAAAAAATAGAAATGTAATTTAAAAGACCAGAAATAAGCTTTAAAGGGGGAACTCACTCTCCTTGGTGAGAAGAAGAGCAGAACATTACCATCTTCATTATAGAAACAAAAAACAGCTAAAGTCTTTCCCTTTTTTTCAGTCCCAGATGACATTCACATGGTTTACTCCCCCTCCACCCTACCCCCACCAAATGCTGGCATCAAAAGTTGTAGCAGTCACAACAGGTTCGCTGGTGTTTTCTCCTTCTAAGCCCACTTGCCTGAATTTCTTTTCCTTCTGAAATCCTATGCCAGGGCTTCACCAATTATCCTCTGACTCTCACAAGAGCTAGCACTAGAACAAAGGAATATGACCATATGTCTTTAGAAACACAGTCCATGGGTCATAAAGGACTAAAGAATTTCTATTCCAGTCATGAGAACTTCATCCCTAGCATGTATTTTTCTTTGCTAGAGAGAGTTATCATGGGACATACATATATAACAAAGGGGAAGGAGAGAAAGAGGGAGAAGGAGAGAGGAAAGGAGGGGAGGGGGGAAGTTTAAACAAAGTCCTGTGAAATGTTAAGGAGAAAAAGAGATCTATTTTACCCGGAAGATCTTTGGGAGAAAAAGGTCAAAGGAAGATTCAGAGACATCTTGAAGGAGGTAAGAGATGTCAACAGATAAAGATGAACTGGAGAGGAGATGCAGTCTATTTCAGGTAAAGGGAATGGAATGAACAAAGACAGGATGGGAGAGGGTCCAATGAGAGGATAGTGATTTGGTTGGAATGGGGAATAAGTTATAAAAGATAAAGTTGAACAAGTAGGGATGGGGTCAGATTGTGGAGGGTTTCAAATACCTGTATCAGGAACTTATGCTTTATTCAACAGGTAATAAAAAGCCACTGGGAGTTTTCTTTCTTTTTTTTTTTTTCATTTTCTTTCTTAATTAAAAGATTGGTCAGACTATGCTTTAGGAAAATACTTTAGCAAAGTCAAAGATATACTGAATGGGGGGATAGATAAAAAGTTTGCTAGGAAGCTATTTTAAGTGAAAAGATGATTTAAGTGGGAAGAAAGGTATGGTTGCAGTATGGATACAAAAGTGGGTGAATTTTCAAGAGATACTTCAGAGATAAGCATTGATTAACAAGATATCAAATCTTTGCATGAGGAATGGGTGAAGGTAAGGGAAGAGCTGAAGCTGAGGTCACTGGGTGGATGGTGGTACTACCCAGAGAGGTAGAGAAATTAAGGAAGGAAATCCCCTAATTTCCCCTGGTGGAGGAGGGGGGATTTTAGGGAGGAGTATAATTTGGGGCAGGCTCAGTTTTAGGTCCCCAAAGTCATCCAGGTAAAGATATTTAGCAAGAAACTAGAGACATCGAATTAGAAATCCGGGGAGAAGTTGGAGGTGGAAATAATAGATTTGGCATTTTTTTGCACAGATTTTTGATATTTATATCTAGGGGAGTAAAGGAGGTCATTAAAGGAGAGAATATAGAGTGGGAGAGTGAAAGGGGCTATTGGCATAACCTTAAATTGTTTTCATGAAAATGATTGGGTGTATCTTTTTCCCTTTTTCTTTTATTTTGGCAGGGGAGGGTGGTGGGGGGTGGGGGTCGGGGGTGGGGAGGTGAGACTGAGTTTCCCTATCTCAACCAGTTTGTAAGTGCGGCAGACATTCATGGGCCAGATCCTATTGCCGATCCACACTACTGATCGACATGAAATGTCTTGACTTGTTCTGTTTCTGACCTGGACCAGTTCACCCCTGCTTAGGCAAGCTGGTCTCACCTGACTCCTGAGGGTTCATCATATTGATTGCTGAATTTAGATCACATTTTATTGGCTTTCAGCTACATTTGACTCTTTCTTACCCCATTTAGGGTTTTCTTGGCACAGATACTAGAATGCTTTGCCATTTCCTTCTCCATCTCATTTAACAGATGAGGAAACTGAGGCAAAAAGAGTTAAGTGACTTGCCCAGGGTCACACATCTAGTAAGCGTCTGAGGTCAAATTTGAACTCAGATCCTCTGAACCCTAAGGCCAGTACTTGATCCACTGCCCTTGATTAGCTTTAATCTTACTGAAGCTCAGAACTCTTAATCTCAAGTTATACATTAGCTTCAGCCTTCCCAGTAGCAGAGATTAAAGGCATGCAGTACTATACCTGGTTACTATGTGTATTTTTATATACTCAGAAGCTAGTATATTTAGCCCTACCCGGTACTTGATGAACCTCTGGAATGTGAACAGGGTTCCTAAAATGAAAGTGAGAAGAATTTAGAATTAGCCACCTTTTCAGGCATTCTTTATATCTCAGGGGTGAGTTCTAGCTCAACTGAGAATAATAAGAATAAGTAGCTTCAGGGTTGAGCAGATCTCATGGAAAGGACAGTTCCAAAGACCCCAGAATCTTCATAAATATATGTGTTCTTTGGTAATTTCTCAGATCTAGTATACTCATACTGCCACACATTATCTGTGGGATATTTCCTAGGGCTATATAGCATGACCTGGATGCTGTCACAGATCCAAATACTTTCTAACTACCCTTTAATGCACCAAGAGGGATTACTGACTGTTATAATTTGGGATCTCCTCCATGTTTTCATTTGCCTAACACAGTGTGACATGCATATAGTAGGTGTTTAGTTTATGATTATTGAATTTAATCATTAACAAATCCTTGCTCAGATTATCTGAATAAAAAGGAACCAAGAGCTTGGGTCCATGAACTTAAATCACATACATATCCACAGCAATGTGGAGTTTGATCTTCTCTCCAAGATTTGTAAGTCCATCTTTCTTTCTTCTGCAAAATGAATTCTTAGCTATTGGAGGGGATTTTAGGATAGGGGAAAATATTCAAATCTTTGAAGTCAGAAGGACTTTCCTTTTTTCCAGATGATCCTCTCTAAGTTAATACCACATGTGCTTATTAGTAGAGAGTTATTGTTAGTACTACTGGCCTTGATTTAGCACACACTAGAGCAGCTCAGGTGCAGTTGAATAGTAAAACTGAAATTGACCCGGGGGTCGGGGATTTCAGTGAGTCCAGGAACCCCGAGAACCAGAATCCCCAGAAAGCAGTTTGGCATGAATTGACGGACTCAAGCATTCTTTGAGTCAAAGTGGCAAAGATTTATTGTTACGCTGTATGGTGGGCAAGAGTTCTTAGGGAAACTGTAACCTTAGAGGGGTACATTTAACGTTTATATACAATAAACCATAGTATAACATGTGCCGAATATGCTAACTAGGTGAGTCAGGTTGGGATTAAGGAGTGGTCAGTGTTTAAAGAAACATGAACTTTTAATATCTACTGCGTAGGCATATTGACCAGAATTCACTGGGAAATAGCACAAGGTGGGGATGCATGGAGGTGTGGTTTTAGGCTTGAAACATCACTAAGTCAGCTAGTGGTCAGGGCTGACCAACCTGCCACCCATCAATGCCATGTTTGACAAGATGGATGTTGGGAGTACACATATGTCCCAAGCCTAAGGCATACATAATGAGGGATTCAGGGTATATACAATGAGCTAGGGAATTACTTATAGATAATCTAGTGAAGGATTCATAGGTGCAGCCTGTTATTGTACCAAGGGGAAATAAACATTTGGCTGGGGCTTGATCATGAATGGTTGCTACTCAGAGTACTGGCACAGGGAGAAGTGGGCAGAGAGAATGCTCTGAGGCTAGAGAGATTTGAAGCTAGGGAAAGATGTGATTTTACAAACTGGGGTTCAAGCACAGGCACCCAAACAGCCCATCAAAATGTTGCTGGACTGACAGCAAGAAGACCTAAATTCGCATCCCTAATCTTCCATTGCAGTGAAATGCCCTTTTTTACCCCCTCCTTGGTACTCACAGATTGGGTTTTCTAGGGGACAGCTACTCTAAATTTAAGATACATTGTGGGCCCTGGTCCCATATTCCCTAAAATTATTGCTCATCAACTTCCCCCAATGTGTCTGCTTTGGGACAGTCAGCTCAAAGAAAAGGCATTTACTAGTATATCATATTAAGATTTATAATAGAAGATTCTTTCTTATCAACCCATAAACTTAAGGCATATTCTCCTGCAAACATATACCCCATCAAAGGGGACAGGATTTAAATACAGAGATTTCTCAGTGAAGACCCCACCGATCAGAAACATATTTGTGGGATATTTTACACCCCTTGCGCTTTTTGGCTCCTGATGTTCTCTTGTGATGCTTCCTGACTTGTTCCCTGATGAGTGAGTTGTCCTGGCCAGGATTATAATTGGGCCAGACTCATTGGATCTCCTCACTGAAGGACACTGATTCACTGAGTTCAACTGGCCTGCTCTTCACCCAGAACTTTGTACGACCAATTAGACATAATCTTCTTAGACTCTAGGTTGAGGTGAAATTCCTGTTCCTGCTAGACTCTTTCAGAAATAATCAGCATACACATGCTAGGATCAGGGGCTACCCTTCCTGGTTCCATCTCCCCTCCCCCATGAGTCTGAGTTCTGAGGCCTGACATTCCCTGAGTGGCAAGATGTCACTATAGGCAGCAAATCTCTTTCTCTTTCAAATTCTTCACAGAAAACTGGGGTTCAGGATTCCATTGTTCTCCTCTATTGTTACAGTCGATTAAGTTTCCACCTTGTTATACTGCCAATGTAAGCTGTACTTCACAGAGTAGGAGAAGCACTCTTTCCTATAAGAGAGTATAATGGCATAGAATTTTAGGGTAAAAGTGGGTAAAAGGGTTGGTTTTTAAAATTTTTAATCAGTAATATTTTGCTCTCACAAACTCTTTTTAAATATGTTCTTCCTCACTTCTCTAATATGATTATTAGTAGTGTTGGACTCTGTTATCTCCCTCTCCTAACTTATAACCATAGAAAGGCAAGGAATGTAGCTTCCCTAAACTTTGGATCTTTCTTTGCACCTATCACACTGCTGTGCATACAGCAAGTCATAGCAATCATGGGATTTAGGCCTAGCAAAGACCTTATTGGCCATCTGGTTCAACTCCTTCATTTCACAGATGAGATCCAGAGAGGTTAATTGCCTTTCAGAAGGCCACAGAATTAGTAAATTGGCAGGGCCAAGATTCAAATTCAGGTCCTTAGACTACAAAACCAGGAACAGTAAATGTCTATTAAATTTAATTGAAGTACCCATAAGGAAATCAGAATTTAAAAAAAATTAAAATGCCTAGACCTCAAAGGAGTGCTGGGAGCATCCATTAGTGAATATTTATAAAGCGCTTTGAAGTTGAAAAGCATTAAGCATTATCTAATAGCCCTGAAAATGCAAATGTTGGAGGTCTTATGAAATTAAACAGAAATTAGAGATTGACAAACAACTCACAAACAAAAGTGGCCAACTAAGTCTTTGCATTTAAAGAGGCCAGATGGGGCAGAAAAGATGGTCCCCCAAGGGCAAAGAATCAAGCTCATCTGTCCCCCATTTGCTACAGAAATGTTTATTAAAACCCAGAAGATGATGTACTTTTGGAACAGCCTATAAATCAATGTTTTATTAAACCCCTGAATTGCTATGCAGAATAATGCAAATCATAGTAAAAGGACTACCAAGAAAAATTCAGTCCTGCTTTGTTCTCAGCGGGACTTTGCTCTTGGTTTGGGTAGGCCAAATTTAACCAGGAAGGGACATTTGTCTCTTGGTCTCTCTCAAGAGTCATTCCTCCATTTCACTTCCCCATTCTTCCTAAGCCAGAAAGATCTATTCTTTCTTTCTCCCTTTCATCCTCCTACCCTAAACTACAACTAAATACACCCAATACTGCCATTTTTCAGTCAATGTTTTTGAAGTTGCACTCTTTAAGGGCTTATACTTCTCCCTCCATTGACTTTAATTAAGCTTACCCTAAGAGGTTTCCATGGCTGGATAACCTTTTTACACAAAAGAGAAGGTTGGAGGGGGGAGGGGGGAGGCAGGGAGCTTATACAGGACTGTGGTTTGCTCTAGCTTGCCCATCAGTTAAAAAGCTAGGATTTAATATATTTAAGCATGTCTATTTGCAGATTCATTTTATTTAAACAGTATTTATATAGAAACTGCTCAGCAGAATTAAGAGCCAAAACTATGACCTTCATTTCGGTGCTGTTCTCCAGCTGTTAGGTCAGGTTTCCGGCCCAGGTTTACTGGGCTTATGTATCACAGTCAGAAGTAAAAAGGCATCTAGACAACAAATCCTCTTTTAAAAGCTGTGAAAGGATGGTAAATAACATCTGTTGAAAATAAAGTGCACGTGCAAACAAAAAAATACTGGAAAAGAAAATGAATGAGCCAATAAATACAAAGAGGGATGGAAACACTAAAGATATTTGGGTTGTGGGGGGAGTCAATAACCGAGTTCCTAAACTAAATTGAATGAGGGTTAAGCTTTTCAGCTAATTAATGGAGGATAACAAAATAACAGATTTCGAGCTGGAAGAGACCTTGAACACCATCTAATTCAACTGCTATTTGTTGTTGTTGTTCAGTCCTTTCAGTCATGTCTGACTCTTCGTGACCCCATTTTTGGGTTTTCCTGGCATAGATATGGGAGCAGTTTGCCATATCCTTCTCCAGTTCATTTTACAGATGAGGAGACCTGGGCTCAAAGACATTTAAATAAGTTTTCAAAGGTCACACAAATGGTCAGTAGAAGAACTGGGATTCAAATCCAGATAGACTCCAAATCCAAGGCTACTTCTTCTGTTTCCACTGTCTAGTGAGGTTTTATTAATCTCAAACAGAAATGGGGGCCACTAAAGCAGATGCAAAGATCCCTGCCAGCAGCCTATTGACTTAATTTTAAGATATATTATCCATGTTTTATTGTATTCTTATGTATTTTGTTAAATATTTACCAATTACAATGTAATCTGGTTCAAGGCCCACTTGGCAGTGTTGTCAGACACCATGTTTGACCACTTGGATCTATAGTATAAAACTCAACTTACTCAGCCTGGACTATTCTTCATTGCTTTGGAATTTAATTGTCTTATTTAGGAGCTATAAACTTAACTTAAAATAGATTATAAGCTCTTAGAGGGTAGCTTACATTTCTTATGAATCCAGTGCTAGGCATATGATAGGTACTCAAATAATTGATGAATCCACATCTGATTAGAATAGCCCAGAAACAGTGATAGAATCAGCAGTTTCATTTATATGCTCACCTCATTTCTCATGGGACCAATGACACAAAAATTATGCATCAATACACACAGGTCAAGCTTTAGAGTTCCACTTGTAGACATCAAACAGAATGGATCTGTGTAAAATTCACTTGAAATAATTGATATAATGAATGTGTTGGAGTAGAGGACATGGTGTCATTTTCATATCATTATTTTTATATTTTGTACTTTAAAAAACTTCAACCTTTCCTCTTATGTCATTGTTCCTCACTACGTAATATAACTGCTGTCCCTTGTGCTTGAAGAGAACCAAAATGAGATTTCTATGGCACTATGTCAGGGTCAAAGTACAGTGGGTCCAACTGTGGCTGATCAGACCAATAAGAGCTTGGAAGACTCTACCACAGGTCGGGTAGTAATAGTTCATATAGATATTTGGAATTGAGATGTCTCTAAATCAGCACATCTCATATTTCTTTTGAGCTGCTGCAATTCTGCTTTGTTCATAGAGCACGGCACCTTCTTTGATTCAGGCAAACCACACAGGGCAGTCCTGTGCCAGCGTCTCCCATGTCTCACAATTGATTCCAAAGTTCTTTAGAGAAACCTTGAGAGGGTCTTTGTATTATTTCTTCTACCCTTCATGCTGTGCTTGCCTTGAGTTCTTCATAAAATAGTCTTTTATACAAGCATACATTTGATGTTCTAACAACATGGCTAGTCCATTGTAATGATTCTCTCTGCATTAGAATTTGAGTGCTTGGCAGTTTAGTTTGAGAGAGGACTTCAGCATCAGGCACCTTATCTTGCCAGGTGATCTTCAGAATCTTCCCAGGACAATTCAAATAGAAGCAATGCAGTTTCCTGGCATGGTGCTGGTATACTCTTCAGGTTTCATAGGCATATAGCAATGAGGTCAACACCATGGCTCCATAGACCTTTAGTATGGTAGTTAGACTAAGACCTCTTCTCTCCCACGCTTTCCTTTGGAGCCTCCCAAACAGTCAGCTAGCTCTGGCACTGCATGCACCAACCTCACCATCTATGTGTACATCCTTGGAAAGTATACTGCCAAGGTAAGTGAACTTATCCACAGCATTCAGAATTTCCCGATTTGCTGTAAATGATGGATGATTTTGGTACTGGCTGGTGGAGAACTTCTATTTTCTTGATGCTAATTGTCAAAATTGGCACAAGCAGCAGAGAATTAGTCCATACTCTGTTGCCTCTCAGCCTCAGAGACTACATTGAGTGCATAATCATCTGTGAACAAAAAGTCACACACCAACTCCCTCCCCTTTAGTTTGATTTGCAGCCTTTACAAGTTAAATAATTTAACTTCAGTGCAGTAGTTGACCTTGATGCTGCTTTCATCCTTTGAATCTATCTGACATCACTGAAAATACTGTGCCAAAAAACATGAGAGGAAACACAGAAGCCTACTTCATTCCATTGGTGACTAGAAACAACTGTAATAGCTTCCTAACTGATCCCCTTGCCCCTGGTCTCTCTCTAATCCAACTTTTATGCAGTTACCAAAAATTCGTCTTCTCAATGACTGTATCATTCCCTTACTCAAAAAGCTTCAATGGCTCCCTATTGGACCTAAAACAAAATAAAAATGACTTAGTCTGACATTTAAGGCTGTCTACAATTAGCCTCCTACCTACCTTTACAGTTTCTTTTACAAGCTGAATATTCCCACCAGACTGCATTAGTAGCAGCTTTCTGATTTCATCCTTTACTACTATGAAAATACTGTTTGTGAACTGCCTGCTGAACTATTTTAGACAGTGCCATACTTATCAAATAGCACTGAGGTACCTTCTAGAATCTAGATATTTGAAATGGGGGCTGTAATAACTCATCCCTGGTCTCCTCTGTTCCTACCAGAAAAATACATTTCCTGAAAGTGAGCCCTCAATGAGTCATGTACCTAGATTGAGGAGGCAGCTTCTTCTTGTCCATAAGGCCTTGAAAAGTCTGTGATAGGGTGGAAATTGGGGGGAGTGCCTTTCCACTGGCTTTCAGCTCCATCATGGAGCCTGTAACACAGATGGTATGATGTTGGAAAAGGCTCTGAGAAAAAATTTTAAAAGGGTCTCACTAAATTAGGAGTGCCCATGTTCTTAAAGACTTGTTTATAACAATTCTTCAGTCCTGTTTGACTCTTCATGACCCCAGATGAGGTTTTCATTTCCTTCTCTAGCTAATTTTACGGATGAGAAAACTGAAGCAAACCAAAGTAAGTGACTTGCCCAGGGTCACATAGCTAGTAGGTGTTTGAGGCCAGATTTGAACTCAGGAAGATGAGTATTCCTGACACCAGGCCCTGTGCTCTATCCATTGTACCACCTGCCTGCCCCTCTTACATACACAGAGATTGACTAAGCTAATACTATCTTTACATGCTCCTCATAGGTCCTTCCTGGCCGGTGATAACGGCAATCTCCAGCTGTTCTCCTTTGGAAGACAGAAATCAACCCAATTAGGCCCAGCAGAGGTAATCTGATTCCATCCTATTTACAGAAAAGAATATGTCTTCTCTATTAAGGACTATTCATAAGTATTATTTTCTTTATTGGTAGGATGCTTTTTGTTTTTATGAATTTGTATGTTTGTTATTTCAAGTGCATGTCCTTAATACTCATTCTTAAATACGTTTTCATTTCTGAAGTAAAATTCTATGCCTATTCAGTGGAATTCAATCCTCCAGGTAGCTTATTTCCCATTGGTCAAAGCATTATAAGGAAGAATGACTTTAGCAGATATTTGATCACAAAGATCCCAAGACCATAGATTAAGAGATGGAAGGGCCTTGAGAAGCCTTCTAGTCTCAAATCCTCATTTTGCAAGTGGGGAAACTGAGGCCCAGAGAGGTGAAGTGACTTCCTCAAGAACACATAAAACAGGATTTGAACTTGGGTCCCCTGACACCAATGAGCTTTCCATTGTATCAGACATGTAGTAGTGTATTTAACAGTTTTGGGAAGTGTGTTTTGACAAAGAACAGCAGTGTCTGTAACATCACACTCCCTCCAAATTGCTACAAACCTCTTCCTTTATGGTCTAGGGTTTGGGTGATAATTACTTCATGAAGAATTCTCTTATTCCTCTCCTACTTGTAACTTACCTAAAGACGATTTTTTTCCCTCCTCCGCACTTTTAAAATAACACTTTGATGGCTTTTATTTTTACCATTTTTATAACTGTTTTCTATTATGTTGCAGATTATGTTTCTATTATGTTTTAGAATGTATGTTTTACTTTTGATTCTTGGAAATCAATACAGTGCCTTGTAAACAGTGGGGGCTTAATAAATACTAAACTTAAATGGAATGGGGATAATATGATTTTTAACAATACAATATTATAATTGAAGAGGATCTTTCATATAGACCATTGAGTTTAACTTCTTCCTTTATGAATGATTCCTGGTTTCAACTCCAGAGAACAAGATGCACCTTCCAGGATAAGTTTAACACATGTAAACTCACCATTAGGCTGCTAACTCAAGACTTGATGGAGTTCACCTCCCTCAGCCTTCTCTCTCCTCTGATCTGAAGGCTGGAGGGTAGAGCGCTGGACTCCTCCCAATACCTTCCTTTATCGAGGACAGAGACTGGACTCTCAGCTACTCCACTTTGCATCTGTTACTCCATCTAGTTTCAAATACATGGAACAAGATCTCCCATGTTGTAGTCCCCCTGGTGTTCCTCCCAGGGGACTATCACTATTTTTCTATTTATTGTCTCCCTAGCTGTTATCACAGTGATTGGCACATAATAGGCACTTAATTGAACAACAAGAAGAAGTTTGGTCATCATAATTATTAAGCTCCATTTTGTTTGCTGTCATTATTTTTCCATTCACATTGATGTAGTCCTTGTGTTTGTTGTTTTGGGGTTTCTACTTATTTCACTCTGCATTGTTTCACAGCAATCTTTCTAGGCTTCTCTGAATTCTTCATACACACTGTTTCTTAGGGCATAGCAATATCCCAATATATTCGAGTATCACAATGTTTAACCATTCCCATTTGGTGGGCATTTCCTTTGTTTCTAGTTCTTTGCTACCACAGAGAAATGATATAAGACATTTTCCCCTTTTTCTGTATGTTAGACCTTGCAGACTTTGACCTCCTTAGGACACATGCCCAGCAGTAGTCCTACCACTTTAAAGAAACAACAGCCTCCACATTAAGCAATTTGTGTTTCAGATGTATTTGATGAGATAAGCTGTTCGTACTGCACTTTTTATATGACCAATACTGGAACCTGTTAATAATGGATGCTTGAAATCGTGTTCTTTTTATGGATAAAGAACTGTGTGTGATAATCACTTTCCCATTTCAAGTGCATTTATGGAAATCAAATGAGGTAACATATGTGAGCACTTCAAAAAACCCTTTTGAAATAAATGTAAGGTATTATTATTATCTGATGATATTTGAGATTTTATAGCAGGACTGATTCAAAGACCAAAATGTTCCACTATATATCTTATTCACTAATATTAAAAATCATTTCTCTGTCTCATGATCTGGTCAAAGATGACATTTTCATTTTTTACTTCACATGCACAAAAATATAGGAATTTGCCAATTTATGAAGAATCACCTTTAAAAAATTTAATGCGTAGCATAGGAGTTCACTTTGGAAATTCTGGCCTCTCCTAAATGTCCAGGCTTCCACAATCCAAAATACCTATCAAGTAATTGAATTAGAATGATGGCTTCCCTTAGACAAACAACAGCAACAATAACCCCATATTTATATAGTGCTTTGGGTTTTACAAAATTCAACCATCCTGTGAAGTAGTACAAATTTGTGCTATTTACCTAAGATTACAATTTACCTAAGATTACAATGACCAATTTACCTAAGATTACAAAGCTAGTAAGCATTGAAGCTAAGGCTGAAACTTCAATCTCCAGACTTATAGTGCAGCACTTTTAAATAGACATACATGCATGTGTATATACACATACACGTTTGCTTATTTTGTTGTTGTTGTTGTTGTTTGTGTGCATTAAGTTTCTGAGGCTGGATCTGAACTCAGGTCCTTCTGACTCCATGGCCGGTACTCTACTCACTGCTCCACCTAGCCACCCCCACACATGTTTGCTTATTACATATGTACACATATGTATCTATACACACATAAATAGGCTGATATATTCTCTTTTTCCATCAGCTTCATTTACAAATATATATCTCTTACTCCCTTACTCAACAAACCACCCCTTGTAACATAACAATAAAAAGAAAGAGGAAAAATCATTTTTTAACTTTTTTTTTTCAGTTTCTTTTTTTTTTTTTAGGGTCTGCAAATGCATTCATATTAAACATTATTCCAATTACAAAGGCATATTGTACTAGGTGGGATGAAAGATGGTAAGGAAGAAGTAAAACCAAACAATGAGAAGAACAAGATCATTTAGTTTGCTTCCATCAGGATTCAGGCTCAGTTCTTTCTAGTTATATCTCTGGATGGCGCATTTCTCACTTTCTTGAGTCATTCGGGATTAACTTATATCACTGCATTGCTGAAAAGAGTCCAGTCTGTCATAGTTGGTCGTCACAGATATGGTATGTCTGTGATTGTATACAAATTTCTTCTGATTCTACTCTTCTCGCTCAGCATCAGTTTGTATAAGTCTCTCCAGGTAATTATGAAATCCGTCACCTCCTCGTTTCTTATAGCACAATAAAATTCCATTACATTCATATACCACAACTTGTTTAGCCATTCCCCAATTGATGGGCACCCCTTTAGTTTCCAATTCTTTGCAACCACAAAAAGGGCTGCTAAAAATATTTTTGTACATATGGTTCTTCCTCCCACTACTATGATCTCTTTGGGATATAACCCTAGGAGTGGTATGGCTGGGTCAAAGGGTATGAAATTATTTATAATCCTTTGGGCATAATTCCAGATTGCTCTCCAGAATGGTTGGATAAGTTCACAACTCCACCAGCAATGTATTAGCGTTCCAATTTGCCCACATCCTCTCCAGCATTTGTCACTTTCTTGTTTTGTCATCTTAGCCAATCTGACTGGAGAGATGTGGTATCTCAGAGTTGTTTTGATTTGCATTTCTCTAATTAATAGTGATTTAGAGCATTTCTTCATATGCTTATAGATATCTTTAATTTCTTTCTCTGAAAACTTCCTATTCATATCCTTTGACCATTTCTCAATTGGAGAATGACTTGTATTCATATAGATTTGGCTCAATTCTCTATAAATTTTAGAAATGAGTCCTTTATCAGAGACACAGGTTGTAAAAATTCTTTCCCAATTTCCCACCTCCCTCTTGATCTTGGTTACATTGGCTTTGTTTGTGCAGAAGCTTTTCAATTTAATGTAGTCAAAATTATCCATTTTGCATTTTATAATGCTCTCTAATTCTTGTTTGGTCCTAAAATCTTCCCCTCTCCACAGATCTGTCAGGTAAACTATTCCTTGCTTTCCCAAATTGCTTACAGTATCATCCTTTACACCTAGATCATGCACCCATTTAGACTTGATTTTGGTATATGGTGTTAGATAGTGATCTATGCCCAGTTTCTGCCATACTGTATTCCAGTTTTCCCAGCAGTTTTTGTCAAATAGTGCATTCTTATCCCAAAAACTGGGGTCTTTGGGTTTATCGAACAATAGATTGCTATATTCATTAACTGCTGGGTCTCCTGCACCTAATCTATTCCATTGATCCACTACTCTACACCTCTGCCAGTACCAAGCAGTTTTGATGACTGCTGCTGTATAATACAGATTAAGATCTGGCATAGCTAGTCCACCTTCCCTAGCATTTCTTTTCATTAATTCCCTTGATATTCTAGACCGTTTGTTTTTCCAAATAAATTTTGTTATTATTTTGTCTAACTCTACAAAGTAGTTTTTTTGGTAAATTGATTGGAATGGCACTAAATATATAATTTAGTTTGGGTAAAATTGTCATTTTTATTATATTAGCTCGACCCAGCCACGAGCAATTGATATTTTTCCAACTATTTAGATCTGTTTTTATTTGTGTGAGAAGTGTTTTGTAGTTTTGATCATATAGATTCTGGGTTTGTTTTGGCAAGTAGATTCCCAAATATTTTATAATGTCTACAGTGACTTTAAATGGGATTTCTCTTTCTATCTCTTGCTGTTGAGTTTTATTAGAGATGTACAGGAATGCTGAGGATTTATGTGGGTTTATTTTATATCCTGCAACTTTGCCAAATTTATTTATTGTCTCAAGTAATTTTTTACTTGATTCTCTAGGATTCTCTAAGTATATCATCATATCATCTGCAAAGAGTGACAGCTTGGTCACTTCTTTGCCTAATTTGATTCCTTTGATTTCTTTTTCTTCTCTAATTGCTACTGCTAACGTTTCAAGTACCAGATTGAATAAGAGGGGTGATAGTGGACACCCTTGTTTCACTCCTGATCTTATTGGAAAGGCTTCTAGTTTATCCCCATTGCATATAATACTTGCTGATGGTTTTAGATAGATGCTAGCAACTATTTTAAGGAAGGCTCCATTTATTCCTATACTTTCTAGTGTTTTTAATAGGAATGGATGTTGTACTTTGTCAAAAGCCTTTTCTGCATCTATTGAGATGATCATGTGGTTTTTGCTAGTTTTGTTGTTGATATGCTCAATTATATTGATGGTTTTCCTAATATTAAACCATCCTTGCATTCCTGGAATGAATCCTACCTGATCAGGGTGTATTATTTTTGTGATAAGTTGTTGGAGTCATTTTTTAACTTTTTTGTTTATTTTGAAATTTTTTTGAACAATCAGATCATCAAAACAACAAACATACCAGTTATGTTTGCCAGACTAGGACTTTTATAGAAAAATAGCAAGTTTGGTGTATTTGGGAGTATCTAGGTGGCTCCATGCATAGAGTGCTGGGCCTGGAGTCAGGAAGATCTGGGTTCAAATTTAGCCTTTCATACATACTAATTGGGTGATTTGGGGCAAGTCACTTAACATCTGTTTGCCTTAATTCACTGCAGAAGGAAATGACCAACCTCTCTATTACCAAAAACATGCCCATACAGGGTCAAAAAGAGTTGGATGCAACTAAACAACTGAACTATAATAACCCTTTCCCTAAAGCTACTAGCTGTGTGACCCTGGGCAAGTCACTTAACCTTGCTTGCTTCAGTTTTCTCATTTGTAAATTGAGCTGGAGAAATAAATGCAAACCACTCCAGTATCTACCCAAACCACTCCAGTATCTACCCAAATAAGGTCACAGAGAGTAAGACATATTTGAAATGACTAAGCAACAATGAGAATGACAGGAAGATAAATATTCTTTAAAAAAAATGAAATGGAATTCAGTGGTACCATCAAAGATAATAGTGGAATCAGAGGAAATTTTGCTACCATGGTTGGTATGAGGAAAAGATGTCTTCCTGGCTTCATCAATTGAAATTTGGGCATTCACTTCTCATAAAAAACCTATTATAAGTGGTGTTTGGTTGAAGCTGAAATAATATTACTAGAACTACATTCATAGATGTCTGAACTCACTTTGCCAATCAATCTCTTTTTAATGTCTTCCCTGTTGCTCATGTTCAAAGTCTTTAACTGAGTTTTCTTCCTCCTTCAACCTTTGATAATTCCAGCTCCCCCTGCCCTCCCATATAACCCCATTACTTATTTTCTGACAGCAGCTTCCCCTCTGATGGTGGTTACTCTGGGGTTCTACATTGAAGTTGTCTCAGCCTCCTGCCACACTAGGCAAGTCATGTTTCACCTGCCTCAGTTTCTGCCCCAAACAACATTTAAGGGGACAGAACTGACACCAGGTAGATGCCAGTGCCCTTCGATATTCTGCCCAATTCCTTCTGTTCCTCAGTTCTTTAGCCAAGTATTATTGTGAGACAGCGTGCTGCCAGGCTGTAGTTCCAACCAGAATAATCTTATATCTTTTGGTTTTCTGAGGCACCGGAAGGAGGTGTCAGCATTGAGATCTGTAGCAACTCTTTGGGTCAGCTGTGGTTCCTACAGCCCTGCCGCAGCATGGTAGCAACTGGGGGATGGGGACCAAGTCATCACTGTAGAGGTTATGAATTTGCCTTCTCTGCTATTAGTTCATCAGGTTCATACCTGCTTAGGATTGTTGCTTTCTTATACCGTTGAGATACCTGAAATTGCTTTACCTCTTGAACATAATCTCTATTTTGTAGAGTTTTGAAAGGTCAGAAGTTTGGAGAAAGTGACAGTCCCTCCATCTTGTTAGCCACATGAATCAGAAGTCCTACTAAAACTATAATCAATAGGCATAGTTATTGTACATATTACATTTATAATATTATGATATGTTACTCATCTAATTATATAGTAGTCATTATATATCATATATGCTCATATTTCTATTTTATCTTTTTAACATAATTAGATATATTTTATGTGTATGTATATACATACACATACATATATGTAGATATAGATGTAGATGTAGAGATAGATATAGACACAGGCATAGATATGGATATATCTATATATATATATATATATATATATATATATATATATTTGGTTTTAAAACTTTGAATTCCAAATTCATTCCCTCCCTCGCTTTTCACCCACCCTTAATAGGAAGATAAGCGATTCAATATAGGTTGTACATGTGTAGCTAATGCAAAACATTACCATAGTAGATATATTGTTGAAGACTGATTATATTTCCCTCCCTCCTATCCCACCTCCCACTTGTTCTATTCTCTACTTTGGTCCTGCCCCTTTTCAAAAGTGTGTGCTTCCTACTTCCCTCCCTCCCAGCCTGCCCTCCCTTCCATCATTCCCCCTCTCATCCCTTTCCCCCCTACTCTCCTGTAGGGTAAGATACCCTATTTCGTGTGTATGTCATTCCCAACCTGAGCCAAATTCAATGATTATAAGGTTGACCCATTCCCTTATGCCTTCCTTTTCTTCCCCTCCATTGTACCCATTTTCCCTTGCTTCTTCTATATGAGATAGTTTGCCCCATTCTGTCTCTCCCCATCTCCTCTCATTATATTCCTTTCTCAGCTCTTAATTTCACCTTTTAAGTATGTTCCCTTCCTATTAAATTAGTCCTGTGCCCTCTATCTATGTATGCCTGTAAACATATGTATACACATTCACATACATATTCTTATGTCTATATACCCTCTGATAAGAATGAAAAAATCTTAATGAAGGTAATCTAACTCATTCCCCTCATTTTATAGGTGAAGATATTAAGGTCCAGAGGGATTAAGTGACTCATCCAAAATCACATAGCTAGTGAATGGCAAATCAGGGATTATAGTCCAGTTTTCTACATATTTGAAAATTTTTCTATATGCGTGTGACTCTAATGCTTTGGATATAAATTTAATATTCCAGAACATAGTACAATTAAATATATAGCTATTGTTTTAGTGTTAATTAAATCTAATTATTGATATTTCCATGTTTACCTAATCATATCTCTCCATTATGAAATCTCTATACCGAAATTCATAGGGTAGTAGGAGTAAGAGCTGAAAAGGGGCTTGGAAGTGACCTACTCATTGAATATGAAAGTATATGTTCATTTAATTTAGAGGATCTTGTAAAGAAATTCTTAGCATTTCTTGATTTCTTTATAGCAGTTGTTGATACAAAAGCTACAGTCTTCTATGCTTATTATGGTGATGAAAAGTGCACCTTTGGGTACATAATGAAACCTACTGTAGCAATCCCTTTATTTGTTCCTTCAAAGAAAGCCTATTTGCTATTCTACCATGGAGCTGTATCCTCTTTATATCTTGTGGCTTCGTTTATATCAAGAATGTCAATATGCATATATGATTTCTTTTATGCAAATGATTCCAGGATCTTTAAATATTGCCCTAGTCTGTCTCCTGGCATAAAGACAACATTGATCTACTTCTGGAAATCTCGAATTGGATGTCCTGCAGGCATCTCAAATGTATCATGTCCAAATGTGAACTCATTAACTTTTCTCCCATACCCTCCCCTGTCCTGAAAATCCTTATTAGAGTTGAGGGCACCACCATCCTCCCAATCACCCAGAACCTTAGCCCCACTGTACTCCTCTACTCCTCAACCTGCCTCACCCTGTATATATGTTGTCAAATCATGTCATTTCTACTTTCATAACATCTCTTCCCAAGTTTCCTATTACTTTTGAGGACACCATCGTCTCTCTACCTTGGTGTCAACCACAAGCTCTCTCTCTCTCATTCATTACATATCAAATCTTTTGCCCAATGTTGTCATTTTTTTTGCCTTCTTAGCATATCTTATCTATGTCCTTTTCTCTCTAGTCTTATGGCCACCGTTCTAGTTCAGACTCTCATCACCTTTCAAATGTTGTAATCATTTTCTAACTGGTCTCATTACCTAAAATCTCGACATTCCAAGCCTTCCTCCACCTGGTTGCTAAAGTGACTTTTTCTAAAGCTTAGATCTGATCATGTTGCATCCTCCATCTCATTCAGTAAACTCAGGTGGCTTCTCCAGGATCAAATAAAAGGCCCTCTGTTTGAAATTTAAAGTTCTTCCTAATCTGGACCCTTCCTATCTTTGCATTCTTCTTATACTCGATTCTATCTAATTCACTCCTTAATCAGCCAATAATTCAGTCAATAAGCATTAAGTGCCTACTATGTGCCAGGTGCTGTGGTAGGCACTGGAAATAAAAGAAAGGCAAGAGACAGTTCCTACCCTCCATTAGCCCATTATCTAATCCAGCTACCCTGGCTTACTTCCTATTCCTAACCTACTACACTCTATTTTCCTTCTCAGTGGCTTTGCATTGCCTATCCCTCATGCCTAGAATCCTCTCTCTCCCTTTACCATTGCATCTGGCATCTTAGTTTCTCTGAATTTACTTAAGATTTATCTCAAATTCCACATCCTGAAGATTGTTTTTTTCCTGGTCTCAGTAAATTCTAATTCCTTTACCTGGCAGATTATTTTTCACCCAATCTCTCTCCCTCTCCCTCTCCCTCTCCCTTTCCCTCTCCCTCTTTCTCTTCTTTCCCCCCTCTCTCTCTCTTCTCTCTCTCTCTCTCTCTCTCTCTCTCTCTCTCTCTCTCTCTCTCTCTCTCTCTCTCCATATATATGTATGCATATGTATATATCTAGTTATTTATTTACACATCGTCACCCCCAGTAGATTTGTGAACATCTTAAATCCAGAAGCTGCTTTTGCCTTTATTTCTAGTACTTAACATAGTGCCTGCCATATAGTAAGCACTTTTGATAAATGCTTGTTGACTGATAAATTGGGTAGCAGTCTAGAAGCTAGTTGCTCACTGGACAAAGAACACAGAATAAAATCACTTTAATGTTTGAAGATGGTCTAAAGTTATTTGATCTTTAGGAGTCTCTGCATCTTTTTCTGCTTTAATCATCACATAAATGGTAAAAGGTCACATAGGACCAGGTGCTCTTATATATTTTTATTTGTTTCTTTGGGTGCTGTAGACAAAATATTAATAAACTCAAATACATTTGTGCATTATGGGTCAATAAATTCATCAGTAAGTATTTATTAGGTACTAGGTAATGGGGCTCTCAAAATAACAGTGAAACATTCTGTACCTTCAAGGAACTTATATTCTGTAGGGTAAAACAACATGTGTGTATGTATATATGAATGTGTATGTGTTTATATATATATATATATGTATATATATATATATATATAATTTACATAAAGCAATTGGAAAGGGAAAGTACTAGCAGCTGGTAGACTCAGAAAAGGTTGAATGTGGAAAGTGGTGTTGAGTTGACCTGATCTGAGTGCTGAAGGAAAATATGGAGTCTGACAAATGAAAGAGAGGAGCATGTGCATTGTGGGTATGGGGAACAGCCAGTGCAAAGGTCCTTTTTGGATTCTCAGGTGCTAGTGTTTGTCTAGGAGATGCCTCAAATTATTAGCTGAGTCTATACACAAATAATACAGATATATGAGGAACGACTGATGATGAAGGTTAGCTATTAGATAGAGTCCAGAAGAGACTATCTGAATTGCAAAGGTCAAAGTTGCTCCCACTTCCTTTCCCTAGATACTGGGCATCACCAGTTTATTTTAGGCAACCTAATGTCAAACAGCATAGATTAGAAGCCTGCCCTCAGGGCCAGGAGGATGAGGATTCTCGTCCTAACTCTGACATATACTAGCTATGTTACTGTGGGAGAGTCTTTGAACCTCTCTGTGCCCTAAGGAACTCTTTAAGAATAGAAATTATAGTGGCAGCTAGGCGGTACAGTGAATAGAGCACCAGTCCTGGAGTCAGGAAGACTTGACTTCAAATCCAGCCACAGGCACCTGACAACTAACTGTGTGACCTTGGGCAAGTCACTTAGCCCCAATTACCT
The DNA here is from genome assembly GCA_011680675.1 of Gymnobelideus leadbeateri. NCBI lineage: Eukaryota > Metazoa > Chordata > Mammalia > Diprotodontia > Petauridae > Gymnobelideus > Gymnobelideus leadbeateri. The sequence goes on along the minus strand of WOXC01012109.1, from coordinate 361,275 downwards.
TGCCTTCCCAACTCAAAAAAAAAAAAGAATAAAAATTATAGATGGCTTGTCAGTTTGCCTAGATAATAAGAGTTTCTACATTGGAGATTTTTCTCCCTCAGTGAGGTCATGATCTAGATACATATATGTGCATGCAGGATAAATGTATGAACATGTATGCACATATGTATGTGTATACATTTGAATGAGAAAGGGGGAGACAAATTGTGTATTAGGACAATTCAGGAATATCTTATCTATAAAATCTTTAAAGACATCATCTGTATTTTATGTATTAATATTTTAAATATTAATAGTCTATGGCGATCTACTTTCATTAGTCCTTTGCAATCATTCTCTTTCCACCTAAAAAGTACACCTTTGTAGATTTATATACAGACACACACACACACACACAGATGCATATGCCTCTCTCCTCTAATCCTACATACTAAACAAGCAGATTTCTTTGTCTATTCATATGACCATTTATAAATGATAGTTTCCAATCCTCCTATCATTATTTTTCCTTCTTTTCATCTCTGTTCTCCATGGCAACATACTTACCTTTTTTTCTGAAAACAAGCTAGCCCCCACAAAAATTTCTCATCTAGTATCTAACTGTAGCTATAATAATTAGAATAATAAGGTTTGGAGGGGTGGCATTCTAGATTTTCAAGCAAAAGGGAGCTACCCATCCAAACAATACCATCCATCACCTTCATGGTATGAAAATATGTACTTATTTATGAAAATATTTTTAGCCCACATAGAGAAACTTGACCCATTGCACATGAGTAGCAATATGGAAACTGTAAATAATTTGCAGACCTATGTTTAGACTGGAACTAATTAGCTATCTCTCCTTGAATTATAACAATGAATAACATTATAGTTCTTCATACTATATAAATTATTTACCTCACAACAAAAAGGCAATAGGGTACAGTGTACGGAGAACAGGCTCCAGGGTCAGGAAGTCTTGACTCTGACACATACTGGCTATACCACCCAGGACTAATTACTTAGCACCTCAGTGCTCCAGGCATCTCTCTTAGACTAAGTTTCAGAGAAGGTACCAACCTGAATTCGTAGAGAGAGTTTCCTTAGCTGGACCTTTTCCATAGCAATAAATTCATATATCAAATCCAATGGATGGCAGGGTCTAAGGGAAGGGGTTGGGTTTTTTGTTTGTTTGTTTGTTTGCTTTTTATTTTTCTTTTAAGGGTGAAGTGACTTGAATGTATTTGAAGACAAGAAGGAACAAATTAGTTCAATGGATAGAAAGGCTAAGAAAGAGAAACAAGAGAAGAGAGACAGAGACACACATTAAGAGAGAGAGAAAGAAAAGAGAGAGAAAGGGAGGAAGAGAGAGAGAGAGAGAGAGAGAGAGAGAGAGAGAGAGAGAGAGAGAGAGAGAGAGAGAGAGAGAGAGAGATAGTTTCATAATTGGGTTTCTCTCCAAATTTTCTCTAAACTTATTTTTACCTTAACTGCTTCCTACTGTTTATGAGGCAAGGTTCATTATAATCTTCAACTGAACAATCCATCAACTTTTATTAAATGTCCATTCTGTGCCAGTCCCTATGCTGTGTACTAGAGATTCAGAGACAAAAATAAAATAGTCTTTGGCCACAAGGAACTTACATTCTATTGCAGGAAATTCTGTGTTCATATATAAGCATAGATAAAATATATACAAAATAAATACAAAGTAATTTTTATTGGGGAGCATACACTAGTAGGTACAGGGGATAAGGAAAAGTTTCATATAGGAAGTGGTAAGAGTCATGAAGCATCATTTACTACATGAGGGCTTTCCAAATACTCAGATTTCAAAATAAGTCAATATTCTAAATTTAAAATGTTGCATTTGACTACTATATCTCCTTACTTGGTAAAAAGATTTGCTGATGAAGGCACTTTTTAAGGATCTCTTAATCTCCAGATCATATTAACTATTTTATCTGGGTTAGACTTTTTAAAGAAATGGTGGTTTTTCCAAAGGTCATCTCTAGTCATCCTCTATATTTTGCCACTGAACCCAGATGACTCCAGAGGAGAAAGTGATGCTGGTGACCTTGCACAGCCCTCCCTCACTTAAATAAAATTCACTTGCAAGTCATGGCATCACCTTCCTGATGTCATGGCCTTCTTCAAGAATGAAAGACAGGGGTGGCTAGGTGGTGCAGTGAATAGAGCACCAGCCCTGGAGTCAGGAGTACCTGAGTTCAAATCTGGCTTCAGACACTTAACACTTTCTTAGCCGTCATTAACCCCAATTGCCCTCCCAAAAAAAGGCAAAGAAAAGAATGAAGGACAATCTGCCATTCATTCATTTCTCACTTTATTGTTATTAGTTTTTGTTCAATAGATTGTTGGTATTACATCAATGATACAACAAATTTCATTTTAGTATTTCTTCTATTTTGGTAAATTTTTTCTTTTATCCAAGTAATCTCGAGAATCTATTTGGAAATGACACAACTTCAATAACTCACCATTTCCTGTCCAATAATACAATCAATTTGAAATTTTCTGATATTATTTGATAAGCCCCTTATCTATACCTTTCAACTCTAGGAAAATAATGACTCATGGTATATTGGCTTAAAGTTTCTATATAGACTATAAGCTATCAGACTGTCACATTCCTTACCATGAACCATATTTTCCCCACCCGTCCCTGTTCCCCACCACCTCCTATTGTTTCCTTTAAATCCTAAATTATTAAGTTGTTGCTGTTGCTGGGAGTAGGTGGTGACTTGAAAATAAAACTATCTACCCCCTCTTGGCTCATCCCACATTTATGTGGTTGGAACCACTCTTTCTTAAGTCTTCCCTTTAACAGGTCCCATGGGTAGGACTTTCATTTAGTTAATGCCTATCTTCACTCAGGGTCAGATGGAGCCCCTAAATATAGAAGAGAACAGTAGAAGTGTAGCTAGAGCTGGCTCCCAAATATAGCATGGGGGTGTCATCACATGGCTCTCCTTGGGTGGCCCCACTTGCCAAAATGAAGTTTAAACCCTTCATGACCTCAGATCAAAGCAAATACCACAAGAGATACTTTAATACAGCCTTGCAATCTGCCACAAGGTCATGTAGTCTTTACTCTCTAAGGAGCTGTGGCAGAATACAACGTCCACTCCACACTCATCCAGAAGGTCCAGGTGGTTAAAGGGCACTATGAAGGTCAGTAAATTGGCAAGGTAGTCCAGGTTTACAGAAAAAATATGGCATCTACATTGGGTCTGTGCAACATCAAAAAACTAATGGCACAACTGTCATGTGGTCATTAACCCTAGTAAGGTAGTTTTCACCAGGCTAAAACTGGACAAAGACTGCAAAAAGATTCTTGAGTGCCAAATCTTCACAAGTTTGAAAGAAGGACAGATATAAAGAAGAAACCATTGAGAAATTCAAGAATAAAATTGTCTAGCACACTACTACAATTAAAAATGAAAATTTAAAATAATGTCTCTAGCCTCATCTACTCTCATGCTTCTCTGAGGGGAGACTTCATCTCTTGCCAGGAGGAGAAGCAAGAAATTGGGACCAGGAGCTCCAACACTCTCCTCTCCTTCGAGAAAGAGGATGTACTAGGCTAGAATGAAATCTTTCTGTTCCATTATTTATTGTTAGTCTAGTAATTTGTAAGTTCAAGGTAAACTTCTGGTCACTATTTCTTAATAGTGAAAGTAAAATTCAAGCTTCATATTCAACACTTGACTCCCTTCTCATCAAATACCAGTTCCACAATCAACACACCTAAGAAGGAACAAAGAAACCAATTTATCCAAGTCAATACCAAAAATATGTATATGTATATATATATATATATACACACATATGTACACACACATATACATATATGCACACACATGTATAGATGAATAGAAAATAGATATCAGATGTGTACACTAGCATATACATTATATACACATGCATGTGTCTATATATTTACATTTATATGCACTGTGTATATGCACATATATGTGTGCATTTGCATGTATGCATATATGTTTATGTATATGTATGGGTATGTATATATGTGTGTATGTGTGTTGCATTGCATGTGTACTCTGCATATATGTATATGTGTGTTGTGCGTGTGTATACATATACATGTAGATGTGTACATATATTCGACCACCACCCCAAAGTCTCTAGTCTAGCAAGCTACGCATAGGAAGATGATGGAGATTGCCAGCTCCTCTCATGTCAGCTTCTTCTGAGAGCCTTATTATCCCTTCAGCAGCCTGAAGTAGGGATTCCAGAGTCCATCTTTTCTTCCATAGCTGGAAGCCAGCAGAACCTGAAGTGACACCAAAGACTTGAAAATACTGAAGGGCCTCAAAGAAAACCAAGAGTGAAGCTCTCTTCTCTCCTGCTCCTGAAGACTCTGTCCTGCCTCTCATACAGGCACAGGACATTCATCTCCACCAAGACAAAGAGAGTCACATATTAATGAGCCTTGGGACTCAGGTTACAGAATTCAAATGACCTAAGGCTGATTCTAAGAGAAGAGCCATCCTGCTTATCAATCTTGTGTCTCACTATTGCCATTATTTTAGCTCAGCTGTGCTCAATGGAAATAATGCCATCTAAATTCAAATTGTTAAATTGTAAAATGTAACAATCTAATATAACCTAGCAGCATTTACTCTAAGAGACTGTAGGTCTTGGAACATTATTTTTGAAGAGCAAAAGAGCTGGGGTTGAGTCTAAGAATAACTTACACAGCAAAGCTGAGTATAATCCTGAAGGGAAAAAAAGAGCAATTGACAATCTGAAAAACTTTTAGGTATTTGTAACAAAAAGACCAGAACTCAGTGGAAATTTTGATATAAAAGATCCAGGAAGAAAATGTAAGGGAAACATTAAAGACCAATTATAAGACATTCATTAAGGTCAAACTGTTTACTTATTATACATATGAAAATGTTATCAGTATTCTTAAAACTGTCATCATTACTAAGGTAGTTTGAAAGAGAAGGGGTGAGGCTGGGTTGTGCATGATGGACTGATTCTAAAAAGCAAAATTGGTTAGAAAAAGATAAAAGGGAGCAATTATATTATGAAAATAGGGCATGAAAGGAACTAATACAGAGGAAACAGTTGGGGGTGGAAGACTGATAATATTGGAATTTTACTCCCATCTGGGTTGGAGAGGAAATAATGTGTAAATCTGGAGGAGTGTAGATGTCTTCTGAACATGCAAAGAGGTGAGAAAACTCGGGGATGGGGTAGGGGAGGGAATTTTAGAGGGGTGTATGAATTGGAATTTGGGAGGGTGGGGGGAGAGAATGAAGGGACTCTAAGAGGGGTAGGTGAAGTGGCAGGGTGGGAGGGGGAGAAAAGGTAACAGGGATAGGGTGAAAAGAGAAGCTGAGAAAGAAAATAGTAAAAATAAGACGGAGGGAAATTCACAAATAGTAATTATAACTTTGAATGGGAATGGGATGTTTATAACACTTCTCTTTGTGTTGGCAAAGAATTGGAAATTGTGGGGATCCCCCAAAATTGGGAAATGGCTGAACAAGTTGTGTATGGTTGTGATGAAATACTACTGTGCTGTAAGGAATGATGAGATCAATGATCTTAGAAGGTCATGGAAAGTCTTGCATGAAATGATGAAGAATGAGTTGAACAGAACCAAGAGAACATTGCATACAGTAATAGCAATTTTAACTTAAGAATAACTTTGAGTGATTAAGTCATTATGCCTATCATTAATCCACAAATTAAAAATAAAGTACACATAAAGAAAGACCCTATCTGCATCCAGAGAAAGAAATGATAAATAGATGTATGTATGTATATGTATATGTGTATGTGTATGTGCATACACACATACACAAATGCCTATTTGTGTGTAATGGTAGCAATCTCTAGGGCAGGGGTGGGGAAAGGAAAAAATTACATGATGACTTTCTTACATATTTAAAAGGAATAGCAAATTGTACATAACAGATTTGCAGTTTCATGTGCAATCATCTATTTTCAATTATGCTATGCTATGAAAATGTTTGTTTTGTTCTACAAATTGAAAATAATTTTTTTTAAATTAGAAAAATAAAATATAACAATCTCTATGTTTTACTCTTATACAGCTCAGAAGGCTCCAGCCTGGGAGAAGAACTTGTCAAAACTTGTACTCCTCTTCTAAAGCCTTCAAGAACCCTGGGCAATCTCAAGACCATGATGAAGCATCGGAGTAGGATTTTGTGGAGATATTCGTACGTGCCTTTCAAAAATCTAACGTAGTTGGTTAGTTCCCAGCAAATCCATATTAGTCTCTTCCCTTTTCAATGGAATTATCTTTCTTTGTGATTTTGTTATCTCAAGATCCCAAAGTGTCAGAGGTGAAAGAATCCTTAGAAGCAAAGTATTCAAAACCCCCTTATTCTTAATTTGATGAATGTGAGACCTCTAGAAGTTAATGGGCAGAGCTGATATTGAAATATATCTTCTACTTTTAAACCTAGTGCTTTTTTCCTTATGTAGTTCTGCCTTTTTGAATGACTATGTTGTTATCCTCTAGTAGCATATGCTCCAAAAAGCATGATGAAACATGAACATAAATAAAATAATAGATTGTCATAAAAGACTAGGGAACCTGCAAAACAAAAGGCTATGATTCTCCTCCTCCTGTCTCTCTATGTCTCCCTTTCTCTCTTTTGTTGATTTCTCTATCTCTTTTTTATTTTTCTGTGTTTCTTTTTGCTTATTCTTGGTGTGCCAAATATCACATCCACGTCCCAAATGATGTTTTTTTTTCCATCTTTTCATCTTTTTCACTATATTATTTGCCATATATCTTTCCCTCTTCCCTCTGTATCTATCTTTTCCTTATTCTTTTCTTTTCCTCCTTATCCCCCCTCCCTTTTTCTCTTTATTCACAAAATATAACTGAAACACATATTTTTTATGATTTGCTTTATAAAATTTTATGTCCCTTCTTAATTTTAATAGCTTATGAGTTAACTGTTTTGTGTTCCTAAGAAATGAGAAATAAATAAAATTAGTTTGCTTATTTATATGACCCTGTGTTGATTGTCTCCCTTATACCTTTTCCTACACACCTCTTTAAAAAATACCAGCTGTAGGACCATTCAAAATCAACTGAAGTTTCAATGCCTTTTTCAAAGAAAGGCTATTAGCAAGTTATCACTAATTTAGGGGAAACTGAAATAAGCAAAACAGTTAAGTCATTACAAGGCAATTTGTGAAGCATTCAGTGTTAGGGAACGTTTGATGACTTTGAAAATAAAGAAAAAAGCAGCATAACTAACTCCTCTATGGGCAGATTTATTTATTCTACTTAGCTTCAGAGGTCCTAATTGTTTGGAGGACCTTAAATTTTTCTCTTCATATGAACAGAATATTCTATTGCAAAGTTGGGTCTGGGGGTACACAAGTAAAATATAGGCAAAAATATGGCAGCTAGGTGGCACCATAGATAGAGCATGAGACTAGAGTCAGGAAGGATGTGAATTCAAATCTTGCCTTAGACATTTATTAGCTGTGTTACCCTGGGCAAGTTACTAAACCTCTCTCAGCCTCAGTTTCTTCTAGTCTCAATTCCCTTATCTCTAAAAGGAGAATACTAACAAGACCTACCTCATAGGGCTGTGGTGAGGATAAAATGAGATAACATAGGCAAAGCACACTGGAAACCTTAAAGTGATATGTAAATGCTAGCTCTTCTTGTAGTTGTTATTATTAAAATATGTCTTTACCTGATATAAGATACGAAAGATTCTTAGGATCAGGATATATTTGCCTCTTCTTTCACATATCAGATTCTACTTTGTAATTTATGTGCTCATGTTTTTTTCTTTCTTTCTTTCTTTCTTTCTTTCTTTCTTTCTTTCTTTCTTTCTTTCCTTTTTGGAGGGGGGAAGGCAGGGCAATTGGGGTTAAGTGACTTTCCCAAGGTCACACAGCATATAATTGTTAAATGTCTGGGGCCAGATTTGAACTCAGGTCCTCCTGACTCCAGGGCTGGTGCTCTATTCACTGTGCCACCTAGCCACCCCTTGTTTTTCTTTCTTGTACTACTTACCAGTAGTAAACTCTTTAAATGGGTGACCAAGTCTTAATTATTTTTGCATCTCATTCAGTGCTTGGTTCAGTGCATTGAATACAGTTAGTGCATAATTGTTGTTCATCCTTCATATTTTGAAGAAGCTCAATAACATTACAAGGCGATACCTTGACTCATGAATGAATTAGATTTAAGTGAGTCTGAGTTGCAGGAAGTCATCAGTTTCACTCTGTCTTCCAGAGTCATCAAAGTCCAGTGGGAGGACAATAGTCAAGACCACTGGTGATAGCCAGGCATGCAGTGGATGACCTTGGTGTCTTTGATGTCTGATCAAACCCCTAGGCACTCCACAGCACCTGCTTCAGCTGCCTTCAAGTCTATTGGAACAAATTATTTTTATTCACCCATTCCCCTGGGTGTGTGTGGGGGGGGGCGGTGTATATTCGCATACTTGGGGTAGACATCATCCTAACTTACCAGCAGGTCTGAGGCTCTCAGTTGTCCTCAATCTGGGTTAGCCTATCTGCTGTGATGGTTTCAGTGCTGTGCATGCTGCAGCTTCTGGGAGCCCTAGGTGATAACTAAGTGAGAGGTAGAGATAAGCAGCCCTGAGCAGGGCTAGCCCTCACACCAGAGATGCTACTTGTTCCTGAACACCCCATACACTCCTACTGTGTAGCATCTGTTGAATTAGCACAGATGAGTCAAACTGATTGTTCCATATACACAACATCTTGTCTCTCACTTCCATGACTTTGTGCTGTGGAAAATTTACTCTGAGGTAGTTAGATGGTACATTGGATAGAGTGCTGTGCCTGGAATCAGTAAGACTTGAGTTCAAACCCAGACCCAGACACTTGCTTGCTGTGTGACCCTTCTCAAGTTACTTAATCTCTATAGATAAGTTTCCTCATTTGTAAAATCAGGGATAATAATAGCACTAGTTTCCAAGGCTGTGGCAAAGATATTTGTAAAGCACTTTGCAAACCTTACAATGCCATATATTCATTATTATAGCTATCTGATTTTACTTTCACTCTTTAGATTCCCTTTATTCTTTCAAAGCACGGTTGAGGTGGCAGTTTCTGTCCTGTCAGCTTCTTCCCAGTCTCTTTCTCCCTTCAATATTTGAAGAGAGACTGGCATTGAATGTCTTCTCTCTTGAAGCTAGAAGCTATAAGAACATCAGGAGACTAGATGGACCCAAGGGAAATAAATAGGCTCAATTTCTCCTCTCTCCAACTCTCTCCAATCTCTTGCACAGACATGAGGAGATCAATGGATCTCCACCAATGAGGAGAGAGAGTCCTACAACAATGGGTTTGGGGACCCACATTAAACATGTATATGTACCCTCCTTGCAATGGGGACTAGCACATGTACAGAGTTCCTCTAATAATACTTACCCATATCTAGGAAGTCTTCTTATGAGAGAATTGTGATGACATATAATATCAGGTCTTTGGAGAGATAGCCATGGCTAAAACCATCTTCAACTGGCTCCTGTCAGCGAACTACGTGTTTAGAAGTAGGCTTTTCCATTAACTGTCTAGCTGGAGCTGCAGGTGTGGTCTGCAAGCCCTAATGACCAAAGTCTCAGCTTCATTCTCTTCAGCTGAGCTCTCCTGGTTTGACTCTCATTGATGGCATTTGGTGAGTAACAATGCTCTAAGGGGAAAGGCCTAGCCAGGGGTGTGGAACTTGCAGCCTCAAGGCCTTCTTGTGTGGCCCTTTGAATACATATTTCACAGAAGAAATCCCCTTAATAAAAGGATTTTTCTGTAAAACTTGGACTCAGTTAAAAGGCCCCTTCCAAGGACCTAGAAGGCCACATGTGGTCTCAAGGTGGCAGGTTCTCCACCCCTAGCCTAGACTTACTTGCTTTTGAGGATAACATGTGACCCCCATAAAAATGAAACTCGGTATTTTGACCTTTCCATGTATTCTTTTCCATTTTAGGTAAAGGAGATCAATCTGGAGGCTTTCATCTTATGAGTTTCAAAAGACCAGGAGAGTGATCCTCTAGCATTCCTGTGTCCTGGCATCCTGGTGCCCTCAAGCCTCATCATCTGGGTATTGTAGCTAGTAGAACACTGATTTCCCTGAGAAGAGTTGCCTTCAGGACCTAGACCAGTGGCAGCTTAGACGAGGAATAATCAGGAAGAGAAGCTGCATGTGGACACGAACCTGGTGAGACCAATGCTAGGTAAAAACTATGCTAAGTTTGAGCCCATTCCCCCGGAGATCAGATTGCAAGAAGGGAGAACGTTCCCCTAAATTACTGGGGAAAAACTTTGTACCTTTCCCCCCACATCACCAAAGCAAATATTCCTTTGTAAAAGCTAATTGATGTTACGATTAGGTGGAACTCCTGTGGTAGTCATTGGTGCCCCAAAGGGAGAACACAATTTGTGCTGACTTAAAACAATGGCATTAGAGATAATGCACCCCTCCCCCAAACCCCTCAGGGAACTTTTTAAGCCATGGGGAGATGTAGCTGTCCTGACTCTGGGAAAAACAAGTCAGAGAATACTTGTTATTTTACCCCAGTAGAGTATAATGGGCTGCTCGGTTTTGTCTTTGTAGACTCAGTTTATATAATCGTGGCATAAATTTGCTCCTCTTCAGGATGCAAGAAGAAAATATAAAAGGTGGCTTGATGTTTGACCTAAAAAAACCCTAAGGTCATGGCAACTGGTTCTATCACTTCGTGGCAAGTAGAGGGAGAAGAAATGGAAGAAGTGTCAGGTTTTAATTTATAATTAATATTATTAATTAATTAATATTATTTATTTTTAGGCTCAAAGATCAATACAGACAGTAAATGCAGCCATGAAATTAAAAGACATTTCCTCCTTGGAAAGAAAGGTATGACAAATCTGGAAAGCAGATACCAAAAGGAGACATATCACCTTATCAACAACAGTCCATATGGTCAAAGCCATGGCTTTTTCAGTACTAGTGTATGACTGTGAGAGTTGAACTATGGGGAAAGCTTATTGCTTCAGAATCAGTGCCTTCAAACTGTGGTGCCAGAGAAGATTTTTGAGAAACCCTTGGACAATAAGAAGACCAAATCAGTCAGTATTGAAAATAATTAATTAATTTTATTTGGAATATTATCAGAAAATAATATTATTTGGAAGGACAAATACCAGAATCTAAAGCTTAGATACTTTGGCCACATAATAAGAAGACAGGACTCATTGGAAAAGACCTTGATATTGGGAAAGATTGAGGGGAAAAGGAGAACAGGATGGCAGAGAATGAGATGGATAGATTATATAATGGAAGCAACAAACATGAGCTTGGGCAGACTTCAGGAGATAATGGAGGACAAATGGGTCTAGCGTTCTGTGGTGATGGAGTCATGAAGAGTCAGATATCACTGAATAACAACATAATAGCACTTAATTACTGTTTGTTTAATGTGAATTTGAGTGAATCTTGTGGTATAATTGTTGCATTTATTTTACACATACTTCTGATGCTGTATCAGCTTTTGAGATATATTTAAATTTGACAATTACACCCTTTCTGTTCATTCATTTTTAAACTGGGTTCTATTCTGAATCCTAAGATCTTTTTTACATCTCTTCTATTGCCTTCCTAGCTAATCATTTTCTGATTTACATTTATGGGAATTCATTAACTGCATTACCTTACTTTTAACCTTGCTGAATTTGATCATACTTAATATCAATTATTCTTCCATTTTGTTTAGATTCTGGATCATTTGGGATTTGAATTTTCCCTTCCAATTTTCTTATGATTCCCAACCAGTAGAAATCATCTGACAAAATTATAAACACAAGTTCCATGTTCTGTTAAAAGTTGTTAATATACAATTAATTGTTAAAGTAAAAAATGAATAAAAAGCATGAAGATTAGGATCTATGTGCTATTACTTAAAACAAGGGCAGTAAATAATATTTCCTGAATTTTTTAGTGCTTAAATTATTTATAGCTGTTATATTTTTAAACTCATGGGTGAATTATGGGGGAAAGGCTTTATCATGTCTCTGAAAAAATATTTATGTATATCTGTCCTTCTAATGTTAAGCAAAATGACAATGTTAAGAACAATGATTTTCAGCTTAAAAAAAAACAAACGAAATTAGGACCGATTGTTTCCATATAATATGTGTTCACTTAAAAACTCATCTTTTAATACAATAATTGCAAACAGGAAATGGCATTGAGAGAACAAATATGAAAAAAAATGGAATGAAGCCAGGATTTTCTGAGTTTATTGTACAATTCAACACAGCATGTGCCTTATTGCAAACTTTTACCATGTAGCACTTAGCATCCCACTGTGTAGAAACAGAAGGCATAGCAATGTGTTCAACAGACTTGTGTGTGGGAGCAGAAATAGTTATATTGCGGTTCTCCAGTCTCCGAGGCACACCTCGGTACAGACCCAGATAGGTAGACATCTGCAGATATTCCCTTGAAAATATTGAGTATTCTGAAAGTCACTAAAAGTAGATATACAAACATCTTATCTTGTTTTTGAAATTGTATTGATGTTTTGTTCTGACCCAATGAACACTTCCCACAATAAAGTAAATTTTCTACCTCTGCCATCCTAAATAAGCTTATGTTTCACACAAAGGAGAGTTGTGTCCTTTAACTCTGATGCCATACCACTGATGATGGTCATTGGATTTTCTTCTGACTCTCTGCAATTTACCACTACTCAACTCCTCCACAACCAACTTTTTTAGCTCTCTTTTTGTATATTGTCTTCCTCCATTAGCATGTAAGTTCCTTAAGGGCAGAGGGTATCCTTCTTCTGCTTGCATTCATATCCCTAGCACTTGGCACCACCAATCCCATAATAAGCAGTTAATCAATGTGTGTTGCCTTGCTTTCATCTGAAACCCTGTGTTTCCATCTCATCTCCTCTCACTTTCTCCTAAGCCTCCTCACATCTGAATTCGGACCTCAGGATTCACCTGAAATTGCTCTCTCCAAAGATAATTGCCAAGTCTAATGCCTTTCAAGTTCACTTCCTTTTTGTTTTATTCTGCCCCATGTACTCTTCACCGTGGCTTACTAGGTATTTTTCATAACACAGCACTCCATTGCCTATTTGCAGCATTTGACACTATAGATCCCCATCTCTCTGTTTTCTCCCCATCTCATTCTGCACTTTCTTCCAGCCCACATCCAACCTCTTCTGGCAAGGGTGGTACTCTCCACTCATTGATGAATATTTTCACAACTGATCATGCCCTTCACATACGTGACTCTGAACTCCAGGTTATCATTCAAACTCCATTTCCTACCCTAGACTACCATGTCACTTCCTTTTTTTCCTCAATGAGTTTGGTACATGGCTCACAACTTTTTTTCTTCTCCCCAGCTCCTGCCCTTATACTAGTCAATACATATTGACTCTCCCTCAAACAACCTAACCAGTCAGTTACTCAACCTACTCATTTTCCATGTTCTACTACCCCACCCCAACTCAGACATATACAAAGATAGTCACACCTTTGAACTTTCACCTACCAACATATCACCTTTAGTTTCAAGAATTCTGAAATAGGAGTGGGCTAGGTGATTCAGCTGATAAAACACCAGCCTGGGATTCAGGAGGACCTGTTTAACTCTGGTCTTAGATACTTGGGACTTATTAGCTGTGTGACCCTGGGCAAGTCACTTAACCCCATTTGCCTTGCTAAATATATACATATGTGTATATATATATATATATATATATATATATATATAATGCATGATTTATTATATTATTTATATATTATTAATATAGGATCATGTACTATTATTATTTAACCATAATTTATTGACTTTTCACCTCTCCCTCTGTCATACCTTACAAAAGCCTACTTTTTGTCCATGTTATGATCTCCAGTCCCTTGACCCCTCAATTCTTTCCCAGGCAATCTCCTCTTCACTAACCACTTTCTCCTTTTTTACCCATATTGGACCCTTGTTGAACCAATTTGACTCTATACTATCCTCCTCTCTTGAATCCCTTCTCCACTTCTGACCAATTATGTCCAGGCCCACATCCTCTCTTTTCTGAGCTATTACAATAGTCTTCTAATTGGCTCCCTAGCTGAGCTCTCTCTTTACTCCAATCCTTCCTCTACTCACCTGGCCAAAGTGATCTTCCTAAAGCATAGGACTGATCCCATGACCCTTCTACTAAATTGATTCCCATGGCTCCTTATTACTTGCAGGACCAAATAAAAAGTACTCTGGCATTTAAAACTCTTTCCAATATGAACCTTTCCAATCTTTTTTTTATCTTATTCCATCCATGCAATTTACAGTCTAGTGGTTAAACTGGCCTACCTGCTGTTCCTATCATATAACTCTTCATTTCCTATGACTTTGCAGCAATTCCCTATAGCGTTTGGATGTCAGAATTTCATCAGAAAAATGCAAATATTTCTCAATCTATATTTTCAGATTCCCTCTGTATTAATTTTATTTGTGCAAGATCTTTTACGTTTCACAGTAACATCTTTTATCATCCGTTCTATTCCTTTTCTGCTGATGATTTTGCCCCATCTTTAATTAGGAAAGATATCACCTTCCATTATCCTTTATTGTTGGAGTGATATAATCAGATATTTTAGAATAATGCTACTTAGAAAAATGTGGGGAGATAGAGGTGACCTCAATGAAATTATACTGATAAGTGAGTGGATATCCTGTTCAAGATCAAAGAACCATAGATTTAGAGCTGGGACAGAGATCATGTGGTTAAGTTCTCATTTTACACATGAGAAAACTGAGAACCAGAAAGGTTAAATGATTTTCCTGTGGCCACGCAGACAATTGGTGCTGTAGTTAGGAATAAAGCCTAGGTCTTCTGGCTTATAAAAAGAGCTGAATAATTTGTAAACCACTGCCTAAACAGATGCCATTTGAAGTAGACAAGTCATTTTTCTTCTACTGCCCAGTCGAAAGAACAAAAATAGCCCCATGGAGATTAAGAGCAGTAAATGTTTACTTCAGAAGGCAGAATGCAAGTAGGTCTTTGGGAAAACCTGAACTTTCAGCAAACTAGGGGGAGAACAACAGTTATTTATGATCTCTGAAAATTCTGGCTAAAATATTAGGAATCTTTTCCACCTTGTTTTTGGAAGTAATGCAATCTTAGTGATGAAAACGTTCAAATTTGACTTCAAAAGGAATTATACTTTCAAGTGAACAGGGCAATGAGACCTTCAATGAAGTGAACAGACCCCCAAAGTGGAATGTCAATAGAACCATTAGAAAGACAAAGGCAATTCAACTACAACTACCTCAGAAATCACGATGATCACAAACTCTATTCCAGCCTTCAAATATTAGGCACATATGATCAAAGAGCTCTGGGGATATAAGGAAAGGTATGCTACACTAATTGTTGAGAAATAAGTGTTTAGGGACAAAGACCTGGAAACAAAGAGGGGGCCCACCAAATAGGGAACTGTGTGTGGGAATGGAATGGTGAACTGCTGTACTATAAAACTGACCAATATGGAGGATTCAGAGACACATGAAAGACATGTTAATAGATGTAGAATGAAGCAAAATATAGATAACATAGCATCAAGAATGAGAGAAGTAGGGGTGGCTAGATGGCGCAGTGAATAGAGCACTGGCCCTGGAGTCAGGAGGACCTGAGTTCAAATCCCGACTTAGACACTTGACACAAAAACTAGCCGTGTGACCTTGGGCAAGTCACTTAACCCCAAATTGCCCTCCAAAAAGCAAAAAAAAAAAAAAAAAGAATGAGAGAAGTAAACATAGTGTTGCTAGAGTACAGATAGTGCATATAGAGCGTGGTGTTTAATTCTGGGCAATGCCTGGAGAAGGTGAAGCATATCCAATCCAAAAGAAGGGGGGCCCAGTAATTATTGAAGAGCCCAGTAACCAAACTGCATGAGACTCAATTGAAAGAAATGGTGACATTTAGCCTATATAAAGGAAGAAAAGGAGAAAAAAGATATATAAAATATAAAAAAGAAAAACAGACAAAGAGGGCCATGATATTAAGCATTTGAAGAGTTGTCATGGGGAAAACAAGTTAGATTTGCTCTGTTTGGCCTCCAATGATAAAACCAGGAGCAATAGGTGTAATACAGATGCTATAGATTACAAGCTTATTTACATTTTCAATCTTTCCTTTTTCTAGCTCTCAGAGTCCTGGCATCCTCCTGATGACACAGCCTCCCTGGACTCCCTTTCCAGCATTGGCTGCATTTCTACCCTGTCCCCTCATTCTCCCTGATTCTTTGGTTGAGATGAAGGCATTGAAATGCATCTTGTGTCCCTTTACCATATCCAGGTTCTCACTCTATCACCAACACTCAGTCCCTTTATCTGAGAGGACAAAGGAAGGATTTCCATTTCTGATCTTGTTTTGGCTCAGGTTTTCTCATCATTTTCCTCACTGAATTTTTCTTTCTCTCCCACACTGCATTTCTTGATATGCCTTTCTCCAAGGTTTTAAACAATAATGATAGGACGAGTTTCCTGCTGGTTTGGTAAAATCAGGCTACATCCAGGGAGCTGAAATCAAGATGAGAAAAGCACTTAGGTTCTTTAATGCATAAAAATGAAAGCTTGCATCTTGAGGTTTCATTTTACAGAGGAAAGCATTATGAAGGAATGCTTTTGGGAAGAGGGTAGATATCTATGCTGTGTGAGTTGAGAAGTATAATCCCCATTTTACAGGTAAGGAAATTGAGGCTCAAGGAGATTGATTTGGCCTTGATCACACAGCCTGTTTCAGAAGCAAGTGACACTCAGATTCCAGGTTCTCCTGATTTTCAAGTATCACATTTTTCCCACTACCCAAAGCTATTCCTCTTTTACATTTCCTGACCAGTTTTTGTCAATCAGCACTCCCATGTACAATATCAATTCAAAAAATATTTATTAAATTCCCATTATATGCAGAGCACTCTCTCAGGTAAGGAGAACAAGGTAAAGACTAAGTAAGATATAGCCCTTTAGTTTCTAGTGTTTGAAATCTGATGGGAAATTGAATAAGATTGGGCGGGGTTAGGGATGAGGAGGAAAGAAATAAGCATTTAGTGACCACTATGTTGGTGGTATAGGTGGGCAACTAGGTGGCACAGTGGATAGAGAGCTGGACCTGGAGTCAGGAAGACCTGAGTTCAAATGTGACCTCAGACACTTATTAGCTGTGTGACCCTAGGCAAGTCACTTAACTCAGTTTCCTCATCTATATAATGAGTTGGAGGAGGAAATGGCAAAGCACTGTACAAACTTTGCCAAAAAAATCCTAAACCGGTTTCACAAACAGCTAGACATAGCTAAAACGACTGACCAACAAAATTTTCCAGGCACTGTGCTAAACCTTCGGAAAATATTATCTTATTTTATAGCCACAATGACCCTAGGAGGTAGGTATTATTATTATTCCTACTCTTCAATTGAAGAAACCCAGGCAAAAAGAGGTTATGTCTTGCAACTAGGTAGTACAGTGAATAGAGCACAGGCCATGGAGTCAGGAGCACCTAAGTTCATATTTGACCTCAGATACTTAATAATTATAACCTGTGTGACCTCGGGCAAGTCACTTAGCCACAATCGCCCTACCTTCCCTCCTCCAAAAAGCAAACTCAAAACTAAAAAAAAAAAGAAAAAGAAAAGAAAAGAAAAAGAGGTTATGTGACTTGGCCAGGGTAATACAACTAGTGAGTCAGATTTTAATTTATGTCTTCCTGACTTTAGGCCCGTAACTCAAAAGAAGTATAAAGTGCTGTGCATTCCATGAGGCTGTTCAGTATAAAGTAAAGTATGCTGGATTTGGAGTTGTAGGACATAGGATCCTGTCTCTGTCCCTTACTTTACCTCTGTGACATCGGTCTTGAGTTTCTTCATTTATAAAATGAAGTAGTTAAATAAGATAACCTGTAAAGTACCTTCTACCTCTGAATCTATGGCTAAATTAGAGGGCTTTTCAAAAATTCATAGTATAACTTGTAACTATCAAAGCCAGAATTTCAACCAAGGTTTTTCTGATTTCAATGCTGTTGTCTTTGCCACTGAAAGTGCTTCTCAAGTATGTTAACTTGTGCATACATATACTCATGATTATATACACATGTGTGCACACACACATATATATAAAACGATGCACATGAATATATATGTAAATATGCTTTTACACACATATACAACTGATATTTGAATTCATTAGTATAGAGAACTACATCCTGGTAGAGGAGAGCCTCATTACCATCTTTGACCAAAAAGACCTAAATTCAAATCTTACCTCAGACACTTGCTAGTTGTGTGTGTGTGTGTGTGTGTGTGTGTGTGTGTGTGTGTGTGTGTGTGGTGACCTTTGGAAGTCATTTAACCTCTGTTTGCTTTAATTTCCTTAATTATAAAACAGGAATGATGACAGCACCTGCCTCACAGGGCTCTTTTGAGGACCAAATTAGATACTATTTGTAAAATGCTTAGTACAGTACCTAGCACATAGGAGGTGCTGTATAAACACTTATTACCTTCCTTTCCTCCTTCTTTTCCCAACTCACCTAATGAATAGTCTCACAGAGTTGCCTAGGTCATTGGTATCTACCTCAAATAGAAATTGGGGCCACTGAATTATAGACAAGGATCCTTGAGGACTGAATATTGACTTAGAAATCCACAAAATAATATTATACTTTATTGCATTTCCATTGATTTTGTTAAAAATATTTCCTGATCACATTTTAATCTAGAGGCATATAACTATTGTGTGTTTGACCCTCCAGGCAGGTCACTGTATTTTAAATTCATTTACTCACTCTCTTACAGCTAGTTAAACCCAGTCCTTCCTGATGTTAACACCAGAACTTCATATAGTCTTCTGTCTAGCAGGGGAGCATAGTATATACATTTTGTGAGTATTTAATAAATGCTTGTTTACTGACATACACATATTTTCAACACACAACACATATACTATGTATACATACATATTGTGAGTGGTATAAACATGCTTCAGTCTTATGCAATCAAAACACTTTTCAAAGAGTTGTCTAATTACACAGGACACTGAACTAATTAAAATCCTGGGTAGGATGAGTAGGAACAGACAAGTAAGGTCAATGAATATGAATGTTTATATGCTTTAAACAAAATTAGCACCCCAAGCCAACAGGCAACACAACTTATCCTATTTATAAAAGTGCAGTATATCAGATGAACATTTTGCTGATTAGCACAAAACATATAGCAATTTACAAGGCTAATATATCTATTTCACCATAAATGCTTCAGTTCGATTGTTGTGTTTAGTGGTTTCAGTCTTATCTTACTCTTCATGACCCCATTTGGGATTTTCTTGGTAAAGATACTGGAGAGACTTGCCATTTCCTTCTTCAGCTCATTTTACAGAAGAGGAAACTGAGGCAAACAGGGTTAAGTCGCTTGCCCAGGGTCACACAGCTAATAACTATCTGAGGTCCGATTTGAACTCAGGAAGAGGAGTCCTCCTGACTTCAGGACTGGTACTCTGTGGACCATGGCACCACCTAGTGGTTCTTCAGTTGGGTACATGCAAATATAAGAGTTAAAGGAAAACTTAACATGAATTCAAACTTAGAAATTGGTAGGGTAAGTTATTGCCCAAGTATTATCATTGTAGGGGAACAAAAGATTCCCTTATTAAAGAAAATAGAAGTGGCTAACACCTCCATACTCTTACATCTAATCTGCATCCCCACCCCTTTCTCCCCAATACAAGGTCTACCTTACTAATAACCAAGATTCTGCAATTAGAGATACGTATTTTTAATCTATTTGTTTTATCACCTTTCAAAATTCAAATATCCTTAGACAGATCACTTACTTTAAATGTTATGATTCATTCACACCTAATGAAACTTTTTCAGATTAAATTCTGAGGCTAGTTTTTGAGTGGTGGAGAATGAGGGGAAGGAAGAAAGGAAATTAAAAAGGCAGAGAAGGGGCAAAAAAGAATTAAAAGGAGGCAGCTGGATGGCACAGCAGATAGAGTGCTGGGCTTGTTGGTTGGGACTATCTAGGCTCAGATTCAGCCTCATTCACTTACTAGCTTACTAGTTTGACCTTAAGTAAGTCATTTAACCTCTGTCTGCCTCAGTTTCTTCAACTGTAAAAAGAGGATAAAAATAGCACCTACCTCCTAGAGTTATTGTAAAGATGAATGAAATGATATTTATAAAATATTTAACATGGTGTCTGGCACATAGCATAAGCATTTTCTTTTAAAATTATTCATTCATTTTAAATTTTCAACATTCACTCCATAATATTTTGAATTCTAAATTTTCTCCCCTCTCCTTCCCAAGACACCATGCAATCTGATATAGGCTCTACACATACATTCATATTAAACATATTATCACATTAGGCATGTTGTGAAGAAGAATTAGAGCCAATGGAGGTTTATTAATTATGTTGTAAAGAAGAATTATAACCTTAAGTAGGGACCATGAGAAAGAAGAGACAGAGAGAGAGAGAGAGAGAGAGAGAGAGAGAGAGAGAGACCAAATAGTACGCTTTGATCTGCATTCCTATTCCATACTTCTTTCTCTGGATGTGGATAGTATTTATTTCCCATCTTGAGTCTTGGAGTTGTTTTAGATTCTTGCATTATTGAAAAGAGCTAAATCCAAGAATGTTAATCATCGCCTAATGTGGCTGTTACTGTGTACAATGTTCTCCTGGTTCTGTTCATTTCATTCAGCATCAATTCCTGCAAGTCTTTCCAGGTTTTTCTGAAGTCTGCCTGCTCATCATTTCTTATGGGAAATACATTCATATACTACAACGTGTTTAATCATTCCACAATTGATCCCACATAGTATAAACTTGAGAAATACATGTTTCCTTCTTTCCTTTCTTGGTAGATGGATGCCACTGAGGAAGTAGATGAAGAAAGAAAAGACTAGGGAGAGGGCAGCTAGGTGGCGCAGTGAATAGAGCACTGGCTCTGGAGTTAGGAGGATCTGAGTTCAAATGTGACCTCAGACACTTAACACACACACACACACACACACACACACACACACACAACTAACCGTGTAATCTTGGGCAAGTTGCTTAACCTTAATTGCCCTCCAAAAAGAAGACTAGGGACACAGTCAAAATTTTCCTATTTAATAATTTGTTTCCTCTACACACAGTGTCCCACATCAATGCAAAACATAGATAGAATAGAAAACTATTTCCTTGGTGTGATTTCAGAGATGGGTAAGAAGAACCACTATGGTATAAGAGAAAGAAGAGTGGAGGCAGAGGGCCTGGTTTCTCATCCTAGTTCAAGTACCTTCTATTGGTGTGGTCTTGGCCAAGTTACTTGCTTTCATTGGGCCTATGATGCCTTATCTGCAAAATGAGGGGGTTTGATTCTGCTGCCTCTAAGGTCCCTTCCAGTTACAGAACCTATGAAATGCATGCTAACTGGTGAATGGAATTTTTACCTCGCTACAGCCTTAAGCTGTAAGCGTATGCTAAAGCACACATATTTCTAGGAGAGGTAGAAGGGTGTGTTGAAGGAGAAAATGCAGAGCCTTGAAATGAGGATGAGGAAACTATCAAAGAAGGAAAAAGGGAAGGAAAGAATAGCCTGTGACACAGACAAGTACTTGTTACTTGCTTCACAGTTTTGAATAGGGTCTGCTAGAATCAAACTATGTTTCATGCAGGAAATCAGGAAGATTCTCATTGAATTCAATTTAACAAGCATTTAAGTGCCTAACCATGCAAAGATCTACTGCTGTCTGTACATTGTTCTCCAAGAGAACCATGACATCAGGAAGGTGATGCCATGACTTGCAAGTGAATTGGAATTAAGTGAGGCAGGACTGTGCAAAGTCACCAGCCTCACTTTCTCCTCCAGAGCCATCTGGGTCCAGTGGCCAGATAAAGATCAAGAGGACTGAAAATGTCCCCCAAGTGAAACTCTATGGAGGCACTGGATATAAAGATACAAAAACAATATCTGCCTTCAAGGAACTTACATTCTCTGATGTAGACAAAAACACATACCTAGAAAATGAAATACAAACTATACCCATGGGAGTTAGTAATAGGAGAGCTCTAGCAACTAGAGGGATAAGGAGAGACTTCCTACAGATGCTGGCATTTGATCTTAGTTTTGATAGAAACAAAAGATTCATCACAGCAGCTTTGAGGGAAATGAGAGATGTCCATGAGTCATGAAAGACAAAGCACACAGAGAAGAGATGGGATGTCATGGGTGTGGAATAGCAAGAAGGTCTGTTTGGCTGGGCTATATACTAGTCTGTGTTCTTCTTTGCACATGATATTCCATTTCCCAATTTCATGTATTTTTAACAGCTGTCCCCCATGCTTAGAATTCTCCTAATCACTCTTGACTTCCTTCAAGCCCATCTGAAATTCCACCATCTAGCAAAAGCCTTTCCCCATCCCCCTTAAAGATAGTGACTTTCTTCTGTTAATATTTCAAATTTATGCTTTATATAGTGTTTGCACATAGTTATTTGCATATTGTCTTCCCCTTAGTGGAAGAGCTCCTTAAGAGAAGGGATTGTTTTGTTGTTGCTGTTGCCTTATATGGTACCCTAGAATTGAGCATAGTAGCTGGCACAGCGAAGGCACTTAAATGTTTGTTGACTTGAAGGAAAGTAATGAATAATAAGGCTAGAAATGGAGGTTGGAACCAGGATGTAAAGGCTTTAGATACCAAACCAATCAGTTTGCTTTCAATCCTGGGGAATGGGGAGATATGGGAACATCCTAAGCAGGGAGAGTGAGTGAGTTTTAGAGAAATCATTATGGCAGCAGTGTACAAGATGGATTCTAAAGAGGGGAGATAATGAGAACAAGGAGGTCAATTAGGAAGGCACTGTGATTGTCTAAGCAAGAGAGGATAAAATCCTGAAGAGGGTTGGGGCTACATGAATGAAGAGAAGAGGACAGATGGGAACTAGCTCATGGAATTAAACTGACACAAGGCTAAGCAACTCATTGGATTTAAGGACTGAGGGAGAAGAAGAATCACATATAATTCTCAGGCTGTGACTTGGGTAACCAGAAGTATCCAAAATAGGGAAGTGAGGAAGCAATGAAGGTTTGGGGAAAAGATTACTAGTTCCAAAATGAACTTATTGAGTTTGATATATCTATAAGCCATCCTGTTGGAGATGTCAAAAAGGTAGTTGATGATATGGGACTAGAATTCAAGAGAGAAACTGAGTCTGGATAAAAAGATATATAGATAGATAGGTAAATAGATAGATAGATAAAGAATATGCATATAATACATGCATGTATATATGCATATATGTATAATCCAGAATTCATCTTTATAAAGGTAAAAGTTAAAGAGAAAGTGAAAATTGAAGAGAACTCATAAATATTTAATAACCAGCTCTCTGGAAAATGTTTAACTGGTACATGTTTAAATGTTTAATAACCAGCTCTCTGGAAAAAAAAAAACTGTACTCACAATAGACTTTTAAGTTTGTTCTGCATTACTCATATTTTCTCTATCACTGTCTTAAATTTAGATAACTAACAAATCATCAAATCAAACCCGTGATTTATAGCATTTGACAATTTCTGAGGAGTAAATGGCCACACTGAAAATTTAACAATTGGTAGGAGCTAGCTTTAGGCTAACACCATATGTACACACAACATGGGGGTGGAATAAGAATGATGCTACAGACCCTGAAAAGGAGCACCCATAGAGTTAGGAAGAGAACCAATAGAGAAAAGTAGCAATGAAAACTCAGTGAAGAGGAAAAGTTTAGATGGAGGGGCAATTTCTATATAGATTCTATATAGATGTCAAATTCTATATAGAGACCAAAAAGATAAGGCCTGAGAAAAGGCCAAAAGATGTGGCAATTAATAAGTACTGGGAACCTTGACATGTAAAGTAATAAAGTCTGAATCAAATTGCAAGTAGAAAAATGAGTGGTTGGTGAGAAAATAGAGACAAGCAACATAAATAGCTAATTTTTTTTGAGGGGGGGGATAGGAATTTGGCTGTGGAAAGGTGAAGAGAGATGGGAAGGTAACATTGAGTGAAGGGTTTGTGATTTTTGTTGTTTAGGGGTTTTGTGTTGTTTTTTAGGATAAGTGAGATCAGGTCATGTTAACGATATATGAGGAACAGTCAACAAAACTGGGAGAGATTGAAAATCAGGAGAGAAGAAAGGATGATCAAAGGCCAATTAGAGGGAGTAAGATGAAGGAAAATTACCACTACTTCCCCAAGTACTAGAGTACCACAACTAGTCAGAGTTTCAAGGGGTCACTAAGCACAGGACCTCTTTTCCTCCCAGCTATTCCATCCCTCCCCGCTAAAAATAAATGTCAAATTGCCCTCTGGGATAGTCAGATCCTATCTCTTCACTTCCCAGGCCATTCATATAAACTAGAATGAAAAAAACTTATCTTTTTCCACCCTAATTGTCTTCACAGGCATTCCATCATTATGGATAAACTGACTTTCATCCAATTTGTTTTTTATTAAGGAGTAAAAATGTTTGAATCAGATACCATTAGTTTTCTTGCTTTGGAAGAATAGCAAGATTTAATGAATTTTAAAATGCATTCATGGAAGACATTAATAGTCTTCATACAAGCACAAATTTAATGGTATTTGCACATAACTCTGGTTTTCCTCCCATAAACAACTCACTTTCTAGTCAGCAGGCTAGGAAGTTTCAGTTTATTAAATCAAAGAAAGGAGGAAGTCTTATCTATTGTTTCCTCCTGAAAACAAATCCATATAGTGATTCAAAAGGAAAAAAAATTAAATCAAACCCATGAATACCACAGCTGTTGATTTATACTAAAGGGTATGTACTCCACAAGTATTTCAAATAATAACAATCCACTTACTAATTTGTCATTTTTAAAAAATTAAAACAAAGAGCCCACATCTGGATATGCTAGATATTAGTACTGTATTCATTTTCTTCATAAAGAACACATTTTAGAAACTTGATTATTAAAGATTATCCCCACATTCTCTCTTTCCTTCCACCCCCCCCACCATGCCCTCATCTTTTCCAAATAAACACAATAAAAGTAGTAGTGCTAGTTACTGAAAAAAAGGTCATATCCTTTCTGGTCAAATAGGATCAGGCCTATGTTGAACTATGTGATAATCTGCAGAACAGAAGCAGGGTTCTCGATCTAAATTTTCCATTTTCAGCATTATCACCTTGACTTTCAATCCTTCATAGAGTTTCCTAGGGGCACTGCCGAACAGGTTAGATGTGACTAAATACATACATGACCAGAGAAAGTTGGAAAGGACCTAAAGAGGTTGGTGAGATTCCCCAGTTGTCCATGGGAATCTGTTTTATGTTGTGCCTCTAGGCAAGGCACCACCTAAATTGTTCAGGATATTATTCAGATTTATCCAGAAAATAATTTCCTTGACCTTTTTTCAGTACTTAACAACACTGCTTGTTAGAATGATACTATACATGGCAATGTCTCTCTACGTTGTTGTTGTTTTTTTTTAATTAAACAAATGCTTTATTAACTTCTGGTTTACATCATTCATTTCCACCAGATTATGAGTTACATTTCCCCCCATTTTTTCCCTATCCACCACCCCAGAATAGCAGTCCCACTAGATATCCCCTCATCCAATCTGCTCTCTCCCATATCTTCTCCCATACTCCCTTCGACTTTGCCATTAGGGCAAGGTGAATCTCTGAGCCCCACTGCCTGGACATCTTATGAAACATTTAATTTTAAAACTTCAATTTTCAGATCGATTCCCTTTCTCCCTTGTCACCCACTCCCTCTGAGAAGATAAGCAATTCAGTATGTGTTGTACATGTATACCTATGCAAAACATTAACATAGTAGATATATTGTAAAAGACTGCTTGTATTTCCCTCCCACCCGTCTCACCTCCCACCTGGTCCATTCCTTACTTTGATCCTGTCCCTCTTTGATAGTGGGTACTTCTAACCTCCCCTCTCCCCAGAATGCCCTCCCCTCCATCATCCCCCCTCTCATCCCACTTTCCCCTACTCAGGAGAGTAAGGGAAAGATATTCCATTTAGTATGTATGTGATTCTCTCCTTGAGCCAACTTCAATGAGAATATGCTTTTGCCTTTTTGCCTTCCTGTTCTTCCCCTCCCCTGCAACTACTTCTGCTTACCTCTTCTACATGAGATAGTTTGCCCTACCCTGTCTCTCCCCATCTCCTCTTGCCACTTCCCTCTCTCACCTCTTGACTTCACCCCTTAAGAATCATACCTTCCGAGGGGGCAGAGCCAAGATGGCGGAGTAGAAACAGCTCGTCCAAGCCTCTCTGCCACCAGATTCCCGACAAACTATGTAAAAAAGGACTCTGAACAACTTCTGGAGCCCCAGCACCCATAGAACGACACAGAGAAGCTAACCACCTGCTGAGGACAGCCCAGCAGCCCTGCAGGAAGGACCAGCGCAACGGTCTGGGAGCCGGCAGCACGCAGAGCGCAGAGAGCAGGAGCCAAGCCGAGCCCAGGTCCGCGTGAGCCGAGGTTTTAGCCCCAGAACGGCAGGGCCAGCAGCCAGCTGGAGCAACCCCAGAACATCAGGAGCTGTGGCGACTCCAGAATTATCAACATAGAAGTGCCTAGGACAAAGTAAGAGGTTAGTATCCTATGGACTTTGGGACCTGTATTTGGGGAATGCGTCAGCTCCCTCCCCTGGGGGCTAGAAGCCGCTGAGGAGACACGCCATTTTGTAGTTTTCAGAGGCAGCTCGGGTTCCCAGCCTACAAATCGTGGGGAGATCCAGCGATCAGTCTTGGGGGGTAATCGCTCTTGCTTTAACCTCCTGGATCTGGATTGTGATCTAGGGTGGAAGTTGTGGGTGGGTTTACAGCTTGCCAGAAACGGAAGTTGCCCCCCACACTTTCGGGACGAAAATTCCTCTATCTGGCCTTAAAGCCATAGTGTGGCAACAAGCCCAAAAGTCAAGCAATTAAGTGGCAACATGCCAAGGCAAAGGAACAGAAAAATGCAACCCTAGACTCCTATTTTGGGGGCATAGAGCGGGAAAAGGACTGTGAGGTCAGAAGTCCTGCTCCAAAAGCCCCAGGGGAAAACATGAGCGGGTTGCAGGCCAGAGAGGACCTTAAGAAGGACTTTAAAAATCAATTAAGAGAACTGGAGGAAAAATTAGAAAGAGAAATGTGAAGGATGCAGGAAATGTATGAAATGAGGGTCAACAGCCTGACTGAGGAAAACAACACCTTAAAAAATATACTAGCTCAAATGGCAAAGGAGGCCCAAAAGGGCAATGAGGAGAAGAATGCCTTAAAAAGTCGAATTTGCCAGAGGGAAAAAGAATCTCAAAAGTTCACTGAGGAGATTCATTCCTTCAGAGTTAGACTGGAGCAAATGGAAGCTAGTGACTTTATGAGAAATCAAGATGCTGTTAAGCACATCCAAACAAACGAAAGATTAGAAGGCAATGTGAAATATCTCATGGGAAAAACCACTGACCTGGAGAATAGATCCAGGAGAGACAATTTGAAAATTATTGGACTACCTGAAAGCCATGATCAAGGAAAGAACCTAGAAATCACCCTTCAAGAAATTCTCAAGGAAAACCGCCCTGATGTTTTAGATCCAGAGGGCAAAATAGAGGTTGAAAGAATCCACCGATCACCTCCTGAAAAAGATCCCAAAAAAGAAAACTCCCAGAAATATTATAGCCAGGTTCCAGAATCCCCAGATCAAGGAGAAAATACTACAAGCGGCCAGGAAGAAACAATTTCAATATTGTGGAATCACAATCAGAATAGCCCAGGACCTGGCAGCTTCTACACTGAGGGATCGAAGGGCATGGAATATGATATTCCAGAGGGCAAAAGAACTGGGAATGAACCCAAGGGTCACCTACCCAGCAAAACTGAGTATTTTGTTTCAGGGTAAAATATGGTCATTCAGTGGAATATAGGACTTTCAAGCATTCTTGAGGAAAAAACCAGAGTTGAATAGAAAATTTGACATCCAGACGCAAGAAGTAAGAGATGCCTGAGAAGGTAATCAGGGAAAAGAAATCAAAAGGAAGTTATCAAAGTTGAACTATTTACATTCCTATATGGAAAAGTAATATCTGTGACTGATGATATCTTTCTCACTATGAAAATAATGGAAGAAGGGGGTGTGGTCATAGGAATACATATGTGAATGTGTGTGTATATGGTTACAGTTATATATGGATAGAGGGCATAGGTTGAATTTGTTGGGAAGGGACAATACTCAAGGGATGAAATTATGAGGAGAGAGGGGAAAGTGGCAAGAGGAGATGGGGAGAGACATGGTAGGGTAAACTATCTCATGTAGGGGAAGTGGTTGCAAAGGAGGGGGAGAATAAGGAAGGCTAAAAAGGCAAAACCACATTCACATTGAATTTGGTTCAGGGAGAAAATGACATACATACTAAATGGGATCTCTCAACCTGCAGCAGGATAGGGGGAAGGGGGATGAGAGGAGGGATGATGGATGGGAGGCCATCCTTGGGGTGAGAGGAGGTTGGAAGTACCCACTATAGAAGAGGGACAGGATCTTGTAGGGAATGGACCAGGTGGGGGGTGGGATGAGTGGGAGGGAATTATAAGCAGCCTTGTACAACATATCTACCATGATAATGTTTTGCATAGCTAGACATGTACAACATTTACTGAAATACTTATCTCCCCAGAGGGAATGGGTGACAAGGGAGGAAGGAAATGGATCTGAAATTTGAGTTCGTAACATTAGATGTTTCAAATATATATAAATATATAAATATATAAATACTATTATTAATACTCTTTTGCCTATAATTGGGAGATAAGATGTGCAGGCATTGGGACACAAAGATTCATCTTCCTCTAATGGAAAAGTCGATGGGGGTATGGGAGAAGGTATGGGAGAGAGCAGATTGGAGGAAGTGATATCTTGTGGGACTGCAATTCTGGGAGGTTGGGCAGGGGAATAATGGGGGGAAAATGATTGTAACTCAAAATCTGGCAGAAATGAATGATGTAAAACAGAAGTTAATAAAACATTTAAAAAAAATAAAAAAAAAAGAATCATACCTTCCTTGGGGCGGCTAGGTGGCACAGCAAGCAGAGAGCCAGCCCCGGAGCCAGAAGGACCCGAGCTCGGATCTGGCCCCAGACACCCAACACACAAACAAAAACTCAGCCACATGAACCTGGGCAAGTCACCCAACCCCAATTGCCCTCCAAAAAAAATAATCATCCCTTCCCATCAAATTCAACCTGTGCCCTCTATCCATGTATACCTGTGAACATATGCCATGTACCCTTCTTCAATTATTTTCAAAATGAGAAAGGTTTCATCAAACACAGTTATTGTTTTTCCATGTAGGAGTGTAAATAGTCCAACTTTGATAAGTTCCTTTTGATTTCTTTTCCTTGATTACCTTCTCAAGCATCTCTTGCTTCTTGTGTCTGAATGTCAAATTTTCTATTCAACTCTGGTTTTTTCATCAAGAATGCTTGAAAGTCCTCTATTCCACTGAATGACCATATTTTCCCCTGAAACAAGATACTCAGTTTTGCTAGGTAGGTGACCTGGCTATAATATTCCTGGGAGTTTTCTTCTGGGGATCTTTTTCAGGAGGTGATCTGTGGATTCTTTCAACCTCTATTTTGCCCTCTGGATCTAAAACATCAGGGTAATTTTCCTTGAGAATTTCTTTAAGGATGATTTCTAGGTTCTTTCTTTGATCATGGCTTTCCGGTAGTCCAATGATTTTTAAATTATCTCTCCTGGATCTATTTTCCAGGTCAGTGGTTTTTCCCATGAGATATTTCACATTGCCTTCTATTCTTTCATTTGTTTGGATCTATTTAATAGTATCTTGATTTCTCATAAAGTCACTAGCTTCCATTTGCTCCAGTCTAACTCTGAAGGAATGAATCTCCTCAGTGAGCTTTTGAGATTCTTTTTCCATCTGGCAAATTTGACTTTTTAAGGCATTCTTCTCCTCATTGCCTTTCTGAGCCTCTTTTGCCATGAGTTAGTCTATTTTTTAAGGTGTTATTTTCCTCAGTCAGGCTGTTGACTGTCATTTCATACTTTTCTTGCATCTTTTTCATTTCTCTTCCCAATTTTTCCCCCACTTCTCTTATCTGCTTCTTAAGGTCCACTATGGCCTGTAGCCAGCTTGTATTTTCATTTGGGGCTTTTTGTGCAGGAGTTCTGACCTCACAGTCCTCCTCCATGCTTTGAGCCTCTTTGCCCCTAAAATAGGAGTCCAATGTTAAACTTTTCTGTTTATTTTGTTTCATTTGCCTAGGCATGTTGCCACTTAATTACTTGATTTTTTGGGCTTGTTGCCACAGTAGGACTCTGCCACCAGACAGGAAAGCTTCTGCCCAAACGTGGGGTCTTCACAACTTCCGCTAGTTGGGTGGCCTCTGTAAAGCCTCTACCCACTCTGGCAAGTTGGATACCCACCCCAAACTTCCCCCCCAGTCCACAATCCAGATCCAGGTGGTTTAAAGCAAGAGTGATTAACCCCCAGACTGATTGCTGGATCTTCCTACAATTCGCAGACCAGGAGCTAGAGCCACTACTGATGCTGCAAAATGGCTTCTGTGCAGCTGTTTCTTCTGCAGCTTTTCGCCCCCAGGGGAGGAATCCACATGTTCCCCAAATACTGGTCCCAAAGTCCATAGGGCACTAACCTCTCACTTTGTCCTAGGCATATCTGTGCTGATAATTCTGGAATCGCCACAACTGCTGGTGTTCTGGGGTTCCACCAGCTGGCTGAAGGCCTGGCCGCCCTGGGGCTAAAACTGAGGACCTGGGCTCAGCTCAGCAGGCTGTGCTGTCGGTTCCCAGCTCACTGTGCTGCCTGCTCTCAGAGCGCTGCGCTGGCCACTCCCTGCAGGGCTGCTTGGCTGTCCTCAGCAGGAGGTTAGCTTCTCTGTGCCGTTCTGTGGGAGCTGTGGCTACAGAAGTTGTTCGGAGCTCCCTTTCACATTGTTTGAAATTTGTGTGGGGCAGAGCACATTGAAATGCTTTTTCTACTCCCCCATCTTGGCTCCGCCCCCAAAGCTCTCTACTTTGTTATTTACACACATATACACACACGCACATGCTCACATGCACATGAAGAATACCTCAATTGTAAAGGAGGGAAAGAGATATATTTTATCATCATTCCTCTTGGTATGAAGATCGGTCATCGCAATCATCTGAATTCTAGTACCATTTCCTTTATATTATTTTCATCATTTTGTATATATTGCTTTGATTCTGTTAGTTCTTTATCAGTTCATACATTTCTTCCCATATTTCTCTGAATTTCTAATATTCGTTATATTTTTACACAGTAGTGATATTCCATTCCATTCCATACCACAGTTTGTTTAGCAATTTCCCAAGCAACAGACATATACTTTATTTTCAGTTTTTTGCTACCACAAAATATGCTGCAATGAATATTTGATGCATGAGACCTTTCTCTCTGTCTCTGAATTCCTTGATCAAAGAGGTACCATAGGGCAAAGGATATACACACTTTTGTCCCCCAGTTCCAACTTGTTTTCCAGAGAGGCTAGAAAAACAGTTTCACCAACATTATTGTGCCTATCTTCTCACAATCCTACTGCCTATTTCTGTTTTCTTTAATCATTCTATCCTAGTTTTTGGAGGTGAAACTTCCCCCAAAATTTCCTCACTGCTGCTTTCCTCATTCTTATGACAGAAGCATCTCCTACCTACCTCACAGAAGTCTCCAAGCATTTGAATTCCAACAACCTTTTTTTAAACCCCAAAGTAATTATTCCATGGTTACACAGATGTAACTGCTCTTAATCATTTGATGATGACTAACCTTTAAATCTTTGCAGTTTTAATCTGACCCTCTTAAGTCATTTGTATATGCTAAGCACTGTTATAAAAAAAAAAAACAACAACAACAGATAATTTTTAAAGATGATCAGAGAAGAGTATTTCATAATGTGCACCTATCCTAATCTGAGAAACTTTCAATGCTCATCTCAAATGACATTTCTTTATGAGTGAAGACTTTCCTGAGTCTCATAACCAAATGTGATCTGTCTTGATTCTAAAATTTGGCAACACTGTGTTTGGCAACATCATGTAGGGTAAGAAGCATGGGACTTAGTTTAAGACCTGAGTTTATGACAGTTCCTACATTAACAAACTCTGTACTCAACTTAAAAAGGACATAGCATTATTTCCTCAATTATAAACTGGAGATAACCATGCTTATCTTTTATATGAAAAAACTTCAGGGGGCAAAGCCAAGATGGTGGTGTAGAAAGAACACTTCCACAGCGATCCAGCCTACACCACTTCAATATTATGTAAAAGGGGACTCAACAACCTCTGGAGCTCTGGCACCCACAGAATGACACAGAGAAGCTAACCTCCTGCTGAGGACAGTCCAGCAGCCTGGCAGGAAGTGGCCAGCACAATACTCTGGGAGCCAAGCCCAGGACCAAGTGAGTCAGAGGTTTTACTTCCAGGGCAGCTGGACCAGCAGCCAGCTGGAGGGACCCCAGAACACCAACAGCTGTGGCTTTTCCAGGATTATCAACACATTGATGCCTAGGACAGAGTGAGAGGTTAGTGCCCTATGGAATTTGGGACCAGTATTTGGGAACCTTTGGGGTTCTTGCCTTTTGGGCAAGAAGCTGGGGCACAGCCACCATTTTACAGCTTCAGCTGGAGCTTCAGATCTTGGCCTGCGGACTGTAGGGGGATCTGGCGATCAGTCTGGGGTGTCACTCTTGCTTTAACCTCCATGGATCTGGACTGTGGCCTGGGGTGAAGGTCTTGGGGTGTGTGTCCAGCTTGCCAGAGTGTGTCGGGGCCTCAGGGAGGGCGCCCAACTAATAATACCTCTGGCAGTTGAGAAGACCCCAACATTTGGGACAGAAGCTCCCCTGGCTGGTGGCAGAGTCCTACTCTGGCAACAAGCCCAAAAGTCAAGTAATTAAGTGGCAACATGCCTAGGCAAAGGAAACAAAATAAACAGAAAAATGCAACATTAGACTCCTATTTAGGGGGCAAAGAGGATGGAAGCATGGAACAGGAGGAGGACTGTGAGGTCAGAAATCTTCCCCCAAAAGCCCCAAATGAAAATATGAGCAAGTTACAGGCCATAGAGGACCTTAACAATGATTTTAAAAACCAAATAAGAGAAGTGGAGGAAAAATTGGGAAGAGAAATGAGAAGGATGCAGGAAAAGTATGAAATGAGAGTCAACAGCCTGACTGAATAAAATAACACTTAAAAAATAGACTAACTCAAATGGCAAAAGAGCAATGAGGAGAAGAATGCCTTAAAAAGCCAAATTTGCCAGATGGAAAAAGAATCTCAAAAGCTCACTGAGGAGATTCATTCCTTTAGAATTAGACTGGGGCAAATGGAAGCTAGTGACTTTATGAGAAATCTAAATGCTTTTAAGCAGATCCAAATGAATGAAAGAATAGAAGGCAATGTGAAATATCTCATGGGAAAAACCACTGACCTGGAAAATAGATCCAGGAGAGATAATTTAAAAATTATTGGACTACCTGAAAGCCATGATCAGAAAAAGAACCTAGAAATCATCCTTCAAGTAATTCTCAAGGAAAATTGCCCTGATATTTTAGACCCAGAGGACAAAATAAAGGTTGAAAGAATCCACAGATCACCTCTTGAAAAAGATCCCAAAAAGAAAACTTCTAGGAATATTATAGCCATGTTCCAGGATTTCCAGATCAAGGAGAAAATACTACAAGCAGCCAGGAAGAAACAATTTCCACATCGTTGAAACACAATCAAAATAGCTCAGGACCTGGCAGCTTCTACACTGAGGGACTGAAGGGCATGGAATATGGTATTCCAGAGAGCAAAAGAGCTGGGATTAAAACCAAGAATCACATACCCAGCAAAAGTGAGCATCTTGTTTCAGGGGAAAATATGGTCATCAAGTGGAATAGAGGACTTTCAAGCATTCTTGATGAAAAAACCAGAGTTGAATAGAAAATTTGACATTCAGACACAAGAAGCAAGAGATGCTTGAGAAGGTAAACAGGGAAAAGAAATCAAAAGGAACTTTTCAAAGTTGGACTATTTACATTCCTACATGGAAAAACAATAACTGTGACTGATGAAGCCTTTCTCAGTATGAAAATAATGGAAGAAGGGTATATGGGCATATGAATACATATGTGAATGTGTGTATATATGTTTACAGGTATACATGGATAGAGGGCACAGATTAAATTTGGTGGGAAGGGATGATACTTAAGGGGTGAAGTTAAGAGGTGAGAGAGCAATGTGGCAAGAGGAGATGTGCAGAGACAGGGTGGGATAAACTATCTCATGTAGATGAATCAAGGGGAAGTAGTTTCAGGGGTGGGGAAGAACAGGAAGGCAAAAAGGCAAAACCATATTCCCATTGAATTTGGCTCAGAGAGAATGATATACATACTAAATGGGATATCTCACCCTGCAGGGGAGTAGGGGGGAGGGGGATGAGAAGAGGGATGATGGAAGGGAGGGCATGCTGGCAGGAGGGGAGGTTGGAGGCACCCACTTTTGAAGAGGGACAGGATCAAAGTTGGGAATGGACCAGGTTAGGGGTGGGATGGGTGGGAGTGAAATATAGCCAGTCTTCTACAATATATCTACTATGGTAATGTTTTGCATAGCAATACATATACAACACATACTGAATTGCTTATCTTCCCAGTGGGAGTGGGTGATAAGGGATGAAGGGAATGTATCTGGATTTCGAAGTGTTAAAATTAAATGTTTCAAATATATATAAATACTATTATTAATACTATTTTGCATGTAATTGGGAGATAAGATGTGCAGGCATTGGGGACAGAGACTCACCTCACCCTCATGGAAAAGTTGAAGGAGGTATGGGAGAAGATATGGGAGAGAGCAGATTGGAGGAGGGGATATCCTGTGGGACTGCTATTCTGGGATGGTGGGTAGGGGAAAACTGGGGAGAAAATTTGTAACTCAAAATCTGGCAGAAATTAATGATGTAAACCAGAAGTAAATACAGCATTTGTTAAAAAACAAAAAACTTCAGAAATGGTAAAGCTCTATACAATTGTTAGTTATTATATTATGTTTCTTTTCCATAAGAACTCATTACACTTTTCTTTGTATTATAGTTATTTGCATACTTTTCTTGACTTTCTGCTGCTAGATTGTAAGCTCCTTGAAGTTTCATCTTCTTTTCTTATCTCTTCTAAATTTTGTCATATTCTGCTATCAAAAGTACTATACAATGTTTTAGTGATTCTTCTCTTCCCAAGCATTATTTTGTAAATTAACCTTCTAGAGAGCAGGTCAGAAAACTCTCACTTTTTTGTAGATGAGAAAAGAGGTTAGGGGAGGAGAGCTGAGGAGAGTGAAGAAGAAAAGGGGAAGATAAGGGAAGGAGAAGGAGAGGGGAGAAATTGTAGAGGGAGTGGAGAGGAGGGGAAAGGAGAGGTAAGGGAAGGAGAAGGGGAAGGAAGAAAGAAAGGAAGGAAGGAAAGAAGGAAGGAAGGAAGGAAGGAAGGAAGGAAGGAAGGAAGGAAGGAAGGAAGGAAGGAAGGAAAGAAGGAAGGAAGAGAGGGAGGGAGGTAGGAAGGTAGGGAGGAAGGAAGGAGGGAAGGAAGGAAAGAAGGAAGGAAGGAAGGAAGGAAGGAAGGAAGGAAGGAAGGACGGAAGGAAAGATACTCTTGAAAAGTTGAAGAGGAAAATCTCAGACAGAAATGAAATTACTATTCAACAATAGATGCTGCCAGGTTCTTTCCTCCTACTCCAAACAAGTTTGTATATTTACTGTAATCACTTGATGACAGGAAAGAGAAACATGGTTCTCAAGGATGCCAAGACTGGAGATATCAGGAGGATCTACTAAAGAAAGCAAGACCCAGGGCTTTCATATTGAGATTTCCTTCCATTTCTTCTGATAATTATAGCATAATGCCTCTCACTATATGATTGTTGGTCTAAGTACAAAATTCACAATATCTAAAGAAAATGGTGGCATATTGTTGCCCCTTTTATAAATGGTCCTAACTCCCTTCCTTAATTCCTTAAAAAATCCCCTCCAGTGTATGGTTTATGCCGTAAAGTCTGGCCCTTTCCTTCAACATGTACACACAGCCTCAAATATCCTTGTGCTTTAGTTTAATTTAAAATAAAGGTGGAGCCCTTTGGAATTAGTCAGGGATGCTCACTAACCTTCACAGCTCACTAAAGGTCTTTAATGTCATAGACATGGCTAAAATGTGAATGGGGGAAGATGTTTGCTTTGCTTTTCTCCCCCTTCTCCCCACCCCAGCTCCTTTTCACTGGTGTGGAACCATTGCAACAGAAGTATATCAGCGAAAAATCATGAAGACACCTAGAAAATAATCTGCTGTAGTTGATGAGCCATAAAATTCTGAACTGTCTAGCTACTGACAACCTATTCTCCTTCTGACCCTGACACTTTTACAACTCAAAGTCCTCTGGAGCATGGGAAGGAGGCAGAAAAGCAGCTGTCTTCATTTTTTTTCCTTCATGAAATTTAAGCATTTGTTCCCTTGGCCCTTTTAACCCCTTTGATCCTACAGATTTTAATTTATGAAAGTCCCATATTTCCTTCAGGATTTGCAGCTAGAAAAATGTCAGATACTATTATACAGGTGAGGAAACTGAGGCCCAGACAGGGAAGTAATTTGCCTAGGAAAATTTTTCAGTTGTTCTTTCTTCTGAAGCCCCAGATTTGACAGTCACATAATAAAAATAATTTACACAGTCCTTTATGTACATTATATCAGTTGATCTGTACACTATATCTGTGAAGGAGATAAGATATTTATTATTGGTATTCTCATTTTATAGATGAGACTAATATCAGAGATAAATGAGGATACTGGATTGTTTTTAATGGAAACCTAGAAAATGATCCAGTATCAGTTGTGATTCAATATGCTCCATAATTTAACTGGCATAGCAGTCAAATTAATAAGGTAAAAATTAACTGAATTATGAAAACATATGCAAACATAACAGTAGGAAATGTTAATGTTCCTATCTCAGATTTGAACAGATAAATAAAGGGGAAAATGTAGCACTGGACAAATTGTCCAAAGAATTAGTTTCCTCTTTCAGTTTTTCTGTTCTTTATTTCTAAAGCTGCTAGAGCAAAAAATCCCTTTATAAATGAATATACTTGGAATGAAATGAAAATGAATGAAAACAAAGTTTTAGAGGCACTTATTACGTGTTAAGAACTGTGCTAAGTGCTGAGGATACAAGAGAAAAGAAATCTCTGCTCTCGGAAAACTCACATTCTAAGGAGTAAGACAATATAATATGCCCACCAACTGGAGAATGGTCAAACAAGTTGTTGAATATCAGTATTATTGAGTCATAATAATATGTGAAAGGGAAACTTACAGAGAAACCTCGGAAGACTTGTATAATGTGATGCAGACTGAAGTGAACAGAGCCAAAAGAACAATTTGTTCAATAATAAAAATATTATAAACAACTTTGAAAGATTTAAGACCTTTGATCAATGCCATGAGCAACCATAATTCTAGAACATTGATAATGAAGCTGGTCACATATTTACAGAAAGCTGGACTCAAGATGGGTGTATATGTGTGTGTATACATATATATGTATATGTGTGTGCATACACATATACTTTTAGCCAATTAGGGAATTTGTTTTGTTGAATATACATATTTGGTATAAAGATTTTGTTTTTCACTTATTTTTCTTTTTATATTTTATTGAAGGGAGAGGAAATGTTAATGTTCAAAAAGTTTTATATACACAGACACACTACACAGACACAAACATATATGTATATATTTTAAGAATTATCACAGAAATTCAGAGAAGTTACATGAGGTTAGAGAAGGAAAAGTATCCTGATTTTCAATACAGAAGTCTGTAAACTGGACAGTGAGCTCAATTTTGATTCTGGATGGCTTGATTGGCTGGATTCTTGAATGGCTCATTAAAGAGATGTTTGATAAAAATCTAGAAAGTTAAGCAGTGTTTACAAACAGCAAGCATGACTTAATCAAAAACATGTCATGTAGGTCAAACAAATCTCATTTCACTTTCTGACTAGATAATGGAAAAGTATACTTATAGTTTACCTAGATTTTAGTAAAGCTTTTGATAAAGTATTTCTGTGTTGGACCTGGAGTCAGGAAGACCCAGGTTCAAATTTTGCTTCAGACTTAATTATTATTCCTACTTTACAGTTGAGGAAATTTAGGCAGAGGTGAAGTGACATCTCCTGGGTCACACAGCTAAGTAAGTATCTGAGTCTGGATTTGAACTTCCTGATTTTGGGGGCAGCTAGATGGCACAGTAGATAAAGGACCTGGCCTGGTGTCAGGGAGACATGAGTTCAAATCTGGCTTTAGACACTTACTAGCTGTGTAACCCTGAGCAAGTCACTTAAGCCTGTTTGCCTCAGTTTCTTCATCTGTAAAATGAGCTAAAGAAGGAAATGGCAAATTATTGCAGTATCTTTGTCAAGAAAATTCTAAATGGGATCACAATGAGTCAGAAATGACCAATATGATTCAATACAACCTCCTGATTCAAGGCCTGGTGCCCTTCCATTGAATTACCAGCTGACTCTTGAATTAGACAATAATATAAATTCAAAATTGGAAGACTGAACTCCTAGAATAGTGGAGAAACCTAGGGATCCACACATGGCCCTGTGTTTTGATCAATGGTTGAACTAAAGTTTTAGATGGCATGTTTATCAGATTTTAAGTTGACACCAAGCTTGGAGATATGGCTAACACAATTGAATAATGGTCTGGCATCTTGCCAGGCTAGAATATTGAGCTGAATGTAGTCAGGTGGAATTCAGTAAGAGACATTGCAAAGTCTTGCATTTGAGTGAAAAATAACCAATTTTGCAAGTATAAGATAAAAAGGTGCATCTAG
Source organism: Gymnobelideus leadbeateri (assembly GCA_011680675.1). Taxonomy (NCBI): domain Eukaryota; kingdom Metazoa; phylum Chordata; class Mammalia; order Diprotodontia; family Petauridae; genus Gymnobelideus; species Gymnobelideus leadbeateri. The sequence continues at coordinate 322,286 of WOXC01012109.1, read as the reverse complement.
GGAGTAATTGTTCTGAAAAAGATGGGGGGTTTTGAGTGGACTACAAGCTTAATGTGAGTAAAATGGTTGCCAAATTAGCTAACACCATCTTGCCTATGTGAAAAGAGATAGAAATAAGGAGGAAAAGGTCCTGCCATTACCTACCTTTTCAGAACTCCTCTGGGGGTATTGTGTTTAGTTCTGGGTGCCATGGTTTAAAAAAGATGATAGATTGCAGAGTTTCCGGAAGAAGGCAATGAGTATAATAAAGGGTCTTTAGTCCATGATACATGAGGAGTGGCTGAAACAACTGGGCATGTTTTGCCTGGTGAAAAGAATACCTAGAGGGAATTGAGAGCTGTCTTCAAGCATTAAAAGGGCTGACTTGTTCTCTTTGGCTCCCGAAGATAGAACTAGTAGAAATGGGTAGTATTTGCAAAGAAGCCAATTTAGGGTTGATGTCAGGAAAAAACTTTCTAGTTGTTAGAGCTGCCCAAAGATGGTATGGGCTACCTTGAAAGGTTGGGGATTGATCCTCCTGGTAGGTATTCAAGCTGAAGCCAGACAAACCCTTGGATTGTTGTGTGGATTTTCCTTTAGTGTAAGGATTAGATAATGTTGGGTGGATTTCTTTACAATTCTCAAAATATATGATTCTTTAAGAAAAAAACACCTTGCAACTTATTAATGTAGAAAAAGGTGGAGAGAATATCAATAACTACTTCTAACTTTTGTCCAATCAATTCAAAATCTTTATTAGAGTTATCTATAGATGAATTGAGGGCACACTTGATGAGGGTATTTGTAGTGATCAAGCATATTTTTGTAAGCAAAATTCAACAGCAGATCAGATCTTTATGGTTCCACAATTAATTGAAAGATTGTAAAAATTTTAAGATCTCGTAGAAAGAGAAAAGACAGACAATTTTAGAAACATATAGTGTGACTAAATTGTTATGCCTGCTCCTTCCTCTTAGAGGTGCTTTCTAGCCATCCATATTTTAAAACCACAAAACAAGACACAAGCACTAACATACTGCAAGGAGGTGATGCACAAACTGTTGAGCCTCTCATTACTAGAAGACAAATCTAGCCATCATCTTTCCTTGTATGGCAGAACAGTATCCCATTGGTCCAGTTAAATGTAGCAAAATGATGCTTAATAGCTATGTAATCCAAACCCTGCCTACTGCACTGTACATAATCTACTGTGCTGCCCTGTACTTAACCAAGTACTGTTTTTGGAGGATGCTGGAGCTGTTACCACTGAGCAGTCTTCCTGAGAGAATAAAGAAATCTCTTTTATTTTTAACTTTGATAGTTCACTTAATTTGACCTCTGGTCTGTGGACCCAGTCATGGTGAAACACAGTCAGGAGGGCTAACTCCTTCCTGACAAAAAGTCCCCCACAGTCTCATGATGCTTTTTGTTTGCTGATTGTGGAAGGAAAAAAAACAATTTGGTAAAACTAAGTGCTTGTTCACATTAACATGTCTCCTATTCATACATAAAAATTATTACAGATTCTTTGGAAGATTTTACAATAAAAATAACCTACTCAATTATGGAGTTAACATGCCTATGAATATACCATCCAGAACAAACTATGTGAGAGGCATAGTGGAATGAGTTGACCTTGAAGCTAGGAAGATCTGAATTCAAGTCCTGCCTCTGATACTTCCTGTTCATGTGAATGTAGAAAAGTCATTTAACCCCTCAGAAATCTGGGCAAGTCTCTAAAACTAGAAGTTATAGAGAGGATGCCAACAATCATTGGTAGAAGGAATTTTTTCATCCATGTATTCCATATATTCAGTGGCATTCTGGCAAATGTTTAACAACTGGACCTCCAGGAGAAAAAATTGCACCATGGCACACTTTTAAGATTAATCTGAATTATTAACATTTTCTCCATCACTTTCTTAAGTCTAAACAATTAATAAAACAGTAAATCAAACCTGATTTGTAGCATTTGCCAATTTCTGAGGGTAAAAATGCTCATACTGAAAATTTAACAATCAACTCTTGAGTCTATATCAGCTGGCCCCAGTGCACCATTTCATGTATCAATGAAATCACCAGTTTAGTGATGAATTCCTCTCCTTTTATGACAAAGGAAATTATAATACTATTGACTGAAATCACCTCAGCTATGCTATATCCTGACATATATATATATATATATATATTTGATACCACATTTTAGGAAGGAAAGTGACAAAATAGAACATGTTTAACAGTGTGAGAAAGATAATTTGGGGTCTCCAAATCATTCCATAAAAAGTTTTGGTTGTAGAAATCAGGAGAAGAGGAAGAGAAGATTTAGGGGGTGAATATTTTTGAATATTCTAAGTGATACCATATAAGGGATGTATTAAATTTTTCCTTGACTCCTAAAGGCAGAATTGGAGCCAATGGATTTATAGTATAAATTGGGAGGTTTGAACTTAATAGAAAGTAAAGCTTTCTAAAATTTAGAGCTGTTAAAAAGTGAAATGTGCTGTCTTTGGAAACAGTGAGCTCCCTATCACTGGAGGATTTCGAGTGATCACTGAAATTTGCTTCCTGAAAATATTAGATAAGGGATTCCTGCTTAAAATGCAAACTAGACAGTAGCCCTTTTCATATATTTTGTGACAGTTGGGTGCAAGGGGTTGAAATATGGGAATGTCCAGGGAAAATTGGTCCTACATAAAGAAGACCTGAAAAATTCAGCAAAGAAAACGTCAAAAGAAAGGATATATTGAAAGGATAAGTAAAAATGTTGTCAAGATATGATTACTTGACAATATTGATTAACTATTGGTTAACACCAAGGACAGTTAGATTCTGGCAACTATTAAGCAGGTTTGGATTCCCTGTAAAGTTAACAGTGTTGACATTCAGATCTTACTCCAAAATGATGTTTTACTAAACCTGCTTTCTATTACCTGTACAAAATGGGGATTGTTTGTTTTTTGTCTTTGTAGACATTTGTTAAGTCATTGTGTCCAAATCTGTGACCACGTTTGGAGTTTTCTTGGCAGATAACTAGAGTGGTTTGACATTTTCTTCTCCAGCTCATTTTACATATGACAAACTGAAGCAAACAGGGTTAACTGACTTGCCCAGGGTCACACAGTCAGTGTCTGTGGCTAGACTTGAACTGAGGAAGATGAGTCTTCCTGATTTCAGGCCCAGCACTCTGTCTACTCTACCACCTAATTGCCTCCTTTATAGACACAGAAGGCATTTAATTAATATTGAATGATTGATTGATTAATAAGGCAAGTTTATTTATTTTCTTTTATTTGCTTAAGTTCAGGGACATAGAAAAGGAACTGGAAGGAAATAACTCAGTAGACCCCAACTATCATTAAAAGTATAACTTTAAATTGGCTCAAGGGATTAATGCTAAAGCTGTTGCCATAGCTTCCTGGTAGCCTAAGTACAGAAATCAGCACACAAGGATAATTAGCTATTCTCTCCGACTTCTTTTGTTTTTTAATGTCTTTATTTTATTTTTTCTCAATTACATGTAAAATTTTTTGGACATTCTTTTTAAAAAATTGTTTATGTTTGAAGATGGTGGCATAGAAGCAGGAAAACTCCATGAGCTCCCCCTATAACCACTGCGAATACCTATGAAATATGACTCTAAACAAACTTTAGAGCTACAGAACACACAAAGTGACAGAGAGAAACAAATCGCCCACTGAAGGCAGCCCAGCAGGCCTACAGGAAGGGATAATCACAGTGCACTGGGAGACGTGCCCAGCCCCAAGTGAGCCTGAGGTTTAAGCATCAGGGCAGCCCTGACCAGCAGTGTCTGGAGGGGACTTTGGGAGAGTGGATCACCCAGCATTTGTGGTGGTTTCCAGAATTATTAGCCCATAAATACCAAAGACAAAGTAAATGGTCAGTGTGGAACTCTGTTGGAACTGGAGTGGATGGAGGAGTGCAGTCTGGCCCCTGCTCCCTAGGGCGAGAAGTGGTGGAGGTGTGGCAGCTGTGCAGCCGCCTGCACATGGCTACTACAGATCTCTTGGCCTGCAGATTGTAGGGGGACCAAGCAACCATTCAGAGGGTAATCTCTCTTGCTTTAACCTGCTCGCATCTGGATCTCTGTCCTGAGGGAAGAAGGGAAAGAATCTGGAATTCAATGTTATTAAATCAAATGTTTGCTTTTTAAAATCAAAATAATAATAATAATAAGAAGATATAAAGGCACTGAGGTATGGAGATCCATCTTGCCCTACTGGAAAGTCAGAGGGCCATGGGGGAGAATATAGGAGAGAACATATTGGCGGAGGGGGTATTCAGTAGGACCACTGTTTGGGGATGGTGGGTAGGGGAAAGACAGGGAGAAAATTTGTAACTCAAAATCTTGTGGAAATGAATGTTGTAAACAAAAAATAAACATAAAATTAAAAAAAAATAAATTATGAAATGGACAGTTTCAGAGAAAAATGTAAAAATCTCTATGAACTGATCCAAAGTAAAGTGAACAGAACAAGGAGAACAATTCATAAAAGGATGAAAATGTTTTAAAGAGAAACAACAAAGATAATGAAAACTACAAGTCTAGAAGACTGAAGATGAAACATACCACTTGCCTACTTCTAAAGGGGAAATAAGTTAACATGCAAAGGGAGACATACATTCTGAGGCATGACCAATATGGAAATGTTTTGCTGGACTATGCATGTTTATAAGGAGGGGTCTATCCTCTTCTTTTCCTTTCCTTTCCTTTCTATTTTTCAATTGATGGGGCCAGTTAGAGAGACATATTATATTCAGTAAAATATTTTCTTAAAAAAATGTTTATGTTCCAAACTCTCATTTTTCCTCCACCTGCTTACTCCTCCTTCACAAGGCAAGCAATTTGATGTAGATTATATCTTTGTAGTCATGCAAAACATATTTCTATATTAGCCATGTTGCAAAAGAAAAGATAAACCAAAAATAAACACAAGAAAAATAAAGTTAGAAAGAAGTATGCTTTGATATGCTTTCAGACTCCATCAGTTCTTTCTCTGGAGGTAGAGAGTATTTTTCAGCATAAGTCTTTTGGAATAGTCTTGAATCATTGCATTAATTAGAGGAGTTAAATTATTTACAGATGATCATTATACTACTGCTATTACTCTGTACAGTTTCTCCTGGTTCTGCTCACTTCACTCTGTATCAGTTCATGCAAATTTTCCCAGGTTTCTCTGAAAGCATCCTGCTCATCATTTCTTATAGTAAAATAGTATTCCATCACAATCATATACCACAACTTGTTCAGTCACTCCCCAGTTGATGGACATACCCTCAATTTTCAATTTTTTGTGACCACAAGAAGAGCTGTTAAAAAATCCATACATATAGGTCCTTTTCATTGTTATTTGATTCCTTTGGGCTAAAGACCTACTAGTGACATTGATGGGTCAAAAGGTAAGGATAGTTTTCCATTCATTTGAGCATCATTAGAAACTGTTCTCCAGAATAGTTGACTCAGGTCACAACTCCACTAACAATGCATTGGAGTCTCAATTTTTCCACATCTGATTTCTTCTTCAGAAAATAACCTGTTCACATCCTTTGACTATTTATCAATTGGGGAATGACTCATATTCTTAAAATTTTGACTCAGTTTTCTACATATTTGAGAAATGAAGCCTTTTTCAGAGAAAAATTCTTTAATTTTTTTTTTCTCTCACTTGGGCTCTGCTCCCAGGGTTGAGGGGGGCACTATCTCAAGCTTTTCATTCTTCTGTTTTCAGAGTTAGTTATGGGAGTCTCTGTGTTTTGGGGGCTTCCAAGGTGGTATGATCTAAGAATGCTCTCCTGGCTCATACTCTAGTCTTTACCGAGGAAGGGACTTTGTTCCCCTGTAGCTAGAAGTACTAGCCCTCCTCTTGTCCCTGGAAATGTGACCAGGTTCTCTGCTCTCCTGTAGTCAACAAGTGCTAGTGTTCCTTTCTGCTTTGGAACTGAGAACAGAGTCCTTGATTCCATGCTGCTGTTCTTCTCCCTTGAGCTGCAAACTAAAACTGTGTTCAGGCAACATAACAGGGTCCTGAACCCAGCCAGCAAAGGGTGTCCAGTAATCTCTTTCTGACCAGTTGTCCAACCCCCTTACCATCAGGGCATTCAGAGCTCCTAAAGCTGCTGCCACTGCTGTTGCAAGACCTGCTGCTGGCCTTGCCATAATGTATGGCCATGCTAGGCTCCAGGCCTGACCACCAACCCAGTAAGACCTGCTAACTTCCTAAGCTGTCATGGGATAGAAAGTTGTTTTACCCTTAGGTTGTGTTGGCCAGGCTCTTCCAGAATTCACTTTGCAGCTTTTTTTTTATTGTTGTTAATTCTTTGTTTTGCTTTTTTTTAAATAATAGTATTTATATATATTTGAAACATTTAATTTTAAGAACTCGAATTTCAGAATCATTCCCTTCCTCCCTTGTCACCCATTCCCTCTGGGGAGATAAGTAATTCAGTATATGATGTACATGTCTAACTATGCAAAACTTTACCATAGTAGATATATTGTAAAAGGCTGCTTATAATTCTTTCCCACCCATCCCACCCCCCACCTGGTACATTCCCTACATGATCCTGTCCCTCTTCTATAGTGGGTGCTTCCAAACTCCCCTCCCCCCAAGAATACGCTCCCATCCATCATCTCCCCTCTCATCCCCCTTCCCCCTATTCTGCTGCAGGTTGAGATATCCCATTTAGTATGTATGTCATTCTCTCCCTGAACCAAATTCAATGAGAATGTGGTTTTGCCTTTTTGTCTTCCTATTCTTCCCCTCCCATGAAGCCACTTCCCCTTGCTTCTTCTACATGAGATAGTTTACCTTACCCTGTCTCTCCCCATCTCCTCTTGCCACTTTCCTCTCTCACCTCAGAATTTCACCCCTTGAGTATTCTCCCTTCCCAACAAATTCAACCTATGCCCTCTATCCATATATAACTGAAAACATATATACACACATTCACATATGTATTTATATGGCATACACCCTTCTTCCATTATTTTCATACTGAGAAAGGTTTCATCAGTCACAGTTATTGTTTTTCCATATAGGAATGAAAATAGGCCAACTTTGATAAGTTCCTTTTGATTTCTTTTCCCTGATTGCCTTTTCAGGCATCTATTGCTTCTTGTGTCTGGATGTCAAATTTTCTATTCAATTCTGGTTTTTTCCTCAGGAATGCTTGAAAGTCCTCTATTCCACTGAATGACCATATTTTCCCCTGAAACAAAATACTCAGTTTTGCTGGGTAGGTGCCCCTTGGGTTCATTCCCAGCTCTTTTGCCCTCTGGAATATTGTATTCCATGCCCTTTGATCCCTCAGTGTAGAAGCTGCCAGGTCCTGGGATATTCTGACTGTGTTTCCACAATATTGAAATTGTTTCTTCCTGGCTGCTTGTAGTATTTTCTCCCTGATCTGGGGATTCTGGAACCTGGCTGTAATATTCCTGGGAGTTTTCTTTTGGGGATCTTTTTCAGGAGGTGGTCTGTGGATTCCTTCAACCTCTATTTTGCCCTCTGGATCTAAAACATCAGGGCAATTTTCCTTGAGAATTTCTTGAAGGGTGATTTCTAGGTTCTTTCTTTGATCATGGCTTTTGGGTAGTCCAATAATTTTTAAATTGTCTCTCCTGGATCTATTTTCCACGTCAGTGGTTTTTCCCATGAGATATTTCACATTGCTTTCTATTCTTTCATTTGTTTGAATCTGCTTAACAGCATCTTGATTTCTCATAAAGTCATTAGCTTCCATTTGCTCCAGTCTATCTCTGAAGGAATGAATCTCCTCAGTGAACTTTTGAGATTCTTTTTCCATCTGGCAAATTGGGCTTTTTAAGGCATTCTTCTCCTCGTTGCCCTTTTGGGCCTCCTTTGCCATTTGAGTTAGTCTATTTTTTAAAGTGTTGTTTTCCTCAGTCAGACTGTTGACCCTCATTTCATACTTTTCCTGCATCCTTCTCATTTCTCTTCCGAATTTTTCCTCCAATTCTCTTATTTGATTTTTAAAGTCCTTCTTAAGGTCCTCTATGGCCTGTAATCTGCTCATATTTTCCTTTGGGGCTTTTGGAGCAGGATTTCTGATCTCACCGTCCTCCCCCTGTTCTATGCTTCAAACCGGTTTGCCCCCAAAATAGGAGTCTAATGTTGCATTTTTCTGTTTATTTTGTTTAGTTTGCCTTGGCATGTTGCCACTTAATTACTTGACTTTTGGGCTTGTTGCCACAGTATGGCTGGGCCACCAGACAGGTTAACTTTTGTCCCGAACGTGTGGGGGGACAATTTCCATTTCTGGCAAGCTGGAAACCCACCCATGACCTCCACCCCAGATCACAATCTATATCCAAGGAGGTTAAAGCAAGAGCAATTTCCCCCCAAGACTGATAGCTGGATCTCCCTACAGTTTGCAGGCCAGGAGCTAGAGCTGCCTCTGAAAACTACAAAATGGTGTGTCTCCTCAGTGGCTTCTAGCCCCCAGGGGAGGAAGCCGAGGCATTCCCCAAATACTGGTCCCAAAGTCCATAGGGCACTAACCTCTTACTTTGTCCTAGGCATGTCTATGTTGATAATTCTGGAATCACCACAGCTGCTGGTGTTCTGGGGTCCCTCCAGCCAGCTGCTGGCCTGGCTGCCCTGGGGCTAAAACCGCGACTCAAGTGGACTTGTACTTGATTCCCCATGCTCCTGGCTCCCAGAGCACTGCGCTGGTCCTGCCTGCAGGGCTGCTGGGCTGTCCTCAGCGGGAGGTTAGCTTCTCTGTGTCATTCTGTGGGTGCTGGGGCTCCAGAAGTTGTTCAGAGTCCCCTTTTACATAATTTGGAGGTAATCTGGGGGGAGAGTGGGTTGGACGTGCTGTTTCTACTCTGCCATCTTAGCTCTGCCTCCTGCAGCTTTATTTTAAAGTTGTTCAGAGGGGAATCTAGGAGAGTTCAAGTGAATTCCTGCCTCTACTCTGCCATCTTGGCTGTTGCTCAGAATACTGACCAGCAGAACAGTGTGACCAGCACTGAGGTAGGGAAGCTGTGCTCAAATGAATCTAGGTTGTGTACTTGCTAAATGTCCTTTCCCTGTAATGGCTCAGTAAACTTCTTTTTGTTTACTTCTAGATGTCCTATGAGTATTTAATTTCATTGTAGTTATGAGCTAAAGTAACAGAGCAGTCTGTTTCAGCCCCAGTCTAGAACAACTTCAGAGAACTCATCCTTCAGCACAGTGCTTTGCACCCAATGAGTACATAATAAATGTTTATTGAATTGAATGTAAGCATATGTTCATAAATCTTATTATGGAGTTTTCAAAGCAATTAGCATAATCACCTTTCTTTTGATTGGATGTTATGGTGGAATAGAAAAATAATTAGATTTCGAGTCTGAGAAGCTGGATTTAAATACTGGCTCTGAAATTTTCTGTGGACCTTGGGCAAGACTCTTTCCCTCTCCAAGTTTCAGTTCCTTATCTGTTCAGTGAGGGAATTTGATCAGATGTTTTCTGGAGTCCTTCCAGCTCTAAATGTATGATACCATGGAGCAATGGACTTCAACTTCAGCTAATTAAACAGTGTGCTCAGTATCACCTTTAAACTTTGTTGGACAAAAAATGTCAAAAGTAGGATCATTAGCTTAGAAGTTTTGGACTAGAACTCCTGGAACTGATGTGGTTGTCCTGAGGGAGACAGTTTGGTGCAGAAGAAGGGTCAGGAAGCCAGAGACCTGAGTTCCACTCCCAGGTCTACCACTGACTTATGGATGAGCTTCCCTGGATCAATGTTCTCTGGGCTTCAGTTTCATATGAGAAATTAGGGCTCAATGATGTCCAAAGTCCCTTCCAGTTGTATTATCCCACAATTTTAAGTTTGCTCCATTAGACCATTTATCTGATACTCAGTGAGTTGAGTCATATAATACTTTAAGCATGGGAAGCAAAAGCAATGTTTTAAGGACCCTGCAGAAGATGTGTGTTAGGGATTTAATAAGGTGTGTACTCCCAGGAAACCACAGTCCTGGTCAAAGAAGCTTGATGTCTTGAAATTAAAGATGAATAAAAGCATTTAGGACAGCCAAAGAGGCAGAGCTATAATATAAGAAATAGAAACTATGGTGTTGTGCTGTGTGGAATAATAGAAGGGGGTTACGATGACCTATCCTCAGTGACTCCCCTTTGCCTTTAAGACCAAATACAAGCTATTTAGTCTGGCATTTAAGGCATTCTGCAAGAAGATTCCAAGCTATTGCAGTATAGTATAATGGAAAAAGCAATGATTTGGAATCAGAGGACCTGGGTTCTAATCCCAGCTCTACTCTTTACTAGACCTTGATCTAGTTTGGTTTCTGCAGCTATAAAAAGATGGAGTTGGACTAGATGACTTCTAAGGTCTCTCCCAGATATATGTTGTGACCATATCCTTCATTTTCAACCTTATTTCACCTAGGAAGACCCTCAAAGTTTCTTTTTTTTGCTTTTTCTTTTTTTATGATTTATTTTTTATTTTAAACAAATGCTTTATTAACTTCTGTTTTACATAGTTCATTTCCGCCAGATATTGAGTTATAATCATTTCCCCCCCGTTATTCCCCTACCCAACCTCCCAGAATAGCAGTCCCACAAGATATTGCTTCCTCCAATCTGCTCTCTCCCATACCTTCTCCCATACCCCCTTCGACTTTTCCATTAGAGGAAGGTGAATCTTTGTGTCCCAATGCCTGCACATCTTATCTCCCAATTACAAGCAAAAGGGTATTAATAATAGAATTTATATATATTTGAAACATTTAATGTTAAGACCTCGAATTTCAGATCCATTTCCTTCCTCCCTTGTCACCCATTCCCTCTGGGGAGATAAGAAATTCAGTATATGTTGTACATGTCTAGCTATGCACAATATTATGCCCTCCCATCCATCATCCCTCCTCTCAACCCCCTTCCCCCTATTCTGCTGCAGGTTGAGGTATCCCATTTAGTATGTATGTCATTCTCTCCCTGAACCAAATTCAATGAGAATGTGGTTTTGCCTTTTTGTCTTCCTATTCTTCCCCTCCCATGAAGCCACTTCCCCTTGCTTCTTCTACATGAGATAGTTTACCTTACCCTGTCTCTCCCCATCTCCTCTTGCCACTTTCCTCTCTCACCTCATAATTTCATCCCTTGAGTATTCTCCCTTCCCAACAAGTTCAACCTATGCCCTCTATCCATATATAACTGTAACCATATACACACACATTCACATATGTACTCATATGACCACACCCCCTTCTTCCATTATTTTCATGGTGAGAAAGATATAATCACTCACAGTTATTGCTTTTCCATAGGAATGTAAATAGTTCAAATTTGATGAGTTCCTTTTGATTTCTTTTCCCCTATTACCTTCTCAGGCATCTCTTGCTTCTTGTGTCTGGATGTCAAATTTTCTATTCAATTCTTGTTTCTTCCTCAAGAATGCTTGAAAGTCCTCTATTCCACTGAATGACCATATTTTCCCCTGAAACAAATTACTCAGTTTTGCTGGGTAGGTGACCCTTAGGTTCATTCCCAGTTCTCTTGCCCTCTGGAATATCATATTCCATGCCCTTCTATCCCTCAGTGTAGAAGCTGCCAGGTCCTGGGCTATTCTGATTGTGTTTCCACAATATTGAAATTGTTTCTTCCTGGATGCTTGTAGTATTTTCTCCTTGATCTGGGGATTCTGGAACCTGGCTATAATATTCCTGGGAGTTTTCTTTTTGGGATCTTTTTCAGGAGGTGATTGGTGGATTCTTTCAACCTCTATCTTGCCCTCTGGATCTAAAACATCCGGGCAATTTTCCTTGAGAATTTCTTGAAGGGTCATTTTTAGGTTCTTTCTTTGATCATGGCTTTTGGGTAGTCCAATAATTTTTAAATTGTCTCTCCTGGATGTATTTTCCAGGTCAGTGATTTTTCCCATGAGATATTTCACATTGCCTTCTAATATTTCATTTGTTTGGATCTGCTCAACAGCATCTTGATTTCTCATAAAGTCATTAGCTTCCATTTGCTCTACTCTTACTCTGAAGGAATGAATCTCCTCAGTGAACTTTTGAGATTCTTTTTCCATCTGGCAAATTCGACTTTTTAAGGCATTCTTCTCCTCATTGCCCTTTTGGGCCTCCTTTGCCATTTGAGTCAGTCTATTTTTTAAGGTGTTGTTTTCCTCAGTCAGGCTGTTGACCCTCATTTCATACTTTTCCTGCATCCTTCTCATTTCTCTTTCCAATTTTTCCTGCACTTCTCTTATTTGATTTTTAAAGTCCTTCTTAAGGTCCTCTATGGCCTACAACCCACTCATGTTTTCCCCTGGGGCTTTTGGAGCAGGACTTCTGACCTCACAGTCCTTTTCCCCCGCTATGCCCCTAAAATAGGAATCTAGGGTTGCATTTTTCTGTTTCCTTTGCCTTGGCATGTTGCCACTTAATTACTTGACTTTTGGGCTTATTGCTACACTGTGGCTTTAAGGCCAGATAGAGGAATTTTCGTCCCAACATGTGGGGGGCAACTTCCGTTTCTGGCAAGCTGTAAACCCACCCACAACTTCCACCCTAGATCACAATCCAGATCCAGGGAGGTTAAAGCAAGAGCGATTACCCCTCCAAGACTGATTGCTGGATCTCCCTACAGTTAATTGCAGGCCAGGAGCTGGAGCTGCCTCTGAAAACTACAAAATGTCGTGTCTCCTCAGAGGCTTCTAGCCCCCAGGGGAGGGAGCTGACGCATTCCCCAAATACAGGTCCCAAAGTCCATAGGACACTAACCTCTTACTTTGTCTTAGGCATGTCTATGTTGATAATTCTGGAGTCGCTACAGCTGCTGGTGTTCTGGTGTCTCTCCAGCTGGCTGCTGGCCCTGCCGCCCTGGGGCTAAAACCTCAGCTCGCGGGGACCTGGGCTCCGCTCGGCTCTGCTCTCCATGCTCTGCTCACTGTGCTGCTGGCTCCCAGACCTCTGGCTGGTCCTTCCTGCAGGGCTGCTGTACTGTCCTCAATGGGAGGTTAGCTTCTTTGTGCCGTTCTGTGGGTGCTGGGGCTCCAGAAGTTGTTCAGAGTCCCCTTTTACATATTTTTGGGGGAATCTTGGGGCAGAGTGGCTTGGATGAGCTGTTTCTCCTCTGCCATCTTGGCTCCTCAAAGTTTCTTGACAGAACTGATAACAATGGCTACATTTTTTGTGATGGTAAATTAGGCTATCTTTTATCTCAATTCTTGCCGAGCCCTTTGTCATTGAATGGGTGAGACCCGAGAAACAACCTTGATTTAGAAAGGCCAAGGTCACCTACTGCATCCTGGGCTATCTTCAGTCTTCTTGACTTTTGCTTTGCTTCTGGACTTCAATGACTGGAAAAGAGAGTGAGGTTGAGGACTTTGTCCTTCTCTGCCTTACTTTAAGTCCAATTCATGAGGAAGTTAAGCCATCACCCCTCAATGTCATTGGTCCTTTTCAAAAATGAAGGATGAACAATAGCAACAGCAACAATACTTCACTTACTTTGTGTTCCACACATGCACATCCAGAAATTCAGCTTCCAGATCTTGTCCTGCCTTCAGCCATTGCTGTAAATGTCTGGAAGGGACTTCCTTCACTGCTCTTTGGTTGGAGGGCTTCTCTTCTGTCGAGCTTTCCATGATCCCTTCCCTCCCTCTCCCAATCTCCCCCCCTTGCTCAAAGCAATGTTCATTAGGTGAGAGGGAGGAGGAGGAAGAGAAGGAGGGGGTAAAGAAGAAAGGTTGATGAACTAAATAATCTCAAAATTCCCTTTCAATGATATTATTCCATGTTTCTTTCTGCTGTGCTAGGCATGTCCTGGATCAACAGGAGCCCCATAAATATGTTGTCCAGGAAGATGAATTATGAACAAAAATAAGGATCTTAATGATACCATGGGGAACAAACACTGTTCAATTTTGAGTTAATAGAAACCTGAGTTCAAAATCTGCTCTGACATTTGGCAGCCACATGACCTGGGGGCAGGGCATTTAATAACTCTCATTATCCTCATTTATAAAATTTGTGCTCTCTACAATATCAATCTCACAGATTTGCTTGTAACGATCAAATGAGCCTAGGTGTATAAAGTATTTTGTAAATGATAAGGCTTTATAGGAATGGCTGGTGTTTTTTTTTTTACTGGTTTCTCCCTTAAATTTTCTCAGTGCATTGTGCGTGTTCCATCTCTTATCTGCCCTTTTCTCATGCTACTTCATATCTTAGCCATTCATGTGTTTGTTAAATCCCTCTCATTAAACTATAAACCCCTTGAAGGCAGAAGTTATATAATTTTCCTTTTTTTGTTTCTCCTCTAGCAGCTAGTGACTTACCTTGTGATAACTTAAAAATTGTTATTGAAGCTGTTCTTGCTTCTGCTGTTGACAACAATGATGATAACTTATGTTTACATAATACTTTACAGTTTTCAAGGCCTTGTCTCATAGATGAAAAAGGGTTGCACTTGAAATCAGGAATAGGTAGGTTTGAATCTTGCCTCAGACACTAACTAGATTATAATCCTGGAAAAGCTACTTAACTGAGTTCAGACTCAGTTTTCCCATCTGTAAAATGGAGCATCTATAAAACAGAGTTGCTGTGAAATAGTATATGAGAAGGATTCTGTAAACGTTAACATATTAAATACATGTTTATTACTAATATTAACATTACTATTATAATCAATAAAATAAAGACTCCATGTCCTCTAATCTAAATTTATGAGCCTTGGGACAGCTAGGTGGCACAGTGAATAGAGCACTAGCCGTGGAGTCAGGAGGACCTGAGTTCAAATCTGGCCTCAGACACTTGACACAGAAAACTAGCTGTGTGACCTTGGGCAAGTCACTTAACCCCAGTTGCCCTACTTACCCCCTCCAAAAGGAAAAAATAAATAAATATATGAGCTTATGATTTCATAACCTCCTAAAGTCACTGCTAAATTTTGAAAACAATTTGTTTTTCTAAATGCCACTTCTGTATATCTCAGGCATTGATCCTAGGTAATACAGAAGAGCAAAGGGAAAGAAGCATGGGGAAGCAGTGCCTTCTCTATAGAACCTCAAAGCCCTGTTAGTTCCAGGGTAGCTGCTGTTGTCCACACATTACCATACAGACCGACAGGCTGGGAATATCTCATCACGCCAGCAGACACTGAAATTGAAGGATTGTTATAGGGAGAGTTTATTTTGCTTTGAATTTGCTGTCATTGTGACTGCACATGATGAGAGACAGAGGCAAGCAGAGTATCACGGGGAAAGGGAAATGATGTCTAATGAAGTGCACACTTAGGAAAATGATTGTTTCATTCTCCTGAACTGTTGTGTCAGCTCTGGGGTTGTGGCTAAGGTAGCTGTGGCAGTGAAAGCTTGTTACAAAAGCAAACCAGGAGCCACTACAAGGAAGAGGTAGATAAATAAATTAACTTAAAAAACAGAAGAGGCAGATTTTCCTTAGGGAAAGTACAGGTGGACAAGGATCTTGGAATCATAGATTTAGACCTAGCAGGGACCTTAGAAGTCATATAGTTCAAATCTCTCACTTCAGAAATGAGGAAAATGAGGTTGCTTGACTTGTCCAAATTCATGTGGACAGTAAAAGGCAAATATACAATTTGAACTTAGGTTCTCATTGATTTGTCCACTCTATAACAAAAGTCTGGCAATAAACAAAAGAGGCTCTGCTGGATTCTAAGTCATTTGTGTACATTTTGCTTCATGTATTGTCATTCCATCATTTTCAGTTGTGTCCGACTCTTCATGGCCCCATTTAGGGTTTTCTTGGCAAAGATAGTTGGAGTGGTTTACGATTTCTTTCTCGAGCTCATTTTACAGATTAGAAAACTATTTTAAAAAGAGCATCTGAGTCATATAGAAAATACTTAGCTACTGGGGCGGGGGGGGGGGGCTAGGTGGCACAGTGAATAGAGCACCAGCTCTGAAGTCAGAAGGAACTGGGTTTAAATAAAGCCAAAGACATTTGACATACTTACTAGCCCTGTGACTTTGGGCAAGTCACTTAATCCTGATTTCCCTGCCTTCCACCCTCCAAAAAAAAAAAAAAAGAATAAAGCAACAATTAAAAAAAATACTAGACTACTAGTATTATTATTATTATTTAATGGCTAATGAATAATACTATAAGGCCTACTAGTTGGCTTTCAATGTGTGATTTGAAGTGAAAGATTCCCCAAGACACACTCCACATACACATCATAGTACAGTGGAAAGAATCTGCACCTGGAAGACCTGGGTTAAAATATTACCATTGATATTTACTGTGTTGGATCTTGGAGTCACTTAACCCCTCTCCTCCCCACCTCAGTTTCTCCATATGTAAAACTGAGAGATATTAGACTCAGATGTCTTGGAGGTTCCTTCTAGCTCTAGTCTGTAAATCCAAGTCAACTTCGGGTCATGTCAGCATTCCCTGATGTCATCGTCCTCTTTGAGAATGAAGGACAAACACAACAATGACAAAAAAGTACTATGATATTATAATACAAGCATACCCCCCACCAGTCAAACTATGTTCCTGGACACTGCCCTCCTTCCCTCCCCTCATCTACCCCTTTAGACATTTTTTCCCTTTATGTTAGGGGCTTTTAGAAACATAGTATCATAGATTTAGTATTAGAAGGTACCTTAGAGTCCTAACCTTCCCATTTTAAAAATGAGGGAAATGAGGCCTAGAAGAGTCAAGTACCTTTTCTGAAATGACACAATTAGTGAATAACAGACTAGGATCAGAACCTTAAGGTCATCCATATCCAATACTGTTTCCACTGTCCTGGTCTTCGGTGATAATACTTTGGAGAGGGCAAATATTTTAAGCTAGTCTATCAACATCTTGATATGAATTAGTTTACCAAAAATTTCTTAATCTTAACAACCAGTCTTGTGATTGGCAGGAAGTATAATACAGACAAAAAGAGAGCTTGCTAGATAAATAGATGGAAAGATACAAAGAGAGCCTTTCCCCCCACCCCATCCCTCAACTCTTCCCTTCTCCTCTCCCCCCCCCCATTTTCCCTCTTTTTCTTCTGCCTCTCTCCTTTTTCCTGTCCCAGCTCCACCTCTCCATAGATTGCTTCTCCCATTTGTGCCCTGATGCCTGCCTCATGCTGGTCCTCCTTTGCCTTCTCCTTCTGCCACAATGCAGGCAGACACCATTGTCGTGGGGGAAAAAGGAAGGTGAAAAGATCTGTGAAGGTGACCTAATAGAAGAAGGTGAAATAGACAAAGTCACTGTTGAATTTGAGAGTCTAGAAGAGTTAACAAGTTAACAATTAATTAAGTTAATTGTTCCAGAAGGTACCAGGGATATTCTAGGTGGAGCGATCATCTGTATCACTGTTGAAAAAGTGGAGGATGTGGATGCATTTAAAAAATTATATCCTGGATTCCACAGCTGCAGCCACTTCCACAACATCTCCCTCTGCTTCTGTGGCTTCATAAGCTTCTGCCCAGGCTCCAGGAGCTCCTACCCTACTTATATGCAGGACCTATTATCTGCCCTCTCTCCCATGACAGTTCAGAGTGGGGAGAAAAAGGTGGGTGAGAAACTGAATGAAGGATAGAAACTGAAAAAAACACATTAGGTTTTAAAGTTCAAGAGGAAGGATACCGGGTAAAAGTTCTTATCCCTGAAGAGACAAGAGATATACCTCTAGCAACACCCCTCTGTGTCACTGTAGAAAAAGAAATAAATATTGCTGCATTTGCTGATTATAGACCAACTGGAATAACTGATATAAAACCCAAAGCACTACCACCTATCCCAGCTGTGATGGCTGCTGTTCTTCCTACTCACCCACCTACAACCGCTGCACCTTCAGCCACCTGTCCGGCTACTCCTACTAGCACAAATGGAAAGATATTTGTGAGTCTTCTTACGAAGAAACTGGCAGCAGAGAAAGGGACTGACCTTGTATAAGTGAAAGGAACAGGACCAGATGTCAGAATCACCAAAAAAGGCATTGAGTCCTTTGTGCTTTCAAAGGCTGCTCCTGTTCCTCTTCTAATAACAGCCATGCCCACACCGACTCAGGAGTGGTAGCTGATACTACTGTCATTTACACAGATATCCTAATCGGTAATATCCACAGCATTATTTCACAGGGTTTAATGCAGTCCAAACAAACAACAACTCATTATTATCTTTCTATAAATGTAAAGATGGACTAAGTTTTAGACGTTCTGAAAGAACTCAACATGACATTGTCAGGAAACAATAAGATTTCTGTCAGTGACTTCATCGTTAAAGCTTTGACTTTGATGAATTTGAAAGTAACTCAAATAATTCTTCTTGGGTGGACACAATTATAAGCAAAATCTTGTTGTTGATGTTAATGTTGTTGTCAGTAGTCCTCCTGGACTCATCACACCTGTTGTATTTAATGCACATATAAAAGGAGTGGAATCAATTGCTAATGTAGTTTCCTTAGCAACTAAAGCTGAGAGGGTAAACTTCAGTCACATGAATTCCAGGGTGGTACTTTTACCATCTCAAATTTAAGTATGTTTAGGATTGAGAATTTATCTGCCATTATTAACCCACCTCGGGCATGTATTTTGGCAGTTGGCACTTCAGAGAATTGGCTGGTTCCAGCAGATAATGAAAAAGGATTTGATGTAACCAGCATGATGTCTGTTACACTCAGCTGTGACCATCCGGTTGTGGATGGAGCAGTAGGAGCTCAGTGGCTTGCTGAGCTCAGAAAATACCTTGAAAAGCCTATCACCATGCTCCTATAACTACCTTAAGCAGTCTCTACCCTCTATTCCAATCACATTGGTTATTCTTAGTAAGATATTTATATGTGTCAGTTAAACAAAGGGGGTTCCTTCTTTAAAGTTAGCCAATTATTCTTATTATCCATTTTGTACAGTTAAGTTATTTATAATGGGCACTATTTAGTTTCATGAACTTTAAATGCCAATTACAACCAACCACTGTGCAGAATTTTAATAAACATGCATTCAAATTCTGTGTGCTCCCAAGTCAAAAGACACACCACCTCCAACCCCTTTGTAGCTAGCATTTCCATTGGGAAATGAAATAAAGTAGCTTTTTTTTTCAGGGGAGGGAGAGAAGAGGAGGATTAAAATTCCAATTTCTTTGGAATTTAAGCCATATTTAGTTTTCTTAGATACATGATCCTTGTCAATGTGGAGAGTGTTAAAAAACCTCATCAAAAATAGTCATAAAACAATACCTTTTTTAATTTTCTAAAACATCAGAACATCTAATTGTTTACTTTTACACTTTTCTATCATAATTGATGTAAAGAACTGTTTCCCATCTTGTAATGAAGACATAGTATGAAATGTATGCAGATTTCTTTGCAGAACTGAAGTGAAAAGTCAGAATTTTACACTTACAGTTGATACTTGCATCAGACCTTTATAGCTATAGGAGTAGAGGCCTCCTATTGAAAGAATAATTGGTAGGTATTTGTAAGTAAACTCCCAAATGGATTCCACACTCACCCATTTTTGGAGACCTCCACCAAATAATATTGTTAATGTACATATGTAAAATGCTGGTCACTTGTGTTGGACATTTGTCAAAAACCATTCATTGTCGTATCCAACTTGAAAGAATAAGAGAGATGGTGCAGAGCCAAAATGGAACAGAAGAAGGAATTTTTCTAAGCTCCTCCATGAATTCTGTCACCAACCTTTAAAAAGTGAATCTGAACAGATTTTAGAGCGACAGACTCCATTGGGAGATGGAGCATGGCAGATTCCCAGTCCAGGAAAGTGCCCATGTAGGTCTGGGCAACAGGAACACAGAGCATTTTGGGGGCTGCACCACTGCTTACCTGAGAGCAGACTACAGCTAGTGAGAGCAAGCCCTAGCCAGCAGACTCACCCACCCCCAAGGGCAATATGCAGACTTCTCATTGCAGGACAGAGGATGGGTTAGAGCTGGGTAAGAGAAAGTGCAAGGCCCACAGCAGCTACTAGCTACTACAGCTTCTCATGGGGCTATAATCCCATAGCCTGGATGTTTAAAAATCAACTACCTAAACCTCAGGGAGTCAAGATGGCAGAATAAACCCTAGCTGCTCCTATTTCCCATCCCTGACCCAGAAAATCCAGAGATAAATGTCCCACCCAGTCTAAAATCCTGAAATTGTGGAAATAGCCTCAAGCTTAGGAGTCACTTATAACTTGGGAAGAAGGGTGTAACTGAAGCAGTAAGGAGTCTGAAGTGAAGGCTCCACCTCAGCTGACCAGCAGGATATTCCAAAGCCCAGTGGGGTGGAACCAGCAAGCACTAACAGAGGATGCCCAGGTGTGCCTTAGCACCACCAGGGGAATCTGCAGACATCAGCACTGCCAGCCTCCAGCTGCTGAGCTTGCCTGAGCTATAAACCAGGGACACAGGTGGAAACCTGAAGTGGACAGACCACTCCTCCCCCATACATTACTCTGTGAGCCTCAGGGGAACTCAGGGGAAACACTGAGAGTCCTGGCCTTGGCCTCAGTCTAGACACCCAGAGGCTACAGCACAAAGTCAACACCTAGGACCTAAGCTCCCAGCCTGAGAAGCAAAGTCAGAAAATAGGCAATCACAATGGGTAAGAAGGAAGCTGAGAAATCAAAAGCAAGGAAAATGATCCAATCTTATTATAGTGAGCAAGAACAACCAAATACAGAGGACAGCATGGACTCTATCCTCACACCTGAGACCACAGAAGGAAATATGAACTGGTCTCAAGCCCAAAAAGCATTCTTGGAAGAGCTCAAGAAGGATTTTAAAAGCCAAATTAGAGAGGTAGAAGATAAGTTTAAACCTACATTGACCAAAGTGGAAAAAAAAAACCTCACTGAAGAAAATAAATCTATAAAAAGTAAAATTTGTGAACTGAGACAGGAGGTTCAAAATCTATCTGGAGAAAATACTTCCCTAAAAATGAAATCTGAACATATGGAAAAGGAGCTTCAAAAACTAACTGAGGAAAATAATTCACTAAAAATTAGAATCAGTCAAATCGAAGGTAAGGACCTATGCTGCATCAAGAGTCAGTCAAACAAAACATAAAAATTGAAAAATTAGAAGAAAGTGTAAAATATCTTAGGAGAAAAAAAAAACTGAACTGGACAACAGACCCAGGAGAGATAACCTAAAAAATATTGGTCTACCAGAAAGCCATGATGAAAAAAGCAGCCTAGAAAACATCCTCCAAGAGATTGTCAAAGAAAAACGCCCTGGGGTCCTAGAATCAGAGGGTAAAATAGTTATCACAAGAATTCACCAGACTCCTCCTGAGATCCCAGATTGAAAATTCCATTTTACTCCTTTTAGCTATAGTTTTCTTTATTTTGGAGGGGGGTTGGGGTCATGCACAGGATAATTGAAAAACATCTAAATTCCATGCTTTCTATTGAATCATTGTGTGTGTAGTGTGTGGACCTAGCCCCTAATACTTTGAGCTACAGAAGTTCACTTTCTCATTGTTTAAACCCTTTTCTAATTGTTTGAGCAAATAGCTATGTGGTACACATGTTCAACTGACACTCCATTCTATAGTCATGATTCACCTTGATGTACAATTATAAAAATGTAATCCTGGAAACTAACCTAACCTTCCTGGTAATTAGTAATTTTAGCTTGGACTGAAGGAGGAAATAACTCATTACAAGGCACCATTGTCAGAATGAGCCAGATTGGGTATGGGTTTGTCAAACTATTCTTTAAAGAACATTATTCTCTGTTGCTATTCCTTAAGCCTCTGTACTTCCCTTGTAAAATGAGTAAAACCCCAGAAGTTTCCATATGAATTAAAATTATTCTGAAAAAAGTAGATGATAAAGATAGATAAACAGGTAATAAATGACAGAAAATAGACAGACAGACAGACAGATAGATAGATAGATAGATAGATAGATTCAAAGAATAGATTGGTTCCAGCAGATAATGCAAAAGGATTTGATGTAGCCAGCACAACTCAGCTGTGACCATCCAGTTAGTGGCTTCCTGAGCTCAGAAAATACTTTGAAAAGCCTATCACTGTGCTGTTATAAATACCTTAAGCAGTTTCTACCTTCTGTTGATAGATAGAAAGAAAACTAGACAGACAGACAGACAAACAGACAGACAGACAGATAGATACATAGATACATAGATACACAGATGCATAGATACATAGATACATAGATATCTATCCATATACATAGATGATGCATAGATAAAGATAGATAGATTACTAATAGAGAGATCATTTTTAAAAACTCTTATTATAGGCCAGATACTGCATTAAGTCCTAGGATACAAATAGAAACACAACAGTCTTTACCTTCAAAGAAACAACCTTTTAATGGCAGAAGGTCTTATAGGTAGCTCAGGTCACTGCAGGAGGGTAGGTATCAGATGAGGAGCTGGAGAAGTTTGGAGTTTAAGACAAACCAGACAAGAAGCAAACATGGTGAGGTGCCCTCATGAAATAGTGATCTGATTGTTTAGTATATTGCCTGGAGTGGGGAGGCCTATGGGGGCCCAATTGTAAAAGGTCATAAAGAGCCAGGGGAAAGCATGAAGACTCAGAAGTCATGGGCTGAGGAAAGGGTTCTCTCAGCAATGCCAATGCAACAGACCAAGGATAGAGTATGGTTGATCAAAAGAAACCTGTTTCTTGCAATAAGGTGGCATAGGATACATGCCATACAACTAAGACTTGTCACTGGGGGGCGGAGCCAAGATGGCGGAGTAGAAACAGCTTGTTCAAGCCTCTCTGCCCCCAGATTCCCCACAAACTATGTGAAAAAGGACTGTGAACAACTTCTGGAGCCCCAGCACCCACAGAACGACACAGAGAAGCTAACCTCCCGCTGAGGACAGCCCAGCAGCCCTGCAGGAAGGACCAGCGCAACGGTCTGGGAGCTGGCAGCGCGCAGGAGCCAAGCCGAGCCCAGGTCTGCGTGAGCCGAGGTTTTAGCCCCAGAGCGGCAGGGCTGGCAGCCAGCTGGAGGAACCCCAGAACACCAGGAGCTGTGGCGACTCCAGAATTATCAACATAGACATGCCTAGGACAAAGTAAGAGGTTAGTGTCCTATGGACTTTCGGACCAGTATTTGGGGAATGCGTCAGCTCCCTCCCCTGGGGGCTAGAAGCCGCTGAGGAGACACGCCATTTTGTAGTTTTCAGAGGCAGCTCCAGCTCCTGGCCTGCAAATCGTGGGGAGATCCAACGATCAGTCTTGGGGGGTAATCGCTCTTGCTTTAACATCCCTGCATCTGGATTGTGATCTAGGGTGGAAGTTGTGCGTGGGTTTACAGCTTGCCAGAAACGGAAGTTGCCCCCCACACGTTTGGGACGAAAATTCCTCTATCTGGCCTTAAAGCCATAGTGTGGCAATAAGCCCAAAAGTCAAGCAATTAAGTGACAACATGCCAAGGCAAAGGAAACAGAAAAATGCAACCCTAGACTCCTATTTTGGGGGCATAGAGCGGGAAAAGGACTTTGAGGTCAGAAGTCCTGCTCCAAAAGCCCCAGGGGAAAACATGAGCGGGTTGCAGGCCATAGAGGACCTTAAGAAGGACTTTAAAAATCAAATAAGAGAAGTGGAGGAAAAATTGGAAAGAGAAATGAGAAGGATGCAGGAAAAGTATGAAATGAGGGTCAACAGCCTGACTGAGGAAAACAACACCTTAAAAAATAGACTAACTCAAATGGCAAAGGAGGCCCAAAAGGGCAATGAGGAGAAGAATGCCTTAAAAAGTCGAATTTGCCAGATGGAAAAAGAATCTCAAAAGTTCACTGAGGAGATTCATTCCTTCAGAGTTAGACTGGAGCAAATGGAAGCTAATGACTTTATGAGAAATCAAGATGCTGTTAAGCAGATCCAAACAAATGAAAGATTAGAAGGCAATGTGAAATATCTCATGGGAAAAACCACTGACCTGGAAAATAGATCCAGGAGAGACAATTTAAAAATTATTGGACTACCTGAAAGCCATGATCAAAGAAAGAACCTAGAAATCACCCTTCAAGAAATTCTCAAGGAAAACTGCCCTGATGTTTTAGATCCAGAGGGCAAAATAGAGGTTGAAAGAATCCACAGATCACCTCCTGAAAAAGATCCCAAAAAGAAAACTCCCAGGAATATTATAGCCAGGTTCCAGAATCCCCAGATCAAGGAGAAAATACTACAAGCAGCCAGGAAGAAACAATTTCAATATTGTGGAAACACAATCAGAATAGCCCAGGACCTGGCAGCTTCTACACTGAGGGATCGAAGGGCATGGAATATGATATTCCAGAGGGCAAAAGAACTGGGAATGAACCCAAGGGTCACCTACCCAGCAAAACTGAGTAATTTGTTTCAGGGGAAAATATGGTCATTCAGTGGAATAGAGGACTTTCAAGCATTCTTGAGGAAAAAACCAGAGTTGAATAGAAAATTTGACATCCAGACACAAGAAGGAAGAGATGCCTGAGAAGGTAATCAGGGAAAAGAAATCAAAAGGAACTTATCAAAGTTGAACTATTTACATTCCTATATGGAAAAGTAATATCTGTGACTGATGATATCTTTCTCACTATGAAAATAATGGAAGAAGGGGTGTGGTCATATGAATACATATGTGAATGTGTGTGTATATGGTTACAGTTATATATGGATAGAGGGCATAGGTTGAATTTGTTGGGAAGGGAGAATACTCAAGGGATGAAATTATGAGGAGAGAGAGGAAAGTGGTAAGAGGAGATGGGGAGAGACATATTAGGGTAAACTATCTCATGTAGGGGAAGTGGTTGCAAAGGAGGGGGAGAATAAGGAAGGCTAAAAAGGCAAAACCACATTTACATTGAATTTGGTTCAGGGAGAAAATGCCATACATATTAAATGGGATATCTCAACCTGCAGCAGGATAGGGGGAAGGGGGATGAGAGGAGGGATGATGGATGGGAGGCCATCCTTGGGGTGAGGGGAGGTTGGAAGTACCCACTATAGAAGAGGGACAGGATCATGTAGGGAATGGACCAGGTGGGGGGTGGGATGAGTGGGAGGGAATTATAAGCAGCCTTGTACAATATATCTACCATGATAATGTTTTGCATAGCTAGACATGTACAACATATACTGAATTACTTATCTCCCAAGAAGGAATGGGTGACAAGGGAGGAAGGAAATGGATCTGAAATTTGAGGTCGTAACATTAGATGTTTCAAATATATATAAATACTATTATTAATACTCTTTTGCCTATAATTGGGAGATAAGATGTGCAGGCATTGGGACACAAAGATTCATCTTCCTCTAATGGAAAAGTCGATGGGGGTATGGGAGAAGGTATAGGAGAGAGCAGATTGGAGGAAGCGATATCTTGTGGGACTGCTATTCTGGGAGGTTGGGTAGGGGAATAATGGGGGGAAAATGATTGTAACTCAAAATCTGGCAGAAATGAATGATGTAAAACAGAAGTTAATGAAACATTTGTTTAAATAAAAAAAAAATTTAAAAAAAGACTTGTCACTGACCTTCATACTGTTTTCTTCCCTATTTGATAGCAGTACTAAGACACTCCTTCAAACTTTTTTTTCTTCTTATCTATGCACCTTGTAAACGGTAACTCTGGGAATTTGGGCTTGCTAGGGAATGTCATCCCATTTATTCTCTTGGGTCATAATTTGGACCATGTCCTCTCCCCCCAGTATGGTTCTTTCCTTCGGTATCTGTTAATCAATTTATTTGACAGGTATGGTATAGGGGTATTACTTGAGTGGAGGGGACACAGGAAGGGGAGGAAGGCAAACAGGAAGAAAAAGCTTCCTCCACTTCACAATGCTTCCTGGGCCAAGCCTAGGAGTCCAGTGTGCCAAGGAATATCTTAGATCCTGTCAGGAGATACAAAAATGGTAGAGGGCATGGCCCCTGCCTTCAAAAAGCTGACAATTTGATGGGGAAATACAAATATTGGAGAAGTTATTATGTGACTTGAGACAATTAACCTAGAAAGATTTGGGGAATAACTTATAGTTTTGGGAGGGCTATATTAATTCAGCAAGCACTTGCTGAGAATGCTGCCTATGACACACACAAGATGTCTGACCATATCCAAGTCACTTACCCTCTGAGGACCCCAGGGAACTCTCTAAGACTTTAAGTTATAAATAAATTGCTGGTCTTCTTCAGAAAAGGGAACTGGGAGTTATCTATACTCAATAAAATCATAGATATGGATGTTATCATCATTATAAAGATCAGAATGAGATCATAATAATGATGTATTATAGAGTATAAAGGCATTAAGGTGTCTAGGTCAGCTTGGCATAGAAATCATAAAGTCATGGAACATTAGAGCTGAAAGGAGCCTCATAGATAATTGAGTCCCACCAACTCATTTTATGAATAAAAAAAACCAGGGAGGTGAAATAACTTATTTAAGGTCATATAAGTAGTTTGTGGCAGAAGTAAGTTTAGAACAAGAAGTCTCTTGAATCCTAGTTCAGCATTCTTTCCACAACACTGGGTAAGGAAAAGAGAAATTGATGAAAGGACTTATCAAAATTTGTGATCAGGAGAACATATTTAGTTTTTTTGCAAAAAGGGAAGTGGGAACCATGTTCATGAGACACAAATGTTTCAAAACACTCTAGTGGTATCCAAAACAAAATCTGCATCTGATATGTCAGGAAGCATGAGAGAAGAGGTATTAGACTGACTACCAAAATGAAAGTTTACAGAGCTGTGGTGCTGACCTCATTGTTGTATGCTTGTGAAACCTGGACAGTATACCAGTGCCATGCCAGGAAGCTGAATTGCTTAAATTTGAATTGTCTTAGGAAGATTTTAAATATCACCTGGCAAGATAAGGCACCAGACACTGAGTTGTTTATGTGAACTCACCTGCCAAGCATTCAGACTCTGCTTCAGAGAGTACAACTCTGATGGACTGGCCACGTTGTTTGAATACAAAATATATGCTTGCCAAAAAGACTATTTTATGGAGAAGTCATACAGAGCAAGCATCCGTATGTTGGTTAGAAGAAGTGATACAAGGACATTCTCAAGATCTCTCTCAAGAACTTTGGAATTAATTGTGTGACATGGGAGACACTGGCACAGGAGGGCTCAGTGTGGTGTGCCCACATCAGAGAAGGTGCTGTGTTCTATGAGCAAAGCAGAATTGAAATAGCTCAAAAAAAAATGCAGGATACACAAATTTTGAGTATCCACATCAAATGTTCATATTGACAATTTGTGCCCAACCTGTGATAGAGCATTCTGAGTTCCTATTGCTCTGATCAGTTGGTCACATTGAAACTTGACTTTAGCACAGTGATGTCATTTTCGGTCCTCTTCAAGAAAAAAGGACAACAACCACCATCTCATGGGAGAGATAGTCATAGACTAAATGAAACATGCAATTAAGCTTCTTAAGAAGGATCAACTTTTCCTCCTGAATCCGGAAAGAAAGAAGGAAGGAAGAGAGTGAGGGAGGAAGGTAGGAAAGAAGAAAGGAAGGAAGGAAGGAAGGAAGGAAGGAAGGAAGGAAGGAAGGAAGGAAGGAAGGAAGGAAGGAAGGAAGGAAAGAAGGGAGGAAGGAAGGAAGGAAAGAAGGGAGGGAGGAAGGAAGGAAGAGAGGGAGGAAGGGAGGAAGGAAGGAAGGGAGGAGGAAGGAAGGAAGGAAGGAAGGAAGGAAGGAAGGAAGGAAGGAAGGAAGGAAGGAAGGAAGGAAGGAAGGAAGGAAACATTTATTTAGAGCTTATTTTGCCAGGCTCTGTGCTAAGCTCTTTCCAAACATCTCTTTTAATCCTTACAACAACCCTGTGGAATAGGTTCCATTACTACCTTCACTTTACAGTAGAGAAAACTGAGGTGGACAGAGATTTAAGTAACTTACCCAGGGTCATAAAGCATATACTAGGCATCAACATAACAGTAACAGTGAGCATTTACAAAGTACAAAAATCTCATCTCGTTTGATCACCAGACACTATGTATCCAAGCTTGTATCCAACAAGAACAGAATAATCCCTGACCTCAAGGATCGTAAATTCTACTGAGAAGAAAATAAATACAAAAATATATACACAATAAACAAAAATAAATGAGGAAGGGGGACTGAAAGAATCAGGAAGACTTGTTAGAAGCCTTCCTGAGAGTTAACCCTAGGGTTTTGAGGCTTGTAAAAGGAGGGAGTACTTATTTTGGAAAAAAAAATTATCAGTGGGGGTGGGAGTAAATAGAGTCTAAAGGGAAAACTCAGATAAGGTGGATTTACAAGGCACTGTGTGTAAGCTCTTTGGAGAAGCAACATGGCATCACTTCCAATGTTGCTGCCACTTTTTGTTCCTACTGTCCATCTCAAAAGTGTTCTTTAAATGGTCAGCCTTAAAACTCCACTAAGGAGGAACAAGAACAATGTTGTTATCCTTGCTTTGCTGAAATAGATCCTAAAGCAAAAAAGACTGGATGATTTGTCAGTACAGATATCCAGCCTAAAAAGCCCAAGAGAAGGATGTGACTATAATGGGATGCTATTTGTAAAGTGCTTTGAGCTTCTTGCAGTGGGTGTGGGGGTACTGGGAGATGGATTCTGTGGGCATCGCTATATTTATATTATAGTATAGTATATCATATCATATATTATGTTATGTTATATCATATATCATACCATATCATATCATATCATATTATTTTTTATTATATTATCTCAACATCAGACCCAGGATGAATTGTTTTAGGGACAGCTAAAGATTCTGTAAATCAAGCTATTTAATCTAAACTACATATTACATGAGACACTTAATATCTTTCAAAAGATTCTAGTGGTATCCAAAACAAAATCTGTATCCAATTTGCCAGTCCCCTAAGAGAGATGGTTATGGACAAACTGAAAGCATCTAGTGTTGCTGGGCCCCAGATAGGTACAACAGCAACCCTGGACATGCAATTAAGCACTAACTTCTTATTAATTCCAAGCTTCTTGTAAAGGATCAACTTCCCCTTCTAAATCTGTTAGGTAATGTCACTTATAAGTACAATACTTTCTTGTTTATTATCCAAGACCCCATGTGGTTAGAGTTAAGGATGAAGTTGTTGATAATAAATGGGGCCCACTGTATTTTATAGATGCAGGTGTCAGGCATGCTAGTTGTCCAGTATTTAAATGGGATTTGTCTGAGAAAAAAGTATCTGTCTCTTTTTGATCCTATATCATAACAATAATGGGCAGCTAGGTGGCACAGTGGATAAATTGCAGCCTCTTGAATTAGAAGGACCTAAGTTCAAAGAAGGCATAAAAAATACCTACTAGTGTAGGACCCTGGCCAAGTCACTTAACCCTGTTTGCCTCAGCTCCCTCATCTATAAAATGAGCCAGAGAAGTAAATGACAAACCACTCCAGTATCTTTGCCAAGAAAACCCCAAATGGTGTCATAGGGAGTCAGACATGACTGAAAAATTTCATGAACAATAACAAATAACAATAATAAACATATCAGGACTTCTTGCTATTAAGAGGAATTAACATTTCAATTAAAACAAAGATGATAAAAATCATTCATACATATGTAGAGAAAATATTTTTGAAAAACTTTTATTACTGTAAGCAACAAAATAAAAAAAAATCAAGGTGGTTTTTGGTAAAAGTTTTAACATATTTTGGTGGTCCTGCAAAATGGTGCCATATGGATTGAAGTCATCCTAGGTAGCACATTAGGATGTATCACGTTGAAAGCTGCAACTGTGTGGATCACAGAAAGGTGAGTAATTAACTTTGGTGATTTATATTGCTTCCAAATTGAAAAACTGAGGGTTTGCCACAACAGCCTGATAGACACATATAACCGGATCAGGAAAATGATAATAATTGGAATATCACATCACTGAAGTTTAGAAAGATTAATTATAATGCAGAAAGATACCTACAAATAGTTCAATGATAAATTTAGACAAAGAAACCAAGGGAATTTCTAGGATGTTTTAGTGTCATGGTTAAAGGGGCATTCTTGAGTTAGGATTTTCATAATATAAGAAACTAAAGGCATGGAAAGTTCTTCTAATATTCAGATAGACAACACAACCTTAACTTAAATTCTTAAAGATTTGCTTGGGTTACTGAGAAGTTAAGTGACTATGTGATCATACAGCTAGTATGTGTCAGACAGAGGACTTGGGACACCATCGAACTTAAAGAATAGATATCTGGCCACTGAGGTAGGCAGGCAATATTATGTCTGAGGGGAGACATAAAGAGCACTGGATTGAGAATCAAGTGACTTAGGTTCTGGCACAGCTATAGAACAATATGCCTAGGTACCTTAGTGAAGTTACTTCCTCTGCACTCTTGAATTTCATCAGCTGTAAAATGGTGAGAATGGGAACATTCATTCAGAAAGATCTCTGATGTCCCTTCCACCTCTAAATTTTTCTGTGATCTATGAGGCAAGGCTAAGTATTTTGGTAAAACCAAATATTATTGCCATTAGAACAATCATATTCATATAATAAAAGAATGCATAGATGATGATTGGAGTGGACCATAAATGATGCTTAACAAAACCTGAATTTAGAGTTTGAGAACAAAGCTTGGGCACTGCTCTGAATAAAGAACAATGCTGAAATATACAGAATGGCTCTATGAAAGCATGCAGAAAAAATTTGACCAACAGAGAAATTATTTTTAGTATTTGATTAAAGTAACGAAGCAGTAGAATATAATTATATGGCTATTTGATCCAAAAGAAACAACAAAAACATTTTCAGGGAGAATAATCAAGTCTATAATAGCGGTAAAGGAATAAAAGTAAATGTGAAAACTAAGGAACCTCATCAGGGAAAGCAGTTTTCCCCATAATCAAAATGTGGATTCATTTAGATTATTTGCCCAACCTTAGGGATAGAGCAATTTTTCTGTTCTTGTTAAGGGTGTATGTGTGTTTATATATGCACATGTGTGCATGTGTGTTTGTATATACATGATTTATACATACAAGTACGTATTCAAATACATAATATGCATGCATATATATGTAAATATATGTAAATGCATATAACAAAGTACTATATATTATATAGCCTCCCTATTTATCATATAGTCCTTTTCCTTGTTCTTCATTTCTCAAAATTTTTGTTGATTGGTGAATTCACAATTTAATGAGGATTTAGTGAGCTCCTATGTTTTGCAAACAATATAGAAAGTAGTACTACAAGAAATATCTCATATTACTGGGATATTTCTATCCTAATCATAAATAATTATAAGGTATTTAACCAATAGCATCCGTACTTTTATAATGAATTCATACCATTTGCACTTGAGTTATTATCCTAATTAGTAATAATAATGAAAGTAATAATGTGGGAATAATCAGTACAAAATATTTCCCCAATTATATAATGAAAGAAAAAAACATGTTTGGAAATAGGCATATAATATGCGTGAGGTTGAGACAATGTACAATTTGACAATGCACTTCCTTGCCTCTTGGGGATAATAATCAACATTTAGAATGACATTGTCAAGATTGTCCATAATAATAATAATAGCTGACATTTAGAGAGTAATTTGAGGATTGTAAAATTTACATATGTGACCTCATTTGATCCTCACAACACACCTGTGCAGTAGGAAAGATCATAAAGTCTTCAAATGCTATCCCTTCATTTTATATGTAAGTAAACTGAGGCACTAAGGTTATATCATTTGTCCTGGGTCACACACTAAAGTATGTATTCTAGGAGAAGGCATGGGAATACATGTCTTTCTGATTCCAAGTCTGGTTCCTTACCCGTTATGCCATTACACCTTAGAAGGTAACTGGCTTATCTACCAATCATAATTGTGAACCAAAGATCTTTAAAATATGTTATTATGAAAGATACAGGGACAGAGGTCCTGTTTTGTTGTTATTGTTCGGTAGTTTCAGTTGTCTCTGACTCTTTGTAACTTCTTTTGGGGTTTTCTTGACAAAGATATTGGAGTAGTTTGCCATTTCTTTTTCTAGCGTATTTTATGAATTTATTTAATTTATTTTATGAACTTAGGCAAACAGGTTATGTGACTTGTCCAGGGTCACATAGATAATAAATGTTTAAGGCCAAATTTGAATTCAGGTCCTTCTGACTATAGAGTCAGTGCTCTATCCACTGTAAAATCGTATCAAGAATTGTGCTTTGTGGGAAAATCTAATAAAATATGGTATTTATTGATATTGCTTTTCCTCTGAGAAATAAATGTCCCAACGAAACACATCAAGAAGATAAATATATGATTCTTACGAAGGAGTTGAAAGAAATCTGGAGATCAAGCACCTTTAAAATGTTACCTAGGAGATTACAATGTGCATTGCTCTTCCTGATCTCACTTTTAGGTGATATTATCAAAAAGCTGGGGCCGAAGTCTCAGACCACATAGATCAGGGCCTTTTGCTCTGGGGAGCAGAGAAAGGCTTTAACTTGAATAGCCCCCAATATCCATGTGACTGCTTATGTAGAATGATAACAGTTTATTACCATATATAGTATCTGTTGAGAAAAGCTGCTTGACAAAGTAAGAGGATGGCTTTTGGATCACATAGAGAAATCAGCCCTGGATCAGCAGTCTAAGGAGTCAGCAGTGTGTCTAGAGAACAGGCAGATGGGTTTGAGTTCCATGCTGAATTCCACGCAATTTATTGGACTCACAGTCTTGGGAGTGCTTTAATGTTCAGGCACATAAGTCCAGGTCTGAATTACAGCTTTTCCTAAATTAGCTTTTGTTCTCTTGAGGGAATATGACAGGCACACAGAAAAATAAATACAACGTGATTTTATGAGGGAGAGGAAGAGAACACTAATGACTGTAGTGTTCAGGAAATGCTCTAGAGAGGAGGAAGCTGAGTCTTGTTTAGAAGCTACCAGGTAGCCCAACGTACAGAATATTGGACCTGGAGTCAGGAAGGCCATCTGGCCTCAGACTAGCTGTGTGACCCTGGACAAGTCACTTAACTCATGTCAACTTCAGCTTCTTCCATGGCAAAATGGGGATATTAATTGCGACTACCTCCCAGGGGTGTTGTGAGGCTCCAATGAGATAAACTTTGTAAAGCTTTTGGAATAGGCATGGTACATAGTAGACCTTAATAACTGGGTATTCCCTTCTTTTTCCCTTGAAGAAGATAAGAATTGTCCAAGGCCAAATTGAGGAACGAGTGCATTCTGTGAACAAAGGATGGTTTTAGCAAATGCCCAAAGGTGGCAGAGGTCCTGCAGGGAACGTAGCATGAAATAAGACTGGAAAAGTAAGTTGAACCAAGCTCAAGCTCATAAATTCTTTAAATGGCAGACTAAGAAGTTTGTCCTTTATCCTAGGTATATTAGGGAACCATTGAAGGTTTTTGAGCAAGGAATGAATATGATCAGAACACTGCCTTAACAAAAGCAGGTTAGTGTTAGGAGTTGATGGAGGAGCCACAGAAGGAAGGGAAGAGGTCAGAGGTACTAGTCTGGGTGTTACTGAAAAACATTTTGTTTTGTACCCATGCTGCAAATTTAACTGTGCTTGCTGTCACCAGAGTTTCCATGACAGTAAATAAAACATGACTACATGGAACAAATGGATAAACTTTCTGAGCCATGACAAAGGACAACCATGGAGAGATGGAGTTAGGCTGGCTAGTAACACTTGCAGAGATGGTAGAAGGCAGCTGAGTCTGGAATGAGGAGACTATAATAGTAAGCTGAGACAGGAGAAGAGACAGCTGGAGAAGTGCCCCTAGAGGAGATGAGTTTCTTCATTGACCCCATTATGGGGACATTTGGCCCAAATCCAAGTAAGACTGAGGGGCAGGCATGAATATAGCTATAGTTAAGAGATTCAGTCAAGACAACTGCAAAATTCCAAGAGCAAATGTCTGAAGGTAGTGGGACAGAGGAAGAGGAAAACCAGAACAGAATGTATCTTAGGTCATAGAGAAGCTAGATGGGAACTTAAAGGGAAGGTACTGATTATAGATTGAATAAAGATCATAGAGATCACCTAGTCCAAATTCAACATTAGATGGTAGAGTTTGATTTCAATAGGGGATAATATTTCTTCCCCATTCCACTGCTATTTCCATTTTAAAAATGCAACAGTTTTGTATCCTGATGTAATCTGCAATTTTGGCACTGTCTTCCAAAAAAAAAAAAATCCTCTCAGCAAGTAGTTAGTACCTATAAACAAAATGTTAATGTCCTGTGCAGAAAAACTGCTGTAATAATAATTTTTTTTAAAAAAATCTTTATTTGTCTCTAGCCAAAATCAGATGAATAGTGGTTGAAAGTGTGGGCTCTTACAGAGGAACATTGCTACTTGGCAAATACTCTTACTCCATCTTTACTTTATAGTAAATTAAGTATCACAGCATGATTTTGCTCAGGAGATCTAGAGGGGAAAATGTTCCACCTCCAAATTGATCAGTTCATTTCTAGAAAATGAAACTAAATGTCTGCAGTCCTAGGCAATGACACTTCAGGATCTGAGCTCTGAAATGGAGAAGAGTGGGGGGGACTTAACAAAAATGCTTCAACATGTCATAGAGAGAAGAAAATATCCTTTCCTGGTTGGCCCCTTTCCTCTCCCCACATCCCTACCCACCACTATCCCACCTGAAAGTGGCTTCCCTCTGAGAGATTACCTTCCATTTATACTGTAGTATATTTTGTGTACACAATTTTATGTGTGCTTCTTGAGGGGGAGGGACCTTGTTTTTGTGGGGGCATATTGGAAGCACTTAATAGATCCTTCTTGACTAATCCACTGAATTGAAAATGAGGGGCCATGTCTTGAAGATAGTTTAGTTTCTTCATTTCAGAAGATAATATCTCAAATTACATGAAACATGTTGCTATCACCATCTAAGCCAACCCTCGCTCTCCTTTTATTAAAAAGGAAGCTGAAAATCAGAAAGGGGAGGTGATCTGCATAAGGTTATACAATTATTAAATGGCAGAGCCAGGATTCAAACTCAGGTCCTCTGCCACTAAATCTAGAACTTCTGATGAACCAAGAAATGATAATAGGGTTGAATTTAAAGAACCTGGAAAGGTTGATATGAATTGGTACAGAGTGAAGTCAGCAGAACCAGGAGAACAATTTATATAACTCTGTAAAGACAATCATGAAAGACTAATTAATTCTCAACAATTCAATGACCAATTAAGACTCCAGAAAATTAATAAGGAAGCATGTCCTCCATCCCCTGACAAGGGGGTGATGGATTCAGGATGTAGCATGAGACATATATTTTTGTAAATGGCCAATGTGGGAATTTGTTTTGCTTGACTATGTATATTTGTTACACAGGTTTGTTTTTCTTTTTCTTTATTTCCAAGTGGAAGTGTGTGTGTGTGTGTGTGTGTGTGGCATAGTGAAAGAAAGAAGGGAAGAAAGACAGAGAAGGAAGGAAGGAGAAAATGGAGGAAGGCAGGAAGGAAAGAGGAAAGGAAGGAAACAAGAAAATAGAACAGCTTTAAAAGTTACACGTTGATGCAGTTAGGTGGTACAATAGTGCACCAGTCCTGGAGTCAGGAGGACATGAGTTCAAATCCAGCCTCAGACACTTAACACAAAACTAGCTGTGTAACCTTGGGCAAGTCACTTAACCCCAAATGCCTCACCTACCCCCTCCCAAAAAAGTTACATGTTGGATTTATTATATATACTTTGAAAGAGAAGCAAGCTCTCCATAATAGAGATTCAGTTTCATAAAAAGTCATCTCCTATACCACAACTGTATATGGAAATATTTGTTTTATTTGATGTTTCAAAGTTCCAAATAAAAATGCAACAAAGGAGGCAAGTCTTGGGGGACAATAACTAGGGGAGGACAGGGAAGCATTTACTAGGGAACTGGGGAATGTGGTTGGTGATGATCTAAATATCTATGTAGAAAAAAAAGACTGATTAGAAAAATAAAATGTAAAGATTTTAGAACACAAGAGACTGGTAAAGACTTATGAGAAACACTTCTCAGGCAGCCAGTAGCTGAATCTCAACAGTTGTTACTGTGACTATCACATAGTAGGTTTTATATAAATGCTTGTTTCCTCTTCCTCACTCCCCAACAGAAAATAGAAAACTAAGACTAGCAACAGTCACAAGAGACTCAAATTTCTTTAGTAGCAAGGTTAACTCACACTTATCTGAAGGGAAACATAGACTTCTTGAGGAGCAGGACAAAGGGATCTTGAAAAGATTAGAGGAGGTTAGACAGAGGTATTCAGAACAAAAACCTTTGAGGCAATTACTAAGTTTGGTAAAGCTGGATTCTGATTCAATTGCCTCCTGATTAATACGGTTTGTAGTCATATTATTTTTTTTTTCAGTTTCATAAGAAAATCACAATATAATCTCAAAATACAATAGTCCAAGTCTTCCACTCATGGGGCAAATGTTAACTCAGTCACTTATCAGTAAGATCAAAAAACTAACTCTTAAATTAACTCAATCAGTTACATCAGTTATCAAAGTACAAGTCTTCCACTCGTGGGGCAAAGTCTTGATTAACTCAATTAGTCTCTTATCTGTAACAATATCTCAAAGTACAACCAGTACCTTATTCAGTAAAGTCTTACTAAGGATGCCCATAGCATAGACAATTTACATTTCAATTAGCACTAACCATCTCTTAAGTCATATTTTCAAGGTACATTTAAAGTTACCAAAGTGGCCACTGGGTCTTAAACAAAGTACATTACATTTTCACATCAATTCACAAAATACAAAGCATTATCACATAAAGTTCTCTTGGGAGGAGGGGGGTGTCCTTCCCACAACACTGCTCCAGCCCCTGCTTCCAAGTCCAGAGAGGGAGCTGGGCAACAAAACCAAAGTGGGGTCTTTGGGGTCCATGGCACTTCACCCCACCCACCAGTCACAAGTCCATCCTCCCCCTGGGTCCCAAACTGTGGGATGCAGCAAGGAAACACATTCAGTGCCCCCTGCTTTGCCACACAGTCCTTATCTTGTCCTGTGGCTGAACTCCAAACTCCTGGGTTCCTTCTCCTCCAGCAGAAGGCAGCAGCTCCAGGCTTCTCCACAGGTCTCCATGCAGGCAGCTCACCATTCCTGCTCTCAGCTCAGTGAAGTCAGCATGCAGGCCGTTCTTCTCTCCTGCTCCATGGCTCCATAGAATCACAGCTACCACAACTGGGAAACAAACAATTATCCCAGCCACCATACTTTCCTTTTACTCAGCAGATCCCATCCCTCGTCGCCATTTTGTAGCAGCAAGCACCCCAATATCCCCAGGGTAGCTGCCAATATAGGTTCTTAGATCTGCTTTTCAAAAGGAAAGCAACTCAAAATGGGTTAACAAGCTTACTTTAATCAAACAAACATACATTACCTAGTTCAGGGAAAAAAGGTCAGCACCCCGAACTTCAGAGTTACAGAACTTACAGATCAAACAGACAGGCTTCCAAACTGTCCAACCATTATATCAATACCAAATCACAGTTACCAGAGAGGGAAGCATCAAAATCTGGGTTTTCAAAGCCGGGGGGCTCTCAACAACGGCTTCCCAGAGTCTCATCTGGTCAAATCACACAACACTTCTCAAAGTGAGCCCCCTGTAGTCATATTATTATCGATGTAGTAAAATGTTTTTTTTTTTTTTGTTGGCCTACCAGAATACTGGCTTGAAATCTGTTGTGAATGATTTCCTGGGTGTTTCTTGTAAAGCTCAGTTCATGTCACCTTCTGTAGGCATCCTTTTCCATTACATTGTAAATTCCCTGAAAGCTGGACTGACTTTTGCTTAGATTTGTATCCTGAGAACTTAGCACAATTGTTGGCACATAGTAGGCATTTAATAAATGTTTATTGGTTGATGGATTTCTAATTCCCCCAAGCTCCTGGAGGACCCGCCCACAGTACAGGTGATTGGGGGCTCTCCTGATTACCCCTTTTCTCTCCTTCTATTTGTATCTATGGGTTTCTTCCATGATAGAACATAAGTTTTCTGAGGACAGAATTGGTTTCCCCTTTGTCTTTATATCCCTAGAAACTTATACAATACCTGATATATGACAGTTGCTTAATACATGGTAATGGGGGAGGGAGGATTACAGGATGGAGAGTGTGGGAAAATCAGACTACTCTTCCAAGGTTGAAAGCACAGGAAGGAGACTTTGCCCCTCAGGTAGGAGCAGAGGGGATGGAAGCCAATCAGGAGATAACTAACAGTCAGCTAATCATAAGCTACAATAAGTCTATTCTATGCTGGCACCTTATAGCCCACTAAAGGAGCATTGTCTATTCCACCCACTCAATCCTCTGATCATCCTTACAATAAAAAGATGAATTGTCTGTGAAAAAGGACATGTTCCAAGGACAATATGCCTCTCACCCTGATTTTCTTTCATTTTCAGCTTTAGGGAAATAAGAAATGGATTTAAAAAAGCAAACACACTAATAACAACAACAATACAGCCACCAAATGATGACCCTAATTACTAACCTAGCAGATTTGATGGGGTCTCTGCATATTATAGTTGCTTTGATTATCCTGGTCACACTTAACTGATTTATCTTCTCTGCTTTTAATTTTAGGTCTCCTCTATTCCAATACTTCACTGCAAAATAATATTTGCTCTTTATTTATTTTTTCAAATTATTGCATTTTTACATCTTCCCTCCTTAACCTCTATCCTATTTAATTGATTTTGTAGCATATATTAACCAAACCACTATCTATATTTTCACTTTTATTTTAAAAGTGAAACCTAAAACACTCAGTTTATTAGAGTGAGGCCTATGATAATGGTCAGAGTTTCTGTGTGGTGTTAATGTTTTTATTTATATTCAGTTACATGAAAACATAAGTACATATAATTTAATGGTATATGTTGGAAGACTAATAGCAGAGTTCAGCAAAATCCATGCCAACAAGGGCCAAATCCAAGGACATTGCCTGTTTTTGCCTAGCAGCCTAACTATGAATGACTTAAAAAATATAAAAACCAACAGGCTGCTGGATTTGACCCTCAAGGTATAATTTGTAGGCCCCTGGTTAATAGGACTGTAGAATTTAGAAGTGAAAGAGACCTAAGATATAATCAAGTCCAATCACCTCAATTTACAAATGAAGAGACTGAGGCCAGGAGAGAAGGCCATTCATCAATGCTACAGGCTCAGAATATGCTTATGTTATCTTCTGCTGAACGGTCATCACAAAAATAATGACTGTGAAAGAAACAAATATTCATAGCAACACTCTTTGTGGGAGCAAAAACCTGGAAACAAAGTGGATGTCTATCAATTAGGAAATGGCCAGACAAACTGTAGCTTATGAAAGGAATGGCATTTATTGCATCATAAGAAGCAATGAATCTGAGAAATTCAGAGGATCATGGGAATACTGCACAAGAGAAAAATAGAGCCAATGACTAAAATAATGTAATTGAAAACAACATTAAAAGGCGGTTGAGAACTTCTGGAGCCCCAGCACACACAGAACGACACAGAGAAGCTAACCTCCCACTGAGGACAGCCCAGCAGCCCTGCAGGAAGGACCAGCACAGCAGTCTGGGAGCAGGCAGCTTTCCAGAAACGGAAGTTGCCCCCCCACACGTTCAGGACGAAAATTCCTCTATTTGGCCTTAAAGCCATAGTGTGGCAACAAGCCCAAAAGTCAAGTAATTAAGTGGCAACATGCCAAGGCAAAGGAAACAGAAAAATGCAACCCTAGACTCCTATTTTGGGGGCATAGAAGGGGAAAAGGACTGTGAGGTCAGAAGTCCTGCTCCAAAAGTCCCAGGGGAAAACATGAGCGGGTTGCAGGCCATAGAGGACCTTAAGAAGGACTTTAAAAATCAAATAAGAGAAGTGGAGGAAAAATTGAAAAGAGAAATGAGAAGGATGCAGGAAAAGTATGAAATGAGGGTCAACAGCCTGACTCAGGAAAACAACACCTTAAAAATAGACTAACTCAAATGGCAAAGGAGGCCCAAAAGGGCAATGAGGAGAAGAATGCTTTAAAAAGTCGAATTTGCCAGATGGAAAAAGAATCTCAAAAGTTCACTGAGGAGATTCATTCCTTCAGAGTTAGACTGGAGCAAATGGAAGCTAATGACTTTATGAGAAATCAAGATGCTGGTAAGCAGATGCAAACAAACGAGAGATTAGAAGGCAATGTGAAATATCTCATGGGAAAAACCACTGACCTGGAAAATAGATCCAGGAGAGACAATTTAAAAATTATTGGACTACCCAAAAGCCATGATCAAAGAAAGAACCTAGAAATCACCTTTCAAGAAATTCTCAAGGAAAATTGCCCTGATGTTTTAGATCCAGAGGGCAAAATAGAGGTTGAAAGAATCCACAGATCACCTCCTGAAAAAGATCCCAAAAGAAAACTCCCAGGAATATTATAGCCAGGTTCCAGAATCCCCAGATCAAGGAGAAAATACTCCAAGCAGACAGGAAGAAACAATTTCAATATTGTGGAAACACAATCAGAATAGCCCAGGACCTGGCAGCTTCTACACTGAGGGATCGAAGGGCATGGAATATGATATTCCAGAGGGCAAAAGAACTGGGAATGAACCCAAGGGGCACCTACCCAGCAAAACTGAGTATTTTGTTTCAGGGGAAAATATGGTCATTCAGTGGAATAGAGGACTTTCAAGCATTCTTGAGGAAAAAACCAGAATTGAATAGAAAATTTGACATTCAGACACAAGAAGCAAGAGATGCCTGAGAAGGTAATCAGGGAAAAGAAATCAAAAGGAACTTATCAAAGTTGAACTATTTACATACCTATATGGAAAAGCAATAACTGTGACTGATGATATCTTTCTCACTATGAAAATAATGGAAGAAGGGGGTGTGGTCATATGAATACATATGTGAATGTGTGTGTATATAGTTACAGTTATATATGGATAGAGGGCATAGGTTGAATTTGTTGGGAAGGGAGAATACTCAAGGGATGAAATTATGAGATGAGAGAGGAAAGTGGCAAGAGGAGATGGGGAGAGACAGGGTAGGGTAAACTATCTCATGTAGAAGAAGCAAGAGGAAGTTATTGCAAGGTAGGTGGAGAATAGGAAGGCAAAAAGGCAAAACCACATTCTCATTGAATTTGGTCCAGGGAGAGAATGACATACATACTAAATCGGATATCTCAACCTACAGCAGAATAGGGGGAAGGGGGATGAGAGGAAGCATGATGGATGGGAGGGCATCCTTGGGGTGAGGGGAGGTTGGAAGTACCCACTATAGAAGAGGGACAGGATCATGTAGGGAATGGACCAGGTGGGGGGTGGGATGAGTGGGAGGGAATTATAAGCAGCCTTGTACAATATATCTACTATGATAATGTTTTACATAGCTAGACATGTACAACATATACTGAATTAATTATCTTCCCAGAGGGAATGGGTGACAAGGGAGGTAGGAAATGGATCTGAAATTCGAGGTCCTAACATTAAATGTTTCAAATATATATAAATACTATTATTAATACTCTTTTGCTTGTAATTGGGAGATAAGATGCGCAGGCATTGGGACACAAAGATTCACCTTCCTCTAATGGAAAAGTCGAAGGGGGTATGGGAGAAGGTATGGGAGAGAACAGATTGGAGGAAGCGATATCTTGCGGGACTGCTATTCTGGGAGGGTGGGTAGGGGAAAAACGGGGTGGGGGGATGATTGTAACTCAAAATCTGGCGGAAATGAATGATGTAAAACAGAATTTAATAATGCATTTGTTTAAAAAAAAAAAAGGCGGTTGAATTCAGATCATTTGCAAAGAGCAATCTTGATTCCGGAGAAGAAAAGAGACACATATCCTTCCTTTTGGTAGCCAGGTTAGGGACTATGGTGCAGAACATTGCCACACCTCCCTTCTTAATTTTTTCTTTATTACAAGTGAAGGGCCATTGATATGAATAATTAGGCAATTACTGAGACTTTTTTTTTAAAACGCATAAGTTAAAAAATAAAGAAGCAAGGTATGAAACACAGCATTAAGTTTTGTGATCCCATATTTCCATAGTCTCGTTGCTAGAAATTAGGTTAACAGGTTTTATATCTGAATTCAGAGAAAGAACAGGTAGGGGACGGAGACTGGGGAGGGGATGAACATAAGCCACCTCTCCTCCTTCCCCTGCTGGATACTGCGCAGCATATTTTTAACCTCTGACTCACAGTACACAGAGTTTTGAACGGTTATTTTCCACTTCATTCCTGTCCATGGAAAGCTGAAAAGTTGCTGGTAACAGAATTTTTTTAAAGGAGAACTGGGCAGTATTGAGTAAGTCATCATTGCCCCCTAGTGTTCAACTCAGAAGAAGTCCCAAATTCTAAATAACCTAATTACAATAGCTTTCTTTTGGCAGTTGTCTGGGTCTTTTTGTTTGTTTTAAAGGATTTTAGTTTATTTCAGCTCTTTCCTGATAACTAACATTTTTTTTTGCTCCATCAATACAAGTACTGCTTATAAATCAAAGATAATAAATATAGATAGATATGGATATATTTGTATATATGCTTATATACAAGTATATATACATATATACATGCATACATATGCATACATACTATGTGTGCAAATATGTGTATAGATACACATACATATACACACATTTTTTTCCTTCAGGGGATGTTTGTTTCTCTATGCCAATAAAGTGGAAAATAATTTCATCACTTTCCAGGCACTGAAAATAGGAATTCTTATAAGAGAAAACAATTATAACGTTTCATTGTATTTAAGGAATTGTATCCTCAAGGAGTTCTCATAGATTGCCCTGTTTCTGTCTTTTTCTCTTTTTTAATGTTCAGATCACCAAAGCTTTTGAGTCCATGCAAAATATTTTCACTAATAGGGTGATTAATAAAGATTGAAGAATCCCAGAAAGGAGGGGTGGAGGAGGATGCAAGTCTTCAGCTGTATCTTAGAAGTCAAACAAGTAAAGATTTTTTTTTTCTTTTTAAATCAGTAAAAGAAAGTCTACAGTCAAGAGCCATCTATTGGAAGTGTTGCTGCCTCTCTAGGCTGGTAGCTGTGGGGTTTACAGGGAGTTCTGGTCACTACTGCTAACTGTGGAAAAAATTGAAGGGTGGGACTAAACAAATAATATC
The DNA here is from genome assembly GCA_011680675.1 of Gymnobelideus leadbeateri. Classification (NCBI taxonomy): domain Eukaryota; kingdom Metazoa; phylum Chordata; class Mammalia; order Diprotodontia; family Petauridae; genus Gymnobelideus; species Gymnobelideus leadbeateri. The sequence goes on along the minus strand of WOXC01012109.1, from coordinate 279,247 downwards.
CTCTCAGCTCCCCAGAAACTGGGACAGGGGTGACAAACACCCTCTCTGACCCTGTGTGACATTTTTGTATAGTCCTCTAAACAAACAGTTGTTGTTGTTGTTGTTGTTTGGTCATTCCCTGATTCTTCATGATTCCATGGACCATATTGTCTGTGGAGTTTTCTTAGAAAAGGTACCCAAGTGGCTTGCTATTTCCTTCTCCAGTGGATTAAGGCAAACAGAAGTTAAGTGACTTATCCAGGGTCACATAGCTAATAAGTGTCTAAGGTCAAATTTGAACTCAGGTTTTCCTGACTCTAGGCCCATTGTTTTGTCCACTGAACCATCGAGGTGCCTCATAGGCAGAGGTCAAGTGACTTTCCCCAGTGTCACATAGCTAGTAAATGAGGCTGGAATCAAACTCAGGTCTCCAGGCCTAGCGCTCTATCAACTGTGCCATCTGGTTGCCTTCTAAACAAAACAAACCTGGGATGTAATTTTAAAAACAATGTGTATGGAGTTGTTGAATCATCAAGAACTCTCCAAAGTTTTTCCCCCTACCTAGGGGGGAAAAAGGGGTCCTAACTCTGAACTGAGGAAATCCAGAATCTACCCAAGAGAGCCTGGAGTTCTGTCCTAACACTGTACCTAGAGTATTGTGGAAGAACTGGGCATCTGGCCTGGAGGTTCCAAGGACAAGGAAAAAAATGGAATGATTAAGTGCCCAGGAATGTCCAGAGAAGGACTGACTCATAAAGGATATATTAAAAGATTAAATTTGTTTAGTTTGGCTAGGCAAGGAATAAGGGAGAGAATAATAATGATCTACAAATATGTAGAGGGTGTGAGGGAGAATGGTTCTAAGTAACAAGATGAAATGGGAAGGATTAGGGCTAGGTTGAAGATCAGGCAATACTTCCTGGCCTAAAAATGACTTGATTTTTAAATGTCTCCAAGGAGGTGAGGGAGGGAGAAAGCCAGCACCATATATTCCAAACTGGAGTGAAATAAATATTGAAGACAGCCTTTGGCAGAAGTTCAGCTAAATACATATTGTTTTAACCTTAAAAATTTTATTTTTCTCTTATTGCACAAAATATCTATTATAGGATCTTATATTTAGGCCTGGAAAGGAACTCAGGTTATCTTATCTAGCCCCTTTATTTTATAGGTGAGGAAGCTGAGGGGCAGAGATGAAGTTTTGGACTTATCCAAAGTCACGTAATATGACGGGACCAATATTGACCATCGTCCCACCTCTCTCCCACACCATAGTCTCCTATCATGGCTAATGTTCCCCTATCAGGTAACAAAGCTGTCCAAAGGCTTTTGCTGGCCAATGAGACAAGTCTCTAGCAGCTTCTCTTAATGAATTTGGCTTCTGGTCAAATAGATATGGTTTTCAGGTCACACAAGGGTATAAAAAGGTCCACTTACTATGTTCACGGCCCTTCAGTCATGTCAAGTCATTAAATGTTTAAGGATCTATTATGGGCCAGGCACTTCACTAAGCACAGGAGATATAAAGTCAAAGGATAGTCCTTGTGATTCGGGTGCTCTTAATCTAATGGGAGAGAAAACATGCAAACAGCTATGTACAGATATCTATTTGTACATCTATATATCTATGTAGATACATATATCTATATGTATCTATAGAATGAATTGGAAATAATCAATAGAGGAAAGGCATTAGCATTAAAGGGGATAGGAAAAGCTTGTAGAAGATAGGAGTTTGGCTAAGAAATAAAAAAAAAAAAAAGCTGAGGAAGCCAGTAGGAAAACAATACCAAGTTGCAAGCCCAGGCCTCCTAACAGGAACACTGTCATTCTTTCCATGGGGTCATCCACTAGTGCATCTACCTAGTCTCCATTTTCCACTTGTATCTCATATCTACACATTCTCCCTGCTTCTTTTCATACTTAGAACAGTCGTTCTTGGCCAAATGATTTGCACATTTTTCCTCCTCTATAATCATTTCTTCCACAGATATTTGCCTTTCTCACTAACAAGCAAGCTTCCCTTAGGACAAAGGTGGCTTGCTAGGATATGATGAGTATAGGATATATAAAAAGAAAATGGAAGTGTTTGTGTTTTGTGATTTGCACCAGGAAAACTGTCCTTTGTCCATGACATTTTTCTGATACTTTATTTCTCCTGTTTTGCTTTTTAACTAGGGAGAGACAATATATTCTGTTCAACATAGTAAACTCTCCAGTACATAATCAATATTTATTACTGCTGCTGCATAATAAGTTGAAGCCTTACAAATTAGAGCATGGTAGGAGATAATATTGCAACAGTATTAGCTCCAGAAGACCTGGGGAAAGTAAGGAGAGTCACAGAGTCTAAATTAGGACAATTCTAGCAATGACAAGTGGAGCCAGTCTTCTCGTTTTAAAGTACCAAGACAAGACATTTAAAAAGTTTCTCCATGGCAGAGAAAATATGATATGCCAACTCTGCAACAGAAAAAAAATATAATACACCATGCTATATTAATTAACATGATGTGAATACCATTTGGTTACACCTAATTCCTTTTTTCTAATTATAAGCCCATCAGGTGGGCCTACTATGTAGGTGATAGAAATAATAGACTGTGTTGTACTGGTACCTAGGTGATGTCAAAAGACCTAACAAAAGGAATCCAATGCACTGGGAAGATCATGAGATCATAGAACTAGAAAGAACCTTAGAGGCCATCTAATCCCACCCCCTCATTTAACAGATAAGGAAACTAAAATCCAGATAGGTTAATTGACTTCCCTTTGGTGTCACAAGTAGAATAAGGTGTCAGATGCAGGATTTGAACTTAGCTGCTCTGACTGTAGCCAATGTTCTATCCATTGTACTAGATCCTTATAGAAGATTTTTGGAAGAAGTCTGTGTGAGTGTGTGTGTGCGTGTGTGTGTGTGTGTGTGTGTGTGTGTGTGTGTGATATTTGTTCTTCTCCAAGAGGACCATGACATCAGGAAGATGGTGCCTTGACTTGCAAGTGAATTGAATTACAGTGAAGCAGTAGGGATTTCTAAATATAAGATGTAGGGGAATTTTGAGATGCATTGTGATGACTGCTTACAAATGGGGTAATGGGTCCATAGAACTGAAAATCACCAAGAAATTTTGCAGATTTTCATCTTCCAAATTGACCTATCCAACAGAAAAGGGGTGTCTTTCATTCAAATTAAAGGTACCAATTGTCTTGATAGGTGTGTTCCCCATTGTAACTCATGTAAATGAGCAATCTGATATATAAATCAGTCTTCCAGAGAGTTGATTAGCTTGATTCACAACTCACCCTCCACCTCCACCCTGGAATCTGATACTTCTGGGAAAACAAAAAATAAAAGAAATTTCTAAAATTCTAAGCCTACAGATCAGATCTTAAACTAAAATTAAATTATAAAATGAAGAAACTCCATGAAAAACATGTGAACATAAAGTTACTTATTAAAGAAATATGGAGATGAAAAAATAAAATAGATAGGGGTATAGCTAATATGGGTCTCTCCAAATGTCAGAGAATGCAGCAAACCCCAAATGTAGTGAATTTAAGAAGAAGCAGCTTGGTACAGTGGAAAAGCACATGTCCTTGAGGAGCAAGAGAATGTGGATTCAGATACTGTCTCTGTTACTCATCAGCACTGTGACTTCTTTTCCTGGAGACTTACCTCAAACAAGCTCAGCCAATTGTTCATTCTTTTTTTTTTTTTACCATTTATTACCAATGCTGTAAATCAGAGAATGTACCTTGAAAGGCTGTTGAGAGTTTCAAATGAGAACCCTGAGACACCCATTTTATCTTCCCATAATCAACAAACTTTAGTGAACTCTATCTAACTTATAGGGTCATCATCTCATATGTATACTTTCCAGTCTTGTTACACCTTAATGTCTTTTGCCTTTCTTTGCATCTCTAACACTTAGCATAGTATCTTGCCCACAGTAGGCCCTTAATAAATGCTTACTAAATAGTATCTACCTCATTCTCCTGCAGATTTTAAAAATCAGATGTCCCTTAATGTTCCAACTTTCATACCAAACCCCTGTCTGTTCTCCAGCTTAGGTAGTAAGTATTCAAAGTGTTAGAGTCCCACTGACCTTCAGGAAAAGGAAAGAGATACTTGGTTCTGAATTCCCAAGACCCTCATTCTAGAGGTGTGGTAGCTGACAAGCTACATTTGTAGTCATATTGGCAGTCCTACTTCTCCCATATGCACCAACCCAAAGTTGCAAGGTCAGTACTTACAGTGCCAGTTTGGCACCCTCTAAGGTTAGCCATTTACATATACAACATAGCTCAACTAACTTTGTTCCATTTATAACTCTAGCAACCAGAATCTAGAGCGGATGGAGAAAAGGGGTAGTTATGGTAGCCAGTCCTCATATAGGAAAGAAGATCTGCAATAAACTAGAAAAATAATATAAATTTAGACACAGTCATTGTCTGACCTTGGGCAAGTCACTTCGATTTTTTGTTGGTTTCTTCATCAGTAAAATGATCATAATAATAGTACCTACAACCCCTGGTTGTGATGATTGAATGAGATAATATTTCCAAATAGTTTTCAAACTTTAAAGCACTAGATAAATGCTAGCTTGCCCCCCCCTCCCTCCCCAAAGTCATACAGGACTGCATCGTCCTGGATATAAATTATCAGCTACTTCCTAAGAAACAACTTTAACATGAAATGCCTACCTCTTTTAAGGGATTTTCTTTAAGAGTGGGGTTTTCAACTTTCCTCTGAATAAAATCCTTTAGACCCAAAGGACCAGCTGGGCCTCACAGGTTTTGCTATTTATTGTTGTTATTTATCTTTCATTCTTGAAGAGAACCAATGACATCGTGAGGGTGATGTCATGACTTGAGAATGAATTGGGTTTAACTGAGGCAAAGTTCTGCAAAGTCGTCAGCCTCACTCTCTCCTCCAGGGTCCAGTGACAAGATAAGAGTTAAGATGAGTGGCAATGGCCCAGCAGTAAGTCTCTGAAAATCTGGAGGGGAGGAGGAGGAGCTTAAAAAGGTTTGGGAGAAGCTCATCTTATTAGGGGCACAGGTCCAAGGTTGTCTCCCTGTTGACATTTCCTTTGAGTTGACAGTTTAATATAGGGAACAAGAAATAATAAGAAAATAAGTCAAGAATGTTTTAATTTTATATATGAAAAAAGTAAAATTTTGACACAGAAAAGGGGTTCTTTGAGAACCAAGCAGGCACAACATGTGAGTCTTACTAGATTAAACTCTGCAAGAACCAATAGGGCTAGTTAACAGTATGGAGTACACTCTAGAATTGAGAAATTTGGCACAGTTGGGACCAGGAAGACCTTTATTAAACCCCACCCCACCCCCAGATATGTAAATGAATCAGTGGGAAGGGGGGAAGTATTCATTAAGCAATAGGTATGGAAATATCACTGGGGATACAAATGGAAAAGTAAGAGTCCTTGTTCTCAGGTAGCTGATAGTCTAACAGGGAGGACACCAGAGCAGGTTTCAGCTGCAAGTCAGCTGTAAAGTTCCCAGGAACTACTTTATGACTTCAGGCAAGTCCCTTAAACTCTTTAAACCTCAGTTTCCTCATTTGCAAATTGAAGGCATTGGACTCAATGACCAACAAGGTCTTTTTGAGTTCTAAATCAAGGATTTTATGATGCAAGATTTCCCAAAAGAAATGTGTTCTTTGATTTTGCTTTTTAAAAATGTAATCAGAGCATAGCAGGAAGGGGGCCCTTGGGGCTGTGCCACAGGATCCTGCCTTGTCTGCAGAGAAGGAGAGAGGAATACACATACATAGCTGTATTATTTCGGACTAAATCACAGCACAAGTTCCACCTGTCCTATTGTTTACTTGGCTACATATTACAAAATAAAAACAAAAGAAGGTGAGATTCATGCCATATAGATAGACCTCCTCACAAAACAACATGCATCCTCAGGATTGTTCCTTCTTTTCCAATCAGAAAATAATTATTTCCCAATTCAATTCTTAAAGACATATGGCCTTCCCTTCAGAAGTGGCAAATGGTGCTTGAAATTTGAATGTAATGTGTTTCCCCTTCTCTACAGGTTACCTATTGGTGCTGGCTTATCCATGGGAGTTCAGAATCTCATTCAATCACATCTTTTCATCCAGGGTCTCACGTCTGAGGTCCTGGTGAATTGATTCAAACTAACACTAACTCACCACAACGTGTTCTAAAAAGCAGAGTGCCAATCTATTATTTTTTTTTTATAAGCAATTGGGGTTAAGTAACTTGCTCAAGGTTACAGGGCTAGTCATTATTCATACGTGGGTGCTCATTTTCTGAGGCTGGATCTGATCTCGGGTCATCCCAATCCGAGGCCAGCGCTCTTACTCACTGCGCCACCTAGCCTCCCCTTTAGGGCAATTGAGGTTAAGTAACTTGCCCAAGGTTACATGGCTAGATTTTTGTTTGTGTGGATTAAGTGTCGGAGGCCAGCTCCAAACTCGGGTCCTTCTGACTCCAGGGCCGGCGCTCTATTCACTGCGACACCTAGCCGCCCCTGATCTATTAATTTATAATGAAAACTATAACTGTCAAGTGGATCATTCATGTTGGCCAGTCAGCATACTCTTTTCCCCATAGAAAAGTACCTGAAAACCAAATTAAGAGCTGAAAATTGCTTAGAAAATATGGAACCAGAGAAGATTGAGTTTAATAGTCTTAAGGGACACTTATCAAGCTATAAGGGCCTGGTGAGTCACCCTTCAGCACTTATGCCAGCTCTCTACAACAAACCAATGTGAGCCAAGCGCAGCACCCTAATCTCTGGACAAATCCTGAAGCACTGGAACAGTTTGACTCTAACACTTTCTGTAGACTGCACGGTGACTGAGCCCTTGCCCTGACAATATCCTAATTCATTTCTGAACTTTTAGATCATGTCACATTCCCCATGTTTATGACTTGTTTTTTTGCTGATTACATTATTATTTGGCTGCTTCCTGGAACATCTCAGAAAGTGCATCAATCTCCTTAAAGATGCTAATGAAAATGCTCATATCTCTTAGGGAAGTAAGTCAGTGAGCAATAACAAGGAATTAAGCCAGGGGCCCCTCCCAGCCAGGGCAGAAGGGACTTATTAACTGGGGAACAATTAGAGCAGGACACCCAGTGAGAGAAATCTAACCTCTCAGAGGGTACAGGCACCCCCACGAACAGGAAGAACAAATGCGTGTGTTTGGGGGGGGGGGTGCATGTGCATGTGTGTATTCTGACTATTCAGTCATCAAATCATTCCAAACTAATTTGTTTTTCCCTTACCAAGTTGCTGTGCCAACTCATAAGCGTTTGGGATCATGCAGCAAAAATTCACCTACTACTCAATGGTCCAGCACCATAGCTTTATGTGAAAAATTACAATTAAGAAAAATGTAGGAATACCTCACACATCCCACTTGTAATTACTTTGGACCCCGCCTTTTAAAAATCATTCCACTCATCACCAAGTATAATGGATTTCCATGTACAGTTGATCAATTCCAATACCAGTTCTCCAATCCATACAAATCTATCTATCTATCTATCTATCTATCTATCTATCTATCTCTCTATGTACATGTGTTTGTTGTGTCTGCATATACATATATACACATATAAACATGGAGTAATTTAAAATGGAATAAATCTATATTTGCTTATATGTATTACATATTTCATAAAATATATTTCATTTTAAATTATTCTATGCTAAGAAATAACTATCAAAATAGCAAAAATAATGATAGTCTTTGATTGTTATAATAAGTTTTTGAAACACACCAAGTCTCAATAACCACAGGGTAATATCTCAGTGAAGCTGACTTAAGTTTTCATAGTGCCATTGAGATAAATTGAGTTGCTTGCAGCAATGTGTGGGTGTCTTTGAAACAAGATATTAAATGATGAGACCCTGTCTTTTCTGGAGGGACATGAACAATCCCTTGAGACTTCTTAAAGGAGGAAAGATTTGATTCAGTTTGTGCTCAAACTTCCCCTACTTACTCTCTATCTACTCTCTGTGAATCTTGTACACACCTATTTACATGAAGTCTGCCCCCAATTAACAATGTGAGCTGTTTAAAAGACAAGGACAGTTCCCACCTTTCTCTCCATCCCCAGTATTTAGCACAATAACTGGCACAAAGTCTCAGACACTTATTAGCTATATAATTCCGGGCAAGTCAATTAACCCAATTTGCCTCAATTTCCTCAACTGTAAAATGAGCTGGAGAAGGAAATGCCAAACCATTCCAGTATCTTTGCAAAGAAAACCCCAGTCATGAAGAATCAGATATGACTGAACAACAAGAAGAAAAAAGGACTTAATATGTACTTACTGACTGATTGGTTCAGAAAATAGCCTCACATCTCCTTAGCAAAAGTCTCAGCAATGGTAGAGTATGGAATAGATGTCACTGAATGCCATAGCAATTCAGGGATATTGGTCTATAAAATTTTCTCCAATCCCAAAGACTTAACTACAAGAAAATGGGAGAGATGGCAAAGGGATGGACTGGAATAGAGGAAATGGGAAGGGGAGGTCTCTCAATCCATGGTACGGAGGTTATAGAGAAAAAAGGCCTAATTTAGAAGAAGGAAGAAAAACAAAAAATAAATCCTGATTAAAACATTATTGACAATATTAAAAACACAAATCAAGGAAATAGCATAATTAACTCTTCTAACTTTAAATATAAAAGTACTAATCTATCTTATAAAATCCAACCTGGATAAAAAAATTAAAGCCCCATTTACAAGAAAAAACACATAAAAATCAAAGGCATACATAGAATAATATTGCGATGCTGGAACAAAATTTACTATATGACTATAAAGAAAATAGTGAACATAAATTCCGGTGAATTAAAAAAGCTTGAAATTATGATATCCAAGCAAAAATAAATATTCACAGCATAAACAGAGATAAATAAGGAAATTGCATTGAGTTGAAAGGAACCATGGGAAATGAATAAAAATCAGTTTTGATTCAATTTGCTCCAAATGACATAGCAGTCAAATTGATAAAGTAAAAATTAACAATTACAAAAACATATACTAACGCAATTGTAGGGAACTTTAATATTCCTTTCTTACTTTGAACAAATATAACAAAAGGGAAAATATAGAATTGAAAAAATGTTCAGATATTTAGTCTCCTGTTTTGGTTTCCCCTATTCTATATTTCTAAGACTTCTAGAGTAAAGAATCATAAAATCAATAAAGGTATGTGAAATGAACTAATGAAATGAAAACAATGAATGAAAACAAAGTTTTAGAAGTGCTTATTACCTGTCAAGCACTTTGCTAAGTATTGAGAGCACAATAGAAAAGATAATCTCTGCTCTCAGGAAACCCTAATTCTAAGGAGGGTGACATTACATAGGGGAGATTTCACCTGCAAGTCAGGTGGAAAGGCTCATCTTATATAAAAAGTGCTGCCGTCATCATCATGGTGGTTGTTTTTTGTCCTTAGTTCTCGAAGAGGACCATACCATCAGGGAGGAGTTGACTAGGGAGGACTGTGCAAGGTCACCAGTTTCACTTTGTCCTCCGGAGCCATCTGGATCCAGTGACCAGATATTTATCCAGATGACTGGAGATGACCATAAATGCAATGGGAGATCCTGGCCCTTTTATGCTAAGACTTTTTCAGGTTCTCACTTTGAGTGAGGTAAAGCCCATTCAGTGAATAGTCCTCTTTAAGAAGAGAGTCAAGGGATGGCCCCTTTAACTAGAAAAAAAAACAAAAAACAAAAAAACAAGCTGGGAGGGGAAGACCCTCAGGGTTACTGTTCCAAAGAGAAATAGTTACCATTAACATTTACTCTAAGTCAGGAGGGCCAAAAATATATGCAAATAAAAGAAAAATAATATCTTATATGAAACTATGAATCTATAAGTAACTTGTTTTTATATGTATATTAAATGTAGCATAATAGCTCTAACACTACTCTGCCTGTCTGTATCTCTGTATGAACTGCCTTTTCTTTTCTGTATGTATCTTAAAAATGTCATTATTCTTCCTAACTCCTTTCTTCCCTTCCTCCAGTTCTTCCTTCTTCCTTCCTTCCTCCTTCTTTTTTTCCTTTCTTTTCCTCTTCTTCCTCCTCCTCCTCATCATCACTGTACACCAGGCCTTGTTAAGGTATTTGTCAAGAGCTTTGGGCTCCTCTAGGACTTTTCATAATATCATCATAACCAGGAACAGGAAGGTGAAGCCCTTCTTTTTCCTCACTTATCTGCAGGCATGCATCCAAGACATAACACCAAACCTCCCAAGACTTGTCAAAACAGATCACTACAGCTCACTTTTGGTGTTTCACATGAATAGGCATGAAGGATACTAGAAAAAAGACACCTTAGAAACATTGCCATATTTGTCATTTCCCACTGTGTAATAAGCTTCCATTACATTCATATACAATAATTTTAAGCTATTCATAGATCAACGGTTATTCACTTTGCTTTCAGGTCTTTGCTATTATAGAATGGTGCCTTAACTACTTTTGTTATATACTGGACATTTCTTTATTTCTTTCTTTCCATCTTCCTTCCTTCCTTTCTTCCTTCTTTTCCTTCTTTCTTTCTTTTTAAAAAGTTTCTTCAGTGGTATTTTCCAAGTAATTAGATTGCTGGGTCAAACAGTTTATTAACTTTTCTTGCATAATTCTAAACTGATATCCAGAATAGATGAACAAGTTCACAACTTCAATCAACAGTGAACCTCTTTCCCTCTCTTCCCAGAGCAAACCTGATGTTTACTATTCTTATACTTTGGTCATCTTTTCCATTTTGCAGAATGTTAGGTGAAACCTTGAAGGCTTTTTTATTTGCCTTTCTCTTGTGATTCAAAAAAAATGTTTTCAGAATCATCATTTATGGTTTGCAATCTTATTTGAAGAACTGATTACTTTTTTCATTTGATTATTTGTGTATTGGAAAATGACTCTAGATAGTATATATAATATTATAATATACATTATATTATTAGATATAATATTATAAATTATATGCATTACAATATTATATATAATATATACATACCATATCTTGGATGTCAGTCTGTATCTGATTTGCACTGAGAGGGAGGGATTTGATCTGTATATAAAATGAAAGGAATTTTAGGGGAGAAGTGACTACTTTCTCCTCAACTTTGTAACACATATGCCTTAGGGATATGTAAGGGAAAAGAGGATGATCAGAGACAGGATAAGTCTAGGGCTTAGGATGGATGAGCTGATAATGAATGCTTGAAGATGATCAAAGAACTTTAAGTATAGGCTGTCCCAAAATTCTTAGTGCAATTTTAAATTATGAAAATTGAAACTGTAATAAGACTTTTGAGACACCCTGTTTTCCACTCCTTTGATAACCCCAAAATAATACTGCAAAATATGTGCAATTATCCCCACTGAAAAAGGAAGGTCAGGGAGGTTAATTGATAAGCCCAGTGTCACAAGGTTAGCAGTATCTTAGGTGAGATGTGAACCCAGTTCTTTCTGATGTCGTGGCTTGCAGTCTCTCTACTGTACCATGCTGCCTCTTGAGATAAATAACAAGAGAGTATGCAGAGCTGTTTAATTTCTTCTTTTCTAAAGGATAATGATTACAGCACCAGAAAGGACAAAACAAAAATGACTAAAAGGGAATTAATACCCAAGCAATGTTAAGGGAGAGTGAAAGCACTTAGCTGGCCATAGGTATTTAAGGTATCTGACACTGATGAACCTCTAAGCAATGATAAACTATATTTTCAGGCATAGGAAGACCAGGCAGATGTTACTGCTAAACCAAGACCAGAGATAGATGAAAGGTCATGAAACACATCGAAGGTACTATAAGCAAGTTGACCCATTTATAAAAAAGAAGAAAATGGACTTGGAGTGGGTATATACCCCAAGATTCTGGAACTTCCCCAGGGGAATGGGCAGATAAGAATTTTTTGTTCCAATGGTTATAAAGGCAGTTGAAGCAGGTGCCATAGAGCACTTAGAGCATGGTCAGACACCAAAGTCATCTGCTGCATCCTGGGCCATTGCCACTTGTCCTGACTTTTGTCCTGCCCCTGGACTTTGAAGACTCTGGAAGGGAAAGCAAGGCTGATGACTGTGTGCAACTCTGCCTCACTTAAATCCAATGCATTCACAAGTCAAGACATCACCTAAGGATGTCACTGGTCTGCTTCCAAAACAAAGGATGAATGGCATTTTATACACATATGCATGTATAGATGTATGATAAATTGGAGATCATCTCAGAAGTGAAGCATTAAGGTTAAAGAAAATGGGGAAAACTTCTTGAAGAAAGCTGAACTTTAACTGAGTCTTGAAGGAAGTCAGGGACACCAGAACGTAGAGATGGGGAAGGAGAGAATTTCAATACACTGGCCAGTGAAAATGCCCACTCAAGAGACAGAATATCTTGTAGAGGAAAACAGTAAGAGGGTTAATGTTATTAGTTTGCAGAGTAGGTAGAAGGGAGTAAGGACTGAGTAGACTTAAAAGCAAGGAAGAAGACAGATTATGAAAGGCTTTAGAAGCCAAACTGAGGATCTCATACTTGATCCTGGAGGTCACTTGGAAGGTAAACTGGAGTTTGTTCAATGGTGGTCAATATAGTCAGGCTTGTTCTTTAGGACAAGCACTTTGACAGGTAAGTGGAGTAGACTGCCATGAAGATACTTGTGGCAGGCAAGACACTCAGTAATGCAATAGACCAGGCAGTAGGTGATAAGGGTCTATACCAGGAAGATAGCTGTGTCAGAGGAACAAAGGGGGCATAAGCCAGAGGTGTTGCAGAGGTAAGTTTGACAGTATTTGGGAACTGATTGGATATTGGGTGGGGCTTGAGAGCATGAAGAGTCATGATGAACTAGGGTGACTAGGAAGATGGTGGTACATTAGTAGTAACAGGGAAGTTATAGAGGGGAGAGTTTGGGCAGAAAGATAATGAGTTCAGTTTTGGACATGATGAGTTTCAAGATGATTAAGAGGCTTCTAATTTCTGATGTCCCAGATGTAGAGATGTTAGACTAGAAGTAAAGAGAAAGGTGGGGGCTGAACAAATAGATTCCAGAATCATCAACATAGCTATTCAAAGATAATCGAACCCATGGTAGCTGATTAGACAACCAAGAGAATTAGTATAGATGGAGAAGATAAGAGGACTCAAGAAAGAGCCTTAGGGAATACCCATGGATAGGAGGAATAACCCAGGATAAAGATCCAGCAAAGGAGATGAGGGGAGGTCAGATAGGTAGGAGGAGAGCCAGGGGAGACCAGTGCCATGAAAATCTAGAGAAATGATAGTGTCAAAGGCTATTGAGAGGTCAAGAAGTTCAAGAAGAGAAAAGGCCATTATATTTGTCAATTAAGAGGTCATTAAAACATTGCTAATGGATAGAGCAGTTTCAATTTCATCATGAGATAATGTAATGGTAAGGAAATTTGAAAATCTTCCCTGCCCCTTAATGGATCTCTCACTTGGAGCCCGACAAGAGAAGCTTGCTTAGGGGAGGCGTGTTTTTCAGGAAGGCACATACCTTTTGTTACTATGTAATTAGGCAGTTGGTTTAAGAAGGTTGTGATGTTGTCTAACCCTGGGGAAGGCTATATATATTCCCTGAGGTGAAGGTCTGCTTTGGGGCTCATTTTGGAAAGAATTTTGTGATTTGTTCAGATGAGACTCTGGGCAGTTATTGAGTCCCCCAGCTTTGAAAAACCAAATATTGGGGCTTCTCTCTCTGGTAACTAACTGCATGTATGGAATGATCAGAAAGCCAGAAGCCCTGTCTGTTGGTCTGTTGAATTATTTTGTTTTCTCTATCTGTATTTTTTTAATCTCCTTGTAATTTCTGTTTGTATTTTCTGAAGTTCAGGGTGCTGACTTTTTCCCCTGAACTAAGCAAATGACATGTTTGATTAAAGTAAGATTATTAACACTTTTTGAGTTGCTTTCCTTTAGAAAAGTAGATCAAAGAACCTGTGCTACCAACAATCCTGAGTATGCTAGGGTGCTTGCTATTACAGATCAGAAGCCAAAATTTAGAGAGTTAAGAAGACACTGAGAGGAAAGGGTATGGAGGTACAGATAATAGAAGATCTTGTTAAGGAGTTTAGCTATAAAAGGGAAGACAGATATAGGGAAATAGCTAGCCGTAGAGATGGATGGACCTAGCTAGTCCAGTAAACTCAAATAACTCTTTAAAAATTGCTCAAATGGTATAGGAATAACAATAAATCAAAAGCATTACCCTAAAACATAGGATACTTTCTCAACACATACGCATAGATTCCTGGGGGGAAGGGGGAGGATTGAATACAAACTTAAATTAGAATGGTGTTGAGGCCCATATGTAGGGAACACATCTACATATTCATCTATAAGGAAACTCATAACTATAGAACAACAAAGGCTTGTTAGTCTTTTTTTTTTTTTTTTAGGGCAATTCATGGGGATGAAATCTTCCTGAAAGTTCTTGGTGGCAAGTGACTGGTACTAAGTTGGGTCAAATATGTCTTGGCCAGCTGCTGACAGACTGGGCTAGGCTCTTCACAAGGTTCCCAGTTTCTGCTGGATGGATCATGAGTTGATCCATTGGACTCACTCACTCCAGCCTCAGAACTTGAGGTGTATTATTGCCCTCTTTTCAGATGGAGTATGACTCTGAAGTTTTATTTGATGAGTAACTTCTGACTAAAGCAGAGAAGCAGGCTATGCCCTGGGGCAAGGTTTTTATTTTTCATTTTGGTTTTATCTTTAGCTGGCCTTTTCCCATCAGGCTCTTTAAACCCTATTTTCTTTGCAAGGTGTGGAATGCTTCCCAAAAGTCTAAAAGGACTTTCCCCTTTACATTCCAAGGACTCTGCTTTTGCCCCTTCTGACCTTGTTTACCAAGTTCTAGTGCTGCCCTGTTTATTTTTATCTCCACAATTCTCCTCCTTGAAGGAGAAATATAGTTGAGAAACCAAAGCAACTTCTACTCTTTGATTTTCCTTTACAACACGACTCCATTTTGCTTCAGCCCTGGGCTTTGCTTGTTACTGTCTAGATGAGAATAAAATTTTTCAGCTCAAAGATTTATATCTGCTTTCTAAATCCCGCACATTTTCTCATTCCAGCTACCAACAACTCTCACCTCAGTCTTCCTCAGATTTCTTGTCAAACTACTAATGTTATGAGCAGGGCTTCTTTCTGAAAAGTGGTTCCATTTCCCTTCACTTTTTGTGTTCTCCAAACTCACCTTTAACACCCTGCTTTACTTAGAGGCAAGGACCTTTTGTGTGGATGTATAAAAAGTCTTTTATCAGCATGAACATTCACAATTTTAATGTGTAAGCTACAGAATTACAAGTCCTGACTATTCAAGAACATAGTGAAGAGCACTTACTGGGTACATATTTCTAAAAATGGGAAATTTGCCTCTTTTATGTATTTATTAAACATATCTTCCATTGAAAAGCTGAGACATAGCCGACTTAGGATAATTGCAGAAAAGTTCTCCATAAATCTTTAGAAACTAGGATGAGAAATACAGGAATTGCAAACCTTACCACTAGTTCTTTGTGTGACTTTCAAAGGAATACAACTTTTTTGTTAACTCATTCCCTCATCTCTTAAATTTCCCATTATCTTGTCTCCCCAAATTTTAGTAAGGGATACTTAGCTAAATCACACCAGTCTACCACCTCCACGAACTCAGTGGAATAGAATAGGACATGCAAATGAGGCAAAAACATCGGAGCACTAGGGCCCACATCTTAGGCTTCCAGGAATATCTTATTAGCCCTCAGATCCCCTCTAACAAGCTCAGCTGACACAGGAGAATTTATTGTTCTTACTTCCGATAATTAACAGGTCAAGTTGGTCAAAGTGGTAACTCTCCAAATTATTACCCCTTAAGCAAAAGTTTTGATGCTAACCAACTGCTACAAATATCTCCCATCACTGGAAACACAACTGACCAAGCCTTCTATAGTGAGATCCACTTTTTTTTTATATGGCAACTGGGAGGTAGAAATCCTGGGTCATGTTTATAGGCTAGAACTGAAGAACAATGTGCTATATGTGTTTGAGCCTTTCATTGAATATCTATTTCTAGAACTATTGATTCTATAAAGTAGTAATAACAACTCTCATTGATACAGCATTTTTAAGTTTCCAAAGCACTGCCATTGCAACCACTCTGTGAGATAGTAGTGGGGGTATTTTAACTCCCATTTTAATTATGGAGAAACTGAAACTCCAGAAGGTTAATTGATTTGCACCAGCTCTTTTAATTCAAAGCCTGATATTTAAATTTTTGTTTTCCCATTGAACTATTTAGACCTTGGCTATATATATATATATATATATATATATATATATATATATATATATATATATATATATATATATATATATATATATATATTCTTAGAGGGAAAAGGGGTACATTGGAAGATTCCTTAAAACCTTTTGATTCTTGGGAATACACTTACATGTATGTGTGTGTATTTGTTTCTTTACATCAAAAACATTTATACATAACTCTCCTCCTCACATCTCTTGTAACAAATTATATTGTTGTTGCTTATCATTCATTCTCAGAGAGAACCAATGATGCTACAAGGGTGATGTCTTAACTTGATAACGAATTAGACTTAAGTGAAGCAGAGCTTAACAAAGAAATGAGCCTCATTGTCTCCTCCAGAGTCATTGAAGAACAGTGGCAAGAGAAAAGTTGAAATGACTGGCAATGACTCAGGATGCAGTGGTTGACCTTGGCCTTTTTTAAATTAAGGTCTTTCACAGGTCTCAGTTGCTCTCAGCAATGCCCATTCAATTACTAAGGCCTAGGGAAGAACTGAGACAAAAGATGGCCTAATTTACCATCACAAAAGTATCATTCTGAGAGGGGAAGTTTCTCAAAGGTTCTGGACAGAATAGAAAATAATAACAATTATACATAAGAACAATACAGTGGCCATGTCTGGAAGTGAATGTAATATTTTATACCTGTAACATCCCCTAATCTCTCTATTTTTAAATGAAAAAAAAAGAAATATATTTTCTCTTCTTCCCACTCCCTAATCTATTGGGGAAAAATAGAGAGTGAGAGAAAAAAAAATTCCTTGTATCTAGAGTTATTATTAAGCAAAAAAAATTCCCTCAATCATTGTCTATATCTATATCCATATCCATATCTATAGCTACATCTGTATCTATTTCTCATTTTGCATCTTAAAATCTATCACTTTTAGGAGGCGGAGCCAAGATGGCAGACTAGAAACAGCACTTCCAAGGTGCTCTCCCCCCAGACCACTTCCAAACTCTGTAAAAGGGGACTTTGAACAACTTCTGGAACCCCGGTACCCACAGAATGACACAGAGAAGCTAACCTCCCTCTGAGGACAGCAAAGCAGCCCTGCAGGGAGTGGCCAGCACAGCACTCTGGGAGCCAACATTGCAGTGCACGGGGAGCCAAACTCAGGTCCATATGAGGACTGGTTTTAGCCCCAGGGCGGCTGGGCCAACAGTTGGCCAAAAGGACCCAGAATACCAGCAGCTGTGACGATTCCAGAATTATCAACACAGACATGCCTAGCACAAAGTGAAAGGTTAGTGCCCATGGACTTTGGGACCAGTATTTGGGGAACGCGTCGGCTTCCTCTCCTGGGGGCTAGAAGCCACTGAGGAGACACGGCACACTCGCCATTTTGTAGCTCCACTGGCAACTTCTGCTCCTGGCCTGCAAACGGTAGGGAGATCCAGTGATCAGTCTCGGGGGTTAATCGTTCCTGATTTAACCTGCTTGGATCTGGATTGTGATCTGGGGGGGGGGGGGGGAGGATCTGGGGTGGGTATCCAACTTGCCAGAATTGGAAGTCGTGAAGACCCCAACGTTCGAGACAGAAGCTCCCCTGTCTGGTGGCAGAGTTCTACTGTGGCAACAAGCCCCAAAATCAAGTAATTAAGTGGCAACATGCCTAGGCAAAGGAAAGAACATAAACAGAAAAATTCAACATTAGACTCCTATTTTGGGGGCAAAGAGGATCGAAGCATGGAACAGGAGGAGGACTGTGAGGTCAGAAATCCTGCTCCAAAAGCCCCAAAGGAAAATATGAGCAGGTTACAGGCCATAGAGGACCTTAAGTAGGACATTAACAATCAAATAAGAGAAGTGGAGGAAAAATTGGGGAGAGAAATGAGAAGGATGAAGGAACAGTATGAAATGAGGGTCAACAGCCTGACTGAGGAAAATAACACCTTAAAAAACAGACTAACTCAAATGGCAAAGGAGGCCCAAAAGGGCAATGAGGAGAAGAATGCCTTAAAAAGCCAAATTTGCCAGATGGAAAAAGAATCTCAAAAGCTCACTGAGGAGATTCATTCCTTTAGAGTTAGACTGGAGCAAATGGAAGCTAATGACTTTATGAGAAATCAAGATGCTGCTAAACAGATCCAGACAAATGAAAGAATAGAAGAAAGCCATGACCAAAGAAAGAACCTAGAAATCACCCTTCAAGAAGGAAAATTGCCCTGATGTTTTAGAGGCAGAGGGCAAAATAGAGGTTGAAAGAATCCACAGATCACCTCCTGAAAAAATCCCAAAAAGAAAACTCCCAGGAATATTATAGCCAGGTTCCAGAATTCCCAGATCAAGGAGAAAATACTATAAGCAGCCAGGAAGAAACAATTTCAATATTGTGGAAACAAAATCAGAGCAGCACAGGACCTGGCAATTTCTACACTGAGGGATTGAAGGTCATGGAATATGATATTCCAGAGGGCAAAAGAGCTGGGATTTAAGCCAAGGGTCATCTACCCAGCAAAACTGAGTATTTTTTTTCAGGGGAAAATATGGTCATTCAGTGGAATAGAGGACTTTCAAACATTCTTGAGGAAAAAACCAGAGTTGAATAGAAAATTTGACATTCAGTCACAGGAAGCAAGAGATGCTTGAGAAAGTAATCAGGGAAAAGAAATCAAAAGGAACTTATCAAACTTGATGTATTTACATCCCTACATGGAAAAACAATAACTATGACTGATGAAACCTTTCTCAGTATGAAAATAATGGAAGAAGGGTATATGGGCATATGAATATATATATATTTGTGAATGTGTGTATATATGTTTACAGTTATACATGGATAGATGGCACAGGTTGAATTTGGTGGGAAGGGATGATACTTAAGGGGTGAAATTATGAGGTGAGAGAGGAAAGTGGCAAGAGGAGATGGGGAGAGACAGGGTAGGGTAAACTATCTCATGTAGAAGAGGCAAGGGGAAGTAGTTGCAGGGGAGGTGAAGAACAGGAAGGCAAAAAGGCAAAACCATATTCTCCTTGAATTTGGCTCAGGGAGAGAAAGACATACATACTAAATGGGATATGTCACCCTGCAGGAGAGTAGGGGGAAGGCAGATGACAGGGGAGATAATGGAGGGGAGGGCATTCTTGAGGTGAGGGGAGGTTGGAAGTACCCACTTTTGAAGAGGGACTGGATCAAAGTAGGGAATGGACCAGGTGGGGGGTGGGATGTGTGGAAGGGAATTATAAGCAGCCTTTAACAATATAGCTACTATGGTAATGTTTTGCATAGCTATACATGTACAACACATACTGAATTGCTTATCTTCCCAGAGGGAATGGGTGACAAGGGAGGAAGGGATTGCATCTGAAATTCGAAGTTTTAAAATTAAATGTTTCAAATATATATAAATACTATTATTAATCCTATTTTGCATGTAATCGGGAGATAAGATGTTCAGGCATTGGGGCACAGAGACTCACCTCACCCTAATGGTAAAGTCAAAGGGGGTATGGGAGAAGATATGGGAGAGAGCAGATTGGATGAGGGGATATCTTGTGGGACTGCTATTCTGGGGTGGTAGGTAGGGGGAAAATTGTAACTCAAAATCTGGTGGAAATGAATGATATAAACCAGAAGTTAATAAAGCATTTGTTAAAAAAAAATCTATCACTTTTAGAGTAGGAAGTGGCTAGCATGTTGCATCATCTGACCTCTGAAGTCGTGGATGGGCACTTTACTGATCATTGTTCTTACAGCTTTCAAAGTTGTGTGTATTTTACAGTGTAGTTATTATTATAAAAAATTGTTCTGGTTTTGCTTATGCTATTTTTCATCAGTTTATAAAAATCTTTAACATTGTCCATTTTTATAATATTGATGTTGTAATATATGTTGGTCTTCTGGTTCCGTTTACTTCACTGCTTATCAGTTCATCTAAGCCTTTCCCTGTCTCTTTGAAATCATCTATTTCATCATTTGTTAAACCACAATAGTATTCCATCATATTCATATACCACAACTCTTTCAACCATTCTTCCTCAACATGATGAATATCCCTTAAGTTTCTAGGTTTGTTTGGCTTTCTGTTTTGCCACCACAGAAAGAGCTCCTATAAATACTTTTTGCACATATAAGACCTTTTCTTTTTTCCTTAATCTCTTTCTACCATGGGCCTAAAAGTTGAATAGCTGGATAAAAGGGGAAGCACTGTTGATTTTTTTTTTCTATAGCTCTAGAAGGCTTGTATCATAGACCTGTTAGTGTACTGATTTTCCCACAACCCTTCCAGTATTTATCATTTTCCTTTTTTGTCATCTTTGCCAACCCGATGGGTGTTAGGCAGAATTTCAGAATTACTTTAATTTCTATTAATCTAAATAGTAGTGTTTTTGGATTTTTTTTTTTTATATGGCTATAGGTAGCCTGGGTTTCTTCACTTGAGAATTGCTTGTTCAAATCCTTAAACTATTTATCATTTGAATAATGGCTCTTGTTCTTGCCAATCTGAATCTCCTTATATATCTTGGAATTAGACCTTTATTGGAGAAATTTGCTGCAAAGAAACTGAAGGAGTGAGTGAGGATAAGCAAAGTAGACACAAAATTATTGGGTTTTTTAGATCTTTTGATGGTATCCTTAAAGAACATAGTCAGCTAAAATCAAAACAATTAATAACTTCAATAAACTTGCAGAATATAAAATAAATCCACACAAATCAGCATTTCTATATATTATCAGTGAAACCTAGTAGGAAGAAATAGGAAGTAAAATTTCATATAAATTATTGTAGAGTATATAAAACACTTATGAGTTTACTTTCCATAATACATACAAGAACTATATGAATATAACTACAAGCTACTTTTTACAGAAATACAGACCCAAATCAATGGGGAAAAAAACATCATTACTTATGAGGACAAGTCAACATGATAAAAATAATGATGTTAATTAATTTACTTATTCAGTGATATACTAGTAAAATTAACACAGCATTACTTTAGAGAACTTGAACAAATGATAAAAAAGATCATATGGAAGAAAAAAGAAGTCAAGAATCTCAAGGGAAATAATGAAAAGAAATGGGAGCAAATAGACCCTAGCAATACCAGATCTCAAACTATGGTATGAAGCAGTAATCTCAAAATAATTTGACTGTTGAGGGAGAGAGAGAGAGATCAGTGGAAAAGATCAGCTATACAACATACAGAAGAAAATGGATCTAGTATCTTAGAATTCAATAAACACAAAGATGCCAGCTACTGAGATAAAGATTCACTCTTTGACAAAATTGCTGAGAAAATTGGACAGCAGTGTAGAAGAAATTAGATTTAGACCAACATGTCACACTTATTACAAAGATAAGCTCCAAATGGGTATAGGACTTAGATATAAAAGGTCACATCATAAAAAATATTAAAGAAAAACATGGGGGGAAATTGCCTTCAAGATCTATGGGTAGGAAAAAAGTTCATGACCAAATAAGGGATAGTGAGGATCGCAGATGACCTGATTACGTAATTTTAAAGCATTTTTCTATTCTCTTTCCTTAGGTATAATTTTCAACATTCACTTTTATAAGATTTTGAATTCCAAATTTTTTCTCCTCCCTTCCTACCCTTCCCCCTCCCCAAGATAACATACAATCTGGTAAAGGCTATACACATACAATCATATTAAACATATTTCTACATGTCATGTTGTGAAAGAAGTATCAAAACAAAAGGGAAAAAGCATGAGAAAGAAAAAAAGGGGGGGGAGTAGTATGCTTCAATCTGCACTCAGACTCCCTAGTTCTTTCTCTGGATGCAGATAGCATTTTCCATCATGAATCTTTTAGATTTATCTTAGCTCATTATATTGCTGAGAAGAGCTAAGTCTGTCAAAAGTTGATAAAGTGATTTTTAAACAAATAAGTCCAGTAAAGCTAAGGTATAACATGTCTTATAGATAGAGCTCTGCCTTAGAATAGAAAAGGTCTGGTTTCAAATTCTGCCTCTGATCTACACAGACTACATGAGCATAGACAAGTAATAACCTCTCAGTAGTTAAAGCAATTCTCTAGGCCTCCAAGTTACAGAGTAGCTACTGAGTGTCATTGGTAGAGAGGATTTTCTTACCTTTACCAATGAAATCATATATCTGATTTCCTATTCACCTCCAAAAACAAGATAAAATCTTAAAATACATGATAATTAAAATTATTTGGGAATCTTCCTAGAAAAGAACTTACATATTTTTGGCACCATATGTGCCTTCCATTCTAAGATTAACTCCCTTCTATGTATTTATTTGGATAGCTAGGCAATGCAGTGGCTAGAGTGTTAGGCCTAGAGCCAGAAAGACTTATCTTTTTTAGTTCAGATCTGGCCTCAGACACTTACTAGCTGTGTGACCCTGGGTAAGTCACTTAACCCTGTTTCCCTCACTTTCTTCATCTGTAAATTGAACTGGGGAAGGAAACAGCAAACCACTGTAACATCTCTGCCAAGAAAACCCCAAATGGGGTCACAAAGAGTGAGATACGACTGAAACAAATGAACAGCAGCAGTAAGCAGACAGAGCCTAGGATTTGGAGTCAGAAGTCTTCACTCTAGCAAGTACTAGTCTAGCAAGTGGCATCTTGGACAAGTCACTTCAGCTTTCTGAGCCCTGGTCCCCAACTAGTGAAATGGAGATAACATTTTGACTATCTGATTCACAGTGTTGTAAGGATCTAATCGATAGCTCAAAACCCCAGATGAGATCACAAAAAGGTGGATATGATTGAAATCACTGAACAATAACATGCACTTATTTATGAATATATTGATATAAACTCCTTGATAGCAGGGACCATTTTTTAATCCATTAGCATAGTTCCTGGTACATAGTAAACACTTAATAGATGCTGGTTTGGAACTGCCGATTAGATCCTCACAGCACTGGGAAGCTGGTAGGCAAAATGTTATCATCTGCATTTCCCTAGTTGGAAGCTGACTTACCCAAGATGGCACTTGCTAGACTAGTACTTGCCAGAGTCAGGACTTCTGACTTCAAGTCCAATGCTGTGTCTACTCATCATTGCTGGTCAATCATTTCAGTCCTGTCAGACTCTTAGTGCCTCAGTTTGCTCATCTGTAAAATGAACTGGAAAAGGACATGGCAAACCTACTCCAGCATCTCTGCCAAACTGAGGCAAACAGGGTTAAATGACTTGCCCAGAATCACAAAACTAGGGTCTCAGGTAATCTGTGAACTCAGGAAGATGAGTCTTTCTGTCTCCAGGCCTGGCACTCTATGTATTATGGGCACCACGTGCCTTCCCCTGCTCTGTCTGCAGTAACTCAGCTAATCCCTGGAAAAACCTTTTGAAAAGTAGGGTTTGTGTAAATGGATAATCAGGAGGAACACATGTCAGTCAAACACACACACACACACACACACACACACACACACACACATTGTAATTATTCTTTGGAACACACACTTTTAAGAGAGAATCAGGCAAGGATTATCTTCCAATTATGCAATTACTCTGGCTGCAACACTTCAGTTTCCAATCAAGACTACTATGATAGCAAGTTAAAGAACTGAGTTGAACAGGTTTCTCAGCATGAAAATGGAGCTGTGTAATGCTTTATCAACAAGACCTTCCCATCCTTTTCCATAAAGGAGAAAAGGAAAATGAGAAAACTTAAAAAGTATTGGAATTTAGCTCTGGTTTCTTAATGGTAAATCAGCCTGAGGTCTTTGATAGCAAATGTTTTGGAAACATTAAATGAGGACCCTATTTTCAAAACTTCTGGGAACGTAGACTAAGGTCAGTAGCACCACAAATTAATCCATAGTACATACTAAAGAGTAGACTATGGTTAATAACTCCCTTAGGAAATATTTTATTGAGGTTTTTAAAAGAAATAGTACTTTCTACTTTGGTCCATTCTCTACTCAGCCGATCTTCCAAAAGCTGAGTTCTAACCATGTCATTTCATGTAAATTCCTGTGACTCCTTGTTGCATGTAGGATCAAATAAAAAACCCTCTGTTTGGCTTTAAAGCCCTTCATATCATGTCCCCTTCCTACCTTCCCAGTCTTCCTATGCTTTAGTCCTTTTTATATATTCTATGATTCAATGACACTGCTGTCCTAGCTGTTCCTCACATAATTTTATCTCCCTACTGTAGATTTTCATTGACTGTGTCTCATGCCTGGAATTCCCTCCTTCCTCACCTTTGCTTCTTGGTTTCCCTGGTTTCTTTTAGAAGGGTTTCTCAGTCTTCTTTAATGCTTGTACCTTCCCTAAGATATTATTTCCAATTTATATTGATGTATCTTGTTTGAATTGAATTATCTGCACACTGTCCTCTATCCTCATTACTTAGAGTTCCTTTTTTTTCCTTTGTTTTTAAACAAATTCTTTATTAACTTCTCTTTTACGTCATTCATGTCCGCCAGATTTTGAGTTACAATCATTTTTCCCCTGTTATTCCCCTACCCAACCTCCTAGAATAGCAGTCCCACAAGATATCGCTTCCTCCAATCTGCTCTATCCCATACCCCCTTCGACTTTTCCATTAGAGGAAGGTGAATCTTTGTGTCCCAATGCCTGTACATCTTATCTCCCAATTACAAGCAAAAGGGTATTAATAATAGTATTTATATATATTTGAAACATTTAATGTTAAGACCTCGAATTTCAGATCCATTTCCTTCCTCCCTTGTCACCCATTCCCTCTGTGGAGATAAGTAATTCAATATATGTTGTACATGACTAGCTATGCAAAACATTATCATAGTAGATACATTGTACAAGGCTGCTTATAATTCCCTCCCACTCATCCCACCCCCCACCTGGTCCATTCCCTACTTGATCCTGTCCCTCTTCTATAGTGGGTACTTCCAACCTCCCCTCCCCCAAGGATGCCCTCCCATCCATCATCCCTCCTCTCATCCCCCTTCCCCCTATTCTGCTGCAGGTTGAGATATCCCATTTAGTATGTATGTCATTCTCTCCCTGAACCAAATTCAATGAGAATGTGGTTTTGCCTTTTTTGCCTTCCTATTCTCCTCCTCCCTTGCAACCACTTCCCCTTGCTTCTTCTACATGAGATAGTTTACCCTACCCTGTCTCTCCCCATCTCCTCTTGCCACTTTCCTCTCTCACCTCATAATTTCATCCCTTGAGTATTCTCCCTTCCCAACAAATTCAACCTATGCCCTCTATCCATATATAACTGTAACCATATACACACACATTCACATATGTATTCATATGACCACACACCCTTCTTCCATTATTTTCATAGTGAGAAAGATATCATCAGTCACAGTTACTGTTTTTCCATATAAGAATGTAAATAGTTCAACTTTGATAAGTTCCTTTTGATTTCTTTTCCCTGATTGCCTTCTCAGGCATCTCTTCCTTCTTGTGTCTGGATGTCAAATTTTCTATTCAATTCTGGTTTTTTCCTCAAGAATGCTTGAAAGTCCTCTATTCCACTGAATGACCATATTTTCCCCTGAAACAAAATACTCAGTTTTGCTGGGTAGGTGACCCTTGGGTTCATTCCCAGCTCTTTTGCCCTCTGGAATATCATATTCCATGCCCTTTGATCCCTCAGTGTAGAAGCTGCCAGGTCCTGGGCTATTCTGATTGTGTTTCCACAATATTGAAATTGTTTCTTCCTGGCTGCTTGGAGTATTTTCTCCTTGATCTGGGGATTCTGGAACCTGGCTATAATATTCCTGGGAGTTTTCTTTTTTAGGATCTTTTTCAGGAGGTGATTTGTGGATTCTTTCAACCTCTATTTTGCCCTCTGGATCTAAACCATCAGGGCAGTTTTCTTGAGAATTTCTTGAAGGGTGATTTCTAGGTTCTTTCTTTGATCATGGCTTTCTGGTAGTCCAATAGTTTTTAAATTGTCTCTCCAGGTTCTATTTTCCAGGTCAGTGGTTTTTCCCATGAGATATTTCACATTGCTTTCTAATCTTTCATTTGTTTGGATCTGGTTAACAGTATCTTGATTTCTCATAAAGTCATTAGCTTCCATTTGCTCCAGTGTAACTCTGAAGGAATGAATCTCCTCAATGTACTTTTGAGATTCTTTTTCCATCTCGCAAATTTGGGATTTTAAGGCCTTCTTCTCCTCATTGCCCCTTTGGGCCTCCTTTGCCATTTGAGTTAGTCTATTTTTTAAGGTGTTGTTTTCCTCATTCAGGCTGTTGACCCTCATTTCATACTTTTCCTGCAACCTTCTCATTTCTCTTTCCTATTTTTCCTCCACTTCTCTTATTTGATTTTTAAAGTCCTTCTTAAGGTCCTCTATGGCCTGCAACCCACTCATGTTTTCCCCTGGGGCTTTTGGAGCAGGACTTCTGACCTCACAATCCTCCTCTCGCTCTATGCTTCGATAGTTTTTGCCCCCAATGTAGGAGTCTAAGGTTGCATTTTTCTGTTTAATTTGTTTCCTTTGTCTTGACATGTTGCCACTTAATTACTTGACTTTTGGGCTTGTTGCCACAGTATGTCCTGGTGCCAGACAGTAACTTTCACCCCAAATGTGTGGGGGGGCAACTTCCACTTCTGGCAAGCTGAAAACCCACCCATGACCTCCATCCCAGATCACAATCCAGATCCAGGGAGGTTAAAGCAAGAGCGATTACCCCCCAAGACGGATTGCTGGATCTCCCTACTATTTCTAGGCTGGGAGCCGGAGCTGCCTCTGAACACTACAAAATGGCGTGTCTCTTCAGTGGCTTCTAGCCCCCAGGGGAGGGAGCCGACGCATTCCCTAAATACGGGTCCCAAAGTCCACAGGACACTAACCTCTTACTTTGTCCTAGGCATGTCTATGTTGATAATTCTGGAGTCACCACAGCTCCTGGTGTTCTGGGGTCCCTCCAGCCGGCTGCTGGCCCTGCCGCCCTGGGGCTAAAACTGTGACTCAGGCCCTCCCCGCACTCTGTGCCCTGAGCTGCCGTCTCCCAGACCCCTGTGCTGGTCCTTCCTGCAGGGCTGCTTAGCTGTCCTCAGCGCGAGGTTAGCTTCTCTGTGTCATTCTGTTGCTCCTGGGGCTCCAGAAGTTGTTCAGAGTCCCCTTTTACATAGTTTGGAGGTAATCTGGGGGCAGAGTGGCTTGGATGGCTGTTTCTACTCTGCCATCTTGGCTCCGTACCCCTCATATTGATTTTTTAATATGAAAGAATTATATTCCCTCTCATTCATAAATCTTAATTTATTCAACCATATTCTACTTGAAGAGCACAATTTGCCTTCATTTTTTCTTTATCAAAGAGTAATGCTCTGTGTATTTCAATATATGCAGTGCCTTTCCTCAAATTTTATACCTTCTTTAGTTACTTGCAAATTAATGGAATTGATGGGCAAACAGTTTAGTGAATATTTTAGTCATTTCTCTCACATAATTCCAAATGATTTTATAGAATGGTTATAACAATTAACAGTTTTGTCAGCATTAGCATACAGGGGTGTATGGGGTATTCAGGGAGGACTAGCACCTCTGGTGTGAGGGCTTGCTGAAACCTTTTCAGGGCTGTTCATCCATCTTTGCTGTCCACCCTTTACCCAACTCTCACCTGGGGCTCTGAGAAGTTTTAGCAAGGGCATTGGATACACCATTGTAAAAGCAATCCCAGAAGGGGAGCTAAACCAGGTTGAGGGTAACTGACAGACCTCAGACTGATCAGTAAGTTAGAGAATGTATACCCTTAATCATGTGGATACTTCTGGCTGAATAGGTAGATGAGAAGAATTTGTCCTAACAGCCATCAAGGTGACTGAAGCAGGGACTATGATCGATTAGAGCTTGGTCAGACATCAAAAACGCCAAGGTCATCCACTGCATCCTGGACCATACCCAACTGTCTTGACTTTTGTCCTGCCACTAGACTTCAATGATGCTAGAAGAGAAGGTGAGGCTGAAGACTTTGTGCATCTTTGCCTAATTTATACCCAATTCATCACCTGTCATCTACTATTTTACCTCAACATCATATTGTTGTTTGTTCTCTTTGAAAACCAAGGATGAACAAGAGTGTATATTTCTTTCCCAAGTCCCTCCAACATTGAGCGTTCACATTTTGTATTATCTCTTCAAATTTGCTGAGTATGAACTGAAACATCACAGTCTTAAATTTGTATTTCTCTTATAATTAAAGATTCAGAGGTTTTCATATAGTGATTAAAATTTTCAGCAATTTCATTTTTAGATAAAAACAAAAGAGAGAGGTGAATTGAGATAGGGTTGGAAAAGATTGAATTGGTATCCACAGAGAATGCTGTCATCTGCCTACCCTCAGGAATGGTGAAGGTATAAATACATATATCTCTTTCACTCTCTGCTTGAGCCACGGATTTATTTAAACTTTATTGATTGAAAGAAAACCCTAGTCTCCATTGAGATCCTTCTGAATTTTTTCCTCTGAGAGGAGATTAGGTCTAAAATTGGTGCTTGTTGTAGCTCATCCCTTTTAATTCAATCAGCCAGTGGTTAACAACAGAATTTTGCACTATTTGCCTTCCTTCCTTTTATTTCCTGATTTAAGTATTTGAGTATTTCTCCAAAAGAGGTTAAGTAAAGGCATGGATAGAATGTGAAAACACATCTTGGGTAGGACTTTTATGAATGCCAAGTAAGCAATCTCCTGTTTCATGCCATTTGAAAAAGTTCCTTTACCCCCGAATAAAACTTCCTAATGTAACCCATGCATATCTGGGCACATCCAATTTGCCTAATGTGGAGGTGCCCTTGTGGAGTCTCTGAAGCAGTGCAGCTTGCCTAACACGGAGCCTCTCAAACAGGAGTAACCTCCTTCAGGTGACTGCCTGTGATTTTAAAACTTGTGAGACAGCTGCTCACTCTCTCTTTTTCACTAACTTTTATCTGCTTCATCCAGAGGGTAAGATCGCAGTGCACCGATGGCATGGGCACTATAACTGAACAAGTGAAAGGGGAAGGACTTCCCTTCTCCTGCCCTTTCTTTTGTACCCTGACTGAGAAATGGCTTGCAGAAGTTTTGTTTCCTTTTTGTAATATTTGTTCTTAGTTTCAGGTGGTAGAGGTGATCCCTAGGGGACCTAGGAGCTTGAGTCATGGCCACCTTGGAGCTAGGATAGCTGATGGTATAATGCAGCTAGATAGGTTGGTGTGGAAACCTTGAGAAGCCAGGGTACTTAGAACTTCAGCCTAAAGAGACATTTGGACTTGAAACTGGAGCTGAGCTCAATGGCAACTGAACTTATCTGTGAACTTAATCATATTCTTCTCCCCAGAGACAGAGGTGGTATGTAGTGAAGAAAGGGAATATACCTCTCATGTGCTGGGGGAGGGAGTTTGTATGTTTGTGATTATACCTTCTTAAGTAAATAAAATGAAATTAGGGTGCAGTTGTTCAGTTATTTCAGTCACATCCAAATCTTTGTGATCCCACTGTGGGGGGGTGGGGTTGATGGCAAAGACACTGGAGTGATTTGCCACTTCCTTTTACAGTTCATTTTACAGATAAGGAAACTGAGGCAAACAGGGGTAAGTGACTTGACCAGGGTCACCCAGCTGGTAAATGTCTGAGGTCAAATTTGTGCTAAGGAAGTTGAGTACTCCTCACTCCAGGCCCAGCACTCCTTTCACTCCACCAGGGGACCAACCCCTATAATTAGGGGAGTACCATCTTCTAAGAGCCTAGATATTCCTAACCCCGTTAAAATGGATTTGGGGGGAGGTGTGGTGAAATCTAACATATATGACTTTCAGCCAGTGAGTGTCAAAATACACTGTGTTATACTAACTCGGCATTCCAGGGGAGAACTTCATGCCTTTGGACTAAGTAGAAAGGGATTTTGAAATGGAAAATCCTTTGGTGAAAATAACATTGAACCATGTGTATATATGCTTCAATGTGAAGGAATTGACCAGATCCAATCTTGGTAATTAATTTTGATGGGATTAGGTAGGAAATAGTGTCAATGGAATTAGTATAGGAAACTAAATAATTGTGGTAGAATTATAGTGGACTTTGGTGAAGGAAAAGGACAGACAGAGAAAAAGCACAGAAACCTAATAAGGAAGGCCGAGGACCCAGTTTAGTTTGGGGTTTTCAAAACCTAGTTCCATGAGTCAGTATGGCTACTTCATAATTTCCAAGATAAATGACAAGGATAGTTGCAGAGATAATCTGAAAATTTTCTGTCTTTCTACTGTCTCAAATTTCTGAGACTCAGCTCTAGATGAAAAAGTTAGCAATTCAAAGTAACATAGTAGTCCTATGAATGTAAGAAGATAACTTTTAGAGGAGTGATTCTCAAAGTGTGGTTGGAGACCCCCGGAGGTCTCCAAAATCCTGTGAGGGGTCTGTGAGGTCACAATTCTTTTCACAATAATAACAAGACACTTTAATTCCCCAAATGTTAAATATCAGTAGATAACTAACTAAATAAATAAATAACAAAAATCAGTAGATAATGAAAGCTTTCAGGGGGATCTGCAATATTTTTTTTTAATTTTATAACTTCTGTTTTACATCATTCATTGCCACCAGATTTTGAGTTACAATCATTTTCCCCCCGTTATTCCCCTACCCAGCCTCCCAGAATAGCAGTCCCACAAGATATCGCTTCCTCCAATCTGCTCTCTCCCACACCTTCCCCCATAACCCCCTCGACTTTTCCATTAGAGGAAGGTGAATCTTTGTGTCCCAATGCCTGCACATCTTGCCTCCCAATTACAAGCAAAAGAGTATTAATAATAGTATTTATATATATTTGAAACATTTAATGTTAAGACCTCGACTGTCAAATCCATTTCCTTCCTCGCTTGTCACCAATTCCCTCTGGGGAGATAAGTAATTCAGTATGTGTTGTACATGTCTAGCTATGCAAAACATTACCATAGTAGATATATTGTACAAGGCTGCTTATAATTCCCTCCCACTCATCCAACCCCCCACCTGGTCCATTCGATACATGATCCTGTCCCTCTTCTATAGTGGGTACTTCCAACCTCCCCTCACCCCAAGGATGCCCTCCCATTCATCATCCCCCTTCCCCCTATTCTGCTGCAGGTTGAGATATCCCATTTAGTATATATGACATTCTCTCCCTGAACCTAATTCAATGAGAATGTGGTTTTGCCTTTTTTGCCTTCCTATTCTCCTCCTCCCTTGCAACCACTTCCCCTTGCTTCTTCTACATGAGATAGTTTACCCTACCCTGTCTCTCCCCATCTCCTCTTGCCACTTTCCTCTCTCACCTCATAATTTCATTCCTTGAGTATTCTCCCTTCCCAACAAATTCAACCTATGCCCTCTATCCATATATAACTGTAACCATAGACACATACATTCACATATGTATTCATATGACCACACACCCTTCTTCCATTATTTTCATAGTGAGAAAGATATCATCAGTCACAGTTATTACTTTTCCATATAGGAATGTAAACAGTTCAACTTTGATAAGTTCCTTTTGATTTCTTTTCCCTGATTACCTTCTCAGGCATCTCTTGCTTCTTGTGTCTGGATGTCAAATTTTCTATTTAATTCTGGTTTTTTCCTCAAGAATGCTTGAAAGTTCTCTATTCCACTGAATGACCATATTTTCCCCTGAAACAAAATACTCAGTTTTGCTGGGTACGTGACCCTTTGGTTCAGTCCCAGTTCTTTTGCCCTCTGGAATATCATATTCCATGCCCTTCTATCCCTCAGGGTAGAAGCTGCCAGGTCCTGGGCTATTCTGACTGTGTTTCCACAATATTGAAATTGTTTCTTCCTGGCTGCTTGGATTATTTTCTCCTTGATCTGGGAATTCTGGAACCTGGCTATAATATTCCTGGGAGTTTTCTTTTTTGGATCTTTTTCAGGAGGTGATCTGTGGATTCTTTCAACCTCTATTTTGCCCTTTGGATCTAAAACATCAGGGCAATTTTCCTTGAGAATTTCTTGAAGGGTGATTTCTAGGTTCTTTCTTTGATCATGGCTTTCAGGTAGTCCAATAATTTTTAAATTGTCTCTCCTGGATCTATTTTCCAGGTCAGTGGTTTTTCCCATGAGATATTTCACATTGCCTTCTAATCTTTCATTTGTTTGGATCTGCTTAACAGCATCTTGATTTCTCATAAAGTCATTAGCTTCCATTTGCTCCAGTCTAACTCTGAAGGAATGAATCTCCTCAGTGAACTTTTGAGATTCTTTTTCCATCTGGCAAATTCGACTTTTTAAGGCCTTCTTCTCCTCATTGCCCTTTTGGGCCTCCTTTGCCATTTGAGTTAGTCTATTTTTTAAGGTGTTGTTTTCCTCATTCAGGCTGTTGACCCTCATTTCATACTTTTCCTGCAACCTTCTCATTTCTCTTTCCTATTTTTCCTCCACTTCTCTTATTTGATTTTTAAAGTTCTTTTTAAGGTCCTCTATGGCCTGCAACCTGCTCATGTTTTCCCCTGGGGCTTTTGGAGCAGGACTTCTGACCTCACAGTCCTTTTCCTGCTCTATGACCCCAAAATAGGAGTCTAGGGTTGCATTTTTCTGTTTCCTTTGCCTTGGCATGTTGCCACTTAATTACTTGACTTTTGGGCTTTTTGCCACACTATGGCTTTAAGGCCAGATAGAGGAATTTTCGTCCAGAATGTGTGGGGGGCAACTTCCGTTTCTGGCAAGCTGTAAACCCACCCACGACTTCCACCCCAGATCACAATCCAGATCCAGACCCCCCAAGACTGATCGCTGGATCTCCCTACAGTTAGCATGCAGGCCAGGAGCTGAAAACTACAAAATGGCGTGTCTCCTCAGTGGCTTCTAGCCCCCAGGGGAGGAAGCTGAGGCATTCCCCAAATACTGGTTCCAAAGTCCATAGGACACTAACCTCTTACTTTGTCCTAGGCATGTCTATGTTGATAATTCTGGAGTCTCCAGGGCTGCTGGTGTTCTGGGGTTCCTCCAGCCGGCTGCTGGCCCTGCCGCCCTGGGACTATAACCTCGGCTCATGGGGACGTGGGCTCGGCTTGCTGTTCTCTGTGCTCTGCATGCTGCTGGCTCCCAGACTGCTGCGATGGTCCTTCCTGCAGGGCTGCTGGGCTGTCCTCAGTGGGAGGTTAGCTTCTCTGTGTTGTTCTGTGGGTGGTGGGGCTCCAGAAGTTGTTCAGAGTCCCCTTTTACATAGTTTGGGGGGAATCTGGGGGCAGAGTGGCTTGGATGAGCTGTTTCTACTCTGCCATCTTGGCTCTGCCCCCTGAAATATTTTTTAAGAGTGTAAAGGGATTCTGATAAGAAAAAGTTTGAGAAATTCTCTAGAAAACAGATCTCCACATTCTGCTTATTCATTGGCTTATGTAGAGGATCTGGACCCAGAATTTCATTCCTTAAAATGTTTGTAGCATTTCCATCTCCTATACATTTTATTTTTACAATGAATGTTGAATATTCCTTCATGAGAAGGAAGAAAGCACATTTAAACTTCTTAGGAAAAATAGTTTTTGAATAAGACTCCCCTAGTCTTTTCCCAGGGAGTCAATAGGTGGTGGAATAGATAGAGCACCAGGCTTGGAGTCAGGAAGACTTACCTTCCTGAGTCCAAATCCGGCCTCTGATGCTCACTATCTATGTGATCCTGGACAAGTAACTTAACCCTGTTTGCCTCAGTCTCTTCATCTGAAAAATGAGTCGGAGAGGGAAATAGCAAATCATTCTAGTATCTTTGCCAAGAAAACACCAAATGAGGGTCATGAAGAGAGGGACAAAACTGGGAAAAAATATAAGGCAACAATAACAATCTTCCCCCATCCCACCCTACAACAGAATGTAAACTCCTTGGAATGGTTTTTGTTGTTATTGTTGGTGTTTGTTTACTTGCTTGTTTTGTGTCACCATAATTGTGTCTACAGAATTGAACTCAATCCTACTGCCCAGTATTTTAAAATTAATGATGATGATGATGATAAATTAAGCCCTTGTTTGCTCTATTTAAAACCAAGCATAAAGCAGGACTGTTCAGAGAGCAGTTGGAACAGTAGAAAGCAGTGTCATTTAGAATTTCCCTAGAGGCCATTTCCTCTCTTATTTTCTTCTGTTCCTTACTGAGAGCTCATACAGAGCTCATGGGATGATGTCTTGACTTGTGTGTGAATTGGATTTAAGAGACTGGAATTGCACAAAGTTGTCAGTCTCACTCTCTCTTCCAGAGTCTTTGAAGTCCAGTGCAGGACAAAATTCAAGACAATGGCCAACGGCCTCGATGTAAAAACCTTGGTGTTTTTGATGTCTAATCAAGTTCTAAGCACAGCACCTTCTTCAGCTCCTTTCATGGCTCATTGGAACACATTGCCCTCATCTACCCATTCTGCCTTTGGAAGTCTTCACACAGTTGTTGTAGACATCTCTCTAGAGTAAATGAGAGAAGGAGGTGGGTTTAAAACTGTGGAGAGGATAAGGGCAGGTTGGTGGAACAAAGGTTAGAACACAGGCCAGTCTCAGGCACTTACTAGCTGTGTGACCTTGAGCAAGTCACTTAACCCCAATTGCCTCCCCATCCTCACCAAAATAAAAATATGGAGAGGAGGAAAGCTTGAGGTCATTCATAAAAAATGGCATGTGAACCAGAAAGAATAATTGATATGGAGTAAAGAAATCTGGGTTCTAGTCCTAGCTTCTATACTAACTCATTATGTTATATTGAATAAGATGGACATGTTTCTGGATCACAATTTCTTCAAGAGGGCTGACTAGGTGATCTACTCTATTTTAGGATTAGCCATTTCATGACATATATATATATATATATATATATATATATATATATATATACCTATTGGTTATGTTACCTTGGACAAGTCATTTAATTTCTCAGTGCTCTGGCCAAATTTCTAAGACTAGAAGTGTTGACCTGCATTGGTAAAGATGAGTTTCCTCTTTGGAGAGCTCCAACTACCAAGGAAACCACTGGTCTTATCACTATCTCTATGCTTCTAGATATATAGTTACTAGATGGCTTTGGGGAGGCAGGCAAGCTGAGCTCTCAATCACCTAGTGAGTCAAAAGACCCATTGAGTATTCTCTCACACCTCTCTCTCCTTTCTTTCCTTCTCCCTCCATTCCTGTGGGCAGAAATTCCCTAGATATTCACTCTCAGGAATGTTGTTTTCTTATCCTAGCAACTCTCTACCCCTCCATTTATTGAGTGTGAATTGTTTTTAAAAGCTTATCACAACAGATGGCCATAGCCAAAGAAATGGAAAGTAAAATACCCCTACTTTGTTACTTTCATAGTCCTATCAGCTTATTATTTTATTTCTAGAGGTGTGTGAATACTGAATTCATTGTTATGCTTATAACAGCTCAATACTACTTTCTCACTTTAACATTTGTTTTAAATTAAAACAAATTCCAAGCCCTCAAACTCATTTTGATGCAAAAATGCCATGACAGAATAAGGAATGTTTTCTTCCCCCTATTTCCAAGTATTAAATAGGATACACACAGAGATGATTATTTCTGTTGATCAACAGCTTTATCACATTTGTCAGTTTAAGAAACAAAGAAAACTTTTAACACAAACGTAATGCCTCCCAAATTCAGAGAATAGGAGGGTGTTCAAAAAGAATAAGAGGGTGTTCAACACAATAGACTCTTTTCCCCAGGAAAAGGAAAAGGGAGAGGTTGAAGGTCTATGGGCCCTCTTTCCAGTCCAGACTGGATCAGCAGCAGCAGATGTGCTTGGGGACATAGTTTGTAGTTGTATTCTCAACCAACTGTTTCAGCACTCCTTGTAGTCACTTATAACCTCCCATCTACTTTCACAAGATCACAGGATCACAGATCTAGAGTTGGAAGGAATGTTGAGGCTGCTGAGATTAATTTCCTTATTTTACAGATAAGGAAACTGAGGCTGAAAAAATTAAGTGACTTGCCCAGGATCATACAAGGCTCTGAGGCAGTATTTGAAGGAAGATCTTCCTGTATCTAAATCCAGCATTCCATCTACTACCCTCTTTTCACTATCCATTTCCTCCTTCCTGTGCCTCCTTTCTTTGGCTTCTGAATCTCATACCACCAAGGCCATCCAATTGAACTTTGGGTAGTTTTCCCTCAGTCGAGTCCCAAAACCCCTTGGAACATAGGAAACTCTGAGAAGACCATGCACCAGCAGAAAGCCCACCCTCTCCAATCCTCCCTTACTCCATGCACAAGCCTATTGATAGAGCTCTGAAAAGTTAGTTACACTTATATAAGAGACAGTTTGGTACAATGATTAGAACATGGATGTGGAATTTGAAGTGCCTGGATTCAATTCCTGGCTCAGTTACTTATGACCTATATAACTTTTGGCCCATCACTTAACCTCTCTAGGTCTCATTTTTCTCAACTGTAAAACAGAAGCATTGTACTAGGTGACCTCTGAGGTCCATTCCAATTGTAAATCTAAGAGCCTATGAGCCTATATGCATTTGACATGTTCCAACTTTTTTTTTTTGGTATGTCTAATGCCTAGCATAGTTCCTGGCACATAGTAGGTACTTAACTGATTCTAAACAAATTGAAACTACCCAAGTTGATCCAAAATGAGAGCTGGGGTGAATCAATTGGTTATTAATATAAAAAATGACTTTGCTTTCTCTTCTATTTACTACCTCTACTTTCTTCTCCTACCTTTTTGCTTGGTAGCTTGCCTTCCCAAAGGGGGAAAAAGATAGGCACATAGTTTTAGAGATGAATAAGGTACAAGAATGCCTCCCTGGTAGCAGTACTTATCACATAAATCATCATGCCGAGTTACCGCTAATGGCAGTGAATTATCAGACTTAATGGTCACAGATCCTATTGCTGATCTTTGGGATTGATTTATTTGCCCACCAATAGGTTCATCTCTGTCCTCCACACATAATTACTACTGTAGCCACAAAACTGGAAAGAGTTTCAGATTCACTTGGTTTTCCATTTTCATATTAAAATGACTCTAAAAGGACTTACCCCAATGTGTGCTTGAAAATTAAATAAATAGAAATCCATATATTCTGCTAGGAAATAACTCCAATTTTAAGTTACATAGTTTTTATAGAATTTCCGGGTTAAAAAATTGACAACTGACAAAGTCATTCATTCATTCATTCACTCTATCTGAAGCCTGGGCTTTGAAGAGTCAGGGGAATTGGGGTGCAGGCAGGGGAGGGAGGAGTGATGATATAGGAAACAACTGTGTGTAGTAATAGAGTGAGAGCAACTGTAATAACTCAGTTCTTTACTCAAACCAAAAGAGGAATCAAGTTGGATTCTAAGAAATAGGAGTGTAGGACATGAAAATCCCAATAGATGAAAGAAATATTCTCAATAATACACTCTTTGGTCCACTGATCTTCACGTACAACACTGTTTCTCATATGCATGCCTTTGTGCTGTCTGTCCCCCAAACAGAGACGATATTCACCCTTTACTCTCAAGCATTAGAATCCCTAGTTTCCTTCAAATTTCAGGTCACATCATATTCTACATGAATCCTTTCCTAATTCTCACAGTTACTAGTGAACTCCCCTCAAGCATCACCTTGTATGTGTTTTCTTTATACCTATATGGAGTTTTCTCTCTCAACAGAATGCAAGCTTATTGAACATAGGGTCTGTTTCTCTTTTATCTTTGTAATCTCATCACCTTGCATAGCAACTGGCACATAATGGTTGCTTAATGCTTGTTGATTAATTATACCTACGATGTTTCTGTAGAATCCAGATAAATTATTGTATTAATAATGTTTTCGTTTTTCTTAGTCATTTCTGTCATATGTGATTCTTTGTGATCCCTTTGGGAGTTTTCTTGGCAAACCTGCTGCAGTGGTTGGCCATTTCTTCCTCCAGCTCATTTGACTGATGAGGAAACTGAGGCAAATGGGATAAGTGACTTGCCCAGGATCATCCAGCTAATAAGTGTAGGACATCAGATTTGACCCGAGGAAAATGAGTTTTCCTGACTCCAAACCCAGCACTCGCCAAGTATATGGGGTCTTCAGGGAGGACTAGAACCTTTAGTGGGGGGGCTTCTGAGCCCTTTCCAGGTTTTTCATCTACTTTTGGTGTCTACCTAGTACTCAACTTCACCTGTAGTTCCAAGTAACTGTAGCATGCTCAGTGGCCACAACCCTATAAAACCATTTAGACGGACAGAAAAAAACAGGTTGAAGGCAACTGATAGGCCTCAAATCCATCTGTGATTTCCGTGCTTTCCCAAGCAGGTGAAGACTTTCCCTAGCAGAATGGAGAACAATTTTCCCAATTGTCACAAAATGCTGATTGAAGCAGGTACTGTGGAGCTCTTAGAGTTTGGTCAGACATTGAAGACGCCAAGACCTTGAAGACACCACTGCACCCCAGGCCATCACCAGGTGTCCTGACTTTCATCTTGTCGTTGACCTTTGATGACTCAGGAAGAAAGAGTGAAGCTAATGACCTTGCAACTCTGCCTCACTTAAATCCTGTTTATGTGCATGTTAAGACATTATCCCGATGTCATTGATCCTCTTCCAAAATGAGGGGGAAGCAACAACTGTAGGAGCAGTTAGCCATTTCCTCCTTCAGATCACTTTA
Source organism: Gymnobelideus leadbeateri (assembly GCA_011680675.1). Classification (NCBI taxonomy): domain Eukaryota; kingdom Metazoa; phylum Chordata; class Mammalia; order Diprotodontia; family Petauridae; genus Gymnobelideus; species Gymnobelideus leadbeateri. The sequence continues at coordinate 240,403 of WOXC01012109.1, read as the reverse complement.
CAGATGAGGAAACTGAAGCAAGCAAGCATAAGTAATTTTCCCAGGGTCACACAGCTGGTGTTGGATTTGAATTCAGGTCCTCCTGACTCCAGGCCTGCTGCTCTATCCACTGTGCCACCTAGGTGCCCATGATTGGCATTAGAAAATATGAAAGTTTATATTTATAAAAGAGTATTTGTAAACATGATTTCAGTTTCTCAGAGAATTATAGGATCTCAGATCTGGAAAGGACTTCAGAGTAAATCAGTCTAATCTACACCTGAACAGCATGTTTCATCTGACCTTCCCTCAAAGATCTGCACTCAGCGAGAAGTCTACATCCCAAAGCAGATTCATTGTTACATAGTTTTGCTTAAGTAATATCTAAATTGCCTCTCTGTCACTTCTCAGGCATAACAAGATTAATTATTCTTCCACAAAGCAGACCTTTGGATGCCAGAATACACCTGTCATATCTACCCAAGCCTTTTCTTTTCAAAGTTAGACATTCTAAGTTCTTTCAAGACAAACTGCAAAACAAACAAATAATAAAAAATTGCCTTGTATCTATTTTGTATATACCTCTCTGTCTTTCTGTCTCTTTGTGTCTCTCTGACCCTCTTTGTCTTTGTCTCTGTCCATCTCTGTCACTGTTGGTCTCTATATCTCTGTCTCTGTCTCTCTTTCTGCCTCTTTCTCATCTCTCGTGATACAGTATAACTTTGTTGAGCGCAGAGACTGTCATAATTCCCAGTAGATAATATTCGATTAATACATGTTCATTGATTGCCTATTGGAAAGAGCATGACTTTGCTACCCTTCACCATTCTCAACAACAGACCTGCACAAGCCGTGGCCTGCCAAAGGATTTCAGGCAGTCGGCAAAAAATGTAGAGAATGTTTTCCTTTCTGTGCTAGAAGATATTATCCAGCTTATTGTTCTTCCTCCTAAAACTTGGTCCTCAGAAGGGAACACAATCATGCAAACTGATCTGCCCAGGGCAGAATTCAGCCACACTAAAACTTCCCCAGTCAACAATGCATTTTCCTCACAAGAACTCAAAGGAGCACAAGAATTATCCTCTTAAAAAAAAAAAAAAAAACTTGAACAAGATTACAAGGCGCATAAATGCATAAATGACAGACTTGAGACTTTGATCTAGGGCATTTCGTGCATTTTTGATAATGCTTCCCTTCGCCCTGCTTTCTCAGCTGGGAACCTGGCCTCACTCTTTGCAGAGGCCATTGGACACAGTCGCCTCTTCTCCCCATTTCCTCATCTCATAACTCCTTGGGGTCATGATATCACTCCCTATTATCTCCTCCTTTCCTCCAATCTTTGATAACATGGCACCCTAGTCACTCTCATCTTAATACACACACACACACACACACACACACACCCCTAATTCATCAAGAGTCCCCTATTCCCTCAAGCTATTATCCTAGATTCCTCCTGTCTCCCTCAGCCAAACTCATAAGGGGAAAAAAAGCTGTCTATACTCATTGACTGTACATCCTCTCTCCTCATTCTCTTCTATACTCCCACTCTAATAGAATATTTAACCTCATCATTCAACTCAAATCTCCCTTTCCAAAATGATCAATGATCTCTTAAATGACACTTCTAAAGCCTTTTCTCAATTCTCATCCTTCTTGATCACTTCTCACCTCCTCCTCTTGGAATTCATGATTCCCTTCAAGACTCAGTTCAGGCTTTTCTAGTCCTCTAAGCACCTGGTGCCTTCCCCATCAAAGGAACCTTTCATCTAGTGTGTACGTATGTATGTGTGTATGTGTACAACACACTGCATATGTATATACGCATGTGTACAGACATATGTGCATGTTATTCCTACCACTGACTTGGAAGACAAAGACATAGACTTTTGATTTATTTCTTAATATTACAAGTGCATAGTGCTTGGTACATAATATGTGTTTAATAAATGTTTGTTGATTGATCTATATTATATAGATTACATTTTCAAAAACAATATTTGGGGAAATCTAAACTTCTAGAGACCTCAGTGAGAAGCCTGAAGTGATTCAATGCTCTAATTTCCTCTGCCCTTAGTCTCATCTTTCACTCTGGCTCTGTGATGCACTGGGAAAGAACGATGGGCTTGGAGTCCATAGGCTTGAATCACAGATTGCTACGTTTCCCTCTGTCTCTGTCTCTATCTCTCTCTGTCTCTCATGTATATATGCATGTGTATGTATACATATACATATCTTAAATATACACATGGATAGATATATGCATAGATATCTGGATAGATAGAGAGAGAGATAGATAGATGATAGATAGAACCTCTCTGGAACTCACCTTTAAAAAGACAGAGTTGGACTCCCTCCAGGTCGTTCAAAACCTTAAATCTTTGATCCTAGGCTAGTACTATTGAATACTGGTCTTCTTGAGGAAACAAGGCTCCCTCCCTATACAACATATGCAACCCCACTTCGATTTAATCCAGTCAACTTGGCTGCTCTTTTGCCATTTTGGTACATTCTGAGAAGAATAGAGAATCATATGCCTTGGTAGAGAAAACTGAAGCAAGATGAGAGCTGGATAGCTTTGCTTATTCTCCATAGCTCACTATCATTATCTCATTTACCTTAAACAATAGTCCTATCCTCTCTTTGAACCTCCTCTTTTCTCCAACATAGACTTAAACAAAGGATCTTAAATTATTTGCCCCAAATCACATAGCTAGTGTAAGGTAAAGACAGGACTCAAACCTAGAGGATTTAATCCACTGGAGGTTGCACTATATATCATCTTGCCTCTCAGAAAAAACTGGTAGGCAGTCCAGAATAGACAACATAAATCCAAATAGGAAAAAAAAGATAAGCAAAAGTAGCATCATATTCATTTTTAAAGCTAAGTAAAGAGAACAGAACAGAACAAAGAAGGGTCAAATTCTTCTACTTTGGGATGCTCCATCATTAACTTATGGAGAAGCTTGGTGGCATAGTAAGGCCTGGAGTTAAGAAGACCTGAGTTCAAATCTGGCCTCAGACACTAGATATGTGACCCTGGGCAAGTCACTTAACCTCTGTCTCAGTTTCCTCATCTAGAAAATGGAGATAATAACAGTACTACCTAGGGTTACTATGAGGATCAAATGAAATAATAATTTAATTTAAGGAAATTAATTAAAGGAATTAACACAGTACATGGCATGTAGTAAGTGCTAATAAATGCTAATTATTATTATTGTATGAAGAAAGCAAAATCAAACAATTGCTATTTTGCTTCCATTTACTGCAAAGAGGTGGATGACTTTCAAACTTGGAAAGATAGATATTCATTTTTAAGAGAAGACTAGAGTAAGAAGCTAGTTAGAGAACACCTAATCTAATATAGATTCAAGTTTTGTAGACCCAGATAAATTACAGTCCAAGTACTGAATCCCCTTTAGATATAACACAAACCTTTGAAAAATTGGAAAACAGTAGGGGGTGAGTTAAAACTAGATACAATAAAATATTATGTTGTTTTAATTTTTTTTTAATAGGGGGAAAGGTAACTTTTAGAAACTATATCCCAGTGATATTATTGCTGCTATCTGGTAAAATTGTAGAATGCATTCCTACATGGATTATTTATGAGCATTTAAAAAAGAAAGCAGTGATCACCAGGACATAATATGAATTTACCAATCATAAGTCATGTCAAACTAATTTAAATCTTTGGGGAGGAGTGGAAAGCTATTAATCAAATAATGAAAATGTCATAGATATTGTATAAGTGGATTTAAGCAATACACTTGACTGTCTAATATCCTTTTAGACAAAAATAGAAAACCAATTGACAAATTGTGTTTTTTAAGGAACTGTTAATTTTCCCTCAGTTATAATTATCAGTTATAATTTCCTTCAGTAATCATTCCTTCAGCTAATTTTTTCTTCTTTTATCAAACTGTTGGCTCTCTCTTGCAATTTTTCTTCCGCCTCTCTTATTTGATCTTTAAATTTCTTTTTGAACTCTGCCAGGGTTTTGGGGGCTGTAACAGCAAGCACCCCAATATCCCCAGGGTGGCTGCCAACACAGGTTCTTAGATCTGCTTTTGTAAAGGAAAACAACTCAAAATCTGTTAACAAGCTCACTTTAATCAATCAAACATATATTACCTAGTTCAGGGGGAAAAGGTCAGCACCCTGAACTTCAGAGTATACAGACAGATCAAACAGACAGGCTTCCAAACTGTCCAACAATTATCAATACCAAAATCACAGTTACCAGAGAGGGAAGCATCAACATCTGGGTTTTCAAAGCCGAGGGGCTCTCAGCGGCTGCCCAGAGTCTCATCTGGTCAAATCACACAAGACTTCTCAAAGTGAGCCCCGAAGCTAAGCCTTCCATCAGGGTTTAAATAGTCTTCTCCTGGCTCAGAGAATGTAACAACCTTCTAGACCCACTGCCTAATCACAAAGTATCAAGGTGTGGGCTTTCCTGAAAAACAAGCCTCCCACCACAGGCTCCAGGTACACTTAACCTAGGGAAAGGGGAGGTCTTTAAAACTGCATTTCCATTACAGGGGCTTGACACTAATTCATATTCCACCTTGAGGTTCCACATGTAGGCATTTTGACATTGTTGAATTCTGAGTTTATGTTTTGATCTTCCCTATGGCTATAATAGCTTTCTATGGTCAGGGTTCTTTTCTGATTTTTGCTAATTTTTTAATTCTATTTCATGACTTTTAAAATTGAGCTCTATTCCTGGGGCACAGGGGGCACTGTCCCAAATTTCTTGTGCTGGAGGCCAGAGGCCTGGTCACTGGCTTTCCTTGTTGGGGCTTTAGGTACTGATAATTTGCCTACTGTGTTGGGGTGGCCCAGCTTAGTCACACCTGTTGTGCCTTCTATACTGGGGCAGGAGGCCTCACTGCTGGCCTGTTGTGCCCCTGGTCTGCTGAGCCAGGACTGAAGGGCCTTGGTTGCTGATCTGTGCTGTGGCTAAGAGTCTCTGGCTTGCTTGACCATACAATGTCTGCTCTGACCTGTGCCCCCCTTTTACCCAAATGAGACAGAACTTTCCTGAAGTCCTAAATTATCTTAAGCCAGAGAATTGTTTTACTCTATCTTTTTATAGGCTCTGCCACCCCAGAGTCTGTTTAGCAGCTTGATTTAATGTTTCTGAGAGAAACTGGGCAGAGCTCAAGCAACTTTCTGACTTTCCTCCACCATCTTGATCATGTAATATTGTTTACATGATACGAATATAGCAATAATTAATTGATGATATTGTCCTGGTTTCAAATGAAATTATGTAATTGCTTTTAAATCTAGAATAATGGGACCTCATCAATAAAATCCCTGGCTTGGGACGGCTAGGTGGCACAATGACTAGAGCACGAGCCCTGGAGTCAAGAGGACCTACATCCAAATCCAGCCTCAAACAGTTAACACAAAACTAGCTGTGTGACCTTGGGCAAGTCACTTAACCCCAATTGCTCTACCCTCTCCCCTCCAAAAAGCAAATGAATGAATGAATGAATGAATGAATAAGTAAATAAATGCATGCATGCATAAATGAATGAATAAATAAATAAACAAAATTCCTGGATACTTGTAAGAGTTCAGCATAATAATCAACAGGGTTAAAGCCAAACAGAAGCAAAATGACTACTGTCCAAACTAAAAACATGCAGTTAGATAGACAGTTTCTAGAGTCAATCTCTTAATACATGCACCTTTATAGGCACTACCTGGAGACAATAACTTGGACCCATAATTGGATTTCATTTGGAAAAGCTTTTTTTCCCCACTGTTAAAGATCCCAACATTCTTCTTGGAGACATAAAAATCTGTTTAACACCAATATCTTCCAGATAATGCTTTTTGTCTATGAATCATGGAGAACTATAATCTTAGAAGAATCAAAATTACTAATGATATGGTTAAAATGCAGAGATGCCTGGTAGGCTATTTAATACTACCAATGAGATATGTCATCCAGGAAAAAAAATATGATCAGAAAAGGAAGCAAAGTGTGACCCAGTATACCAGGAGACTGTGCTCCTGGGGAGGCAGCCGGTATCTGATATCTTCACTGAGTGGCTCCAACATGCTGAGCTCCTTGGGAGCAAGGTTGACCAGGTTACTTAAGGAGGGGTCAGGAACAGAGCCGGTAAAAGCTTCAGTGGGATTGTTTCAGGGTCCATAAGTGGCTAATACACAAGTTGCTTAGAGAGAAGAAAAGGAAGAAGAGAGAAAAGGAGGAGAAGGAGGGAGGGGGAGACAAAGAGAGGAAGGGGGAGAGGAGAGTAAGTGAAAGAGGGGGAGAGAGAGAAACAGAGAGAGACAGAAAGAAAAGAAAGTGGGCTACTTAGTGAGAATGAGGACAAACAGAGGGACAGGCTACATGTTAACCTGCTATTCATAATTTTTATTGTTTTATTTTAACCTTTTCATTTCATTTTAAAATTATTTACTCAATATACATGAACATATAAGAGCATTCAAATATATTTTAAAAGGATAATCTATTATATAGAATTTTAAATGTAAACTAAACACAGTAATTAAAAAACTGTCCTGCTTGTGTGTGATCCCTTCTGAATTTCCCTCTGCTCATTTCTATTTTTTTTCATTATATATATATATATATATATATATATATATATATATATATATATATATATATATATATATATATATATTTTTTTTTTTTAGATTTTGCTTTTTAGAGGGGGAAAGGTAGGGCAATTGGGTTAAGTGACTTGCCCAAGTTCACAGGCTAGTTTTATGTTAAATGTCTGAGGCCGGATTTGAACTAAGGTCCCCCTGACTCCAGGGCCAGTGCTTTACTCACTGTGCCACTTACCCACCCTGATTTCTATATTTTTAAAATGTTTCATGGTACTTTTGTCTTTCTTTTCTTTTTCTTCCTGTTTTTTGGCATCGTTATTACCACTCTCCAACTCTCCCCTTTCTGGCAACAAAAACCCTACCCTGTAACAAATAAGTGTAGTCAAACAAAACAAATTCACAAATTAGCTCTTTCTGAAAATGTGTCTTATTTTGCATCTCCAGATCATCAGTTTGGTGCCAAGAGGCAGGAAGCATGCTTCATCATCAGTCTTCTGGATTCATGACTGCCATTACTTTTATCAGAATTCTTAAGTTTTTTAAAGTTGTTTTCCTTTACATTATTATGGTCATTGTATAAATCATTCTGCTTCTATTCACTTCAGCCTGTAGTTCTTTCTCAGTTTTCTGTAAACCTGTCTTTTTCATCATTTCATGTGGCACAATATTATTTCACTACATCTATATATTATAATTTGTTCAGCCATTCCCTAATTGATGGGCACACATTTTGCTTCCAGTTCTTTGCAATAACAAAAATGATGTTATAAATATTTTTGAATATATGAATCCTTCTCTTTGTTTAATACCTCTTTGGAATAAATTACTAGTAATATTACTGCTGGTTTTAAAGATTTGCACAATTTAGTTTTTGATACTACATGAAACATTAAAAATCCAGAGTAGGCTCTCTTTTATTCAGGATACATGCTTTACAGAGGATTCATGGACTATCTGGACAAAAATAATATATGAGGACAATATGTGTGTAGATTCTGATATTCAGAGTGGGAGGGAAATCAGAGTTCCATTGACACATTAGAATAAAACCCCTTAATATTAGTTATTGATTGAATTTTCCCTGTCTTCTTATTTTAAGGGGGGTGGGGAAGGGGATAAGGATGAAAACTCCACTCCTCAGTTTCAAACAAAAAATAGGTGCTTGACTGTGGGGCTGACGTTCTACTGGTTGGATTCAGTTCAAATTTGACATTTCATTTAAAAAAGAGGCAGTAGTAATCTGTATCTCCAATCTTGACTCTGAGCCCTGAACAGTGAAGGTGAACTTCTGTCTCCAAACCCCAGGGGTCGCTGATAACCAAGAACATGAATTAATGAAGAAAAGTAATTATTAAGCATTTAATATGTGCCAGTCACTGTATTAAGCTTTGGAGCTACAAATAAAAATAACAATAATGATGATAATAATAATAATACAATCCTTGTCCTCAAGAATCTAATAGTGGAAGAGAATGCATCTGAAAGCAATAATGGCCAGAGCAGAGAGTTTTTTTGTTTTTTGTTGGTTTTTTTTTTTTTTGGAGGGGGAAGACAGGGCAATTGGGGGTTAAGTGACTTGCCCAAGGTCACAAAACTAGTTAAGTGTCACGTGTCTTAGGTCAAATTTGAACTCAGGTCCTTTTGACTTCAGTGCCAGTGCTCTATTCACTGTGCCACCTAGCTGTCCCATGGCTAAAGGATTACTGATCTCTTTCTTACAACATTTGCCAGAGTTCTATGTCTAGGGGCATGCTGATCTCCTTTCTGGTAGGCATAGCAGCAACTGGACACAAATGAATCCCATCTTTCTGCCTCTTTCTTGTGCTTTCCTTTCTGGCAGTTAAAGCAATGCCCAGCTATTGCTTTTAGTATATAGCTTCCAGTTCCCAGCTAGGCTCAGTCACCATTACTTTCCCCTCCTACTCTCTTCCTTCCTTGATCCCATCTTGCTTCAGAGTTGGTAGGCTCTGGACTTTGTGTCAAGCATGACAGTACCAGCAGGTCTCCTAGACAGGTATTAATTTGTCATCTGTCATGCCATGTGCATGAATGAATGCTTGTGTGTCAGCATCTTTGAAGTTATGAAGAATTAATCTTCTTAACTCATACTAGTCAGTTTTTGATAGGTACATTTATATTGAGCTAGAAATTTTCTCTATAGACCATGTGTTGCATGTACTCATTAAATAACTCCCTTTCCCTACTCTATAATATTAACAGACTGGTCAGATCTGTTTTACTTACTGGGAATCAGCCAGCCCAATCATTTACCTTTAATTTTATAAGAGACCCCAAATGTTGCTGGTTGGCAATTATTTAATCAACAAGCATTTATTAGGCCTCTACTTTTGTCAAGCCCTGCACTAGTGCACTAGACACCAGGAGTACAGATACAAAAAAAAAAAAGGATGAGTGAATGAATGAATGAATGAATGAATGAGTGAAAAACTATTCATTAAGTGCTTACTATGTGTCTAAACACTTAATATATAAATATAAAAAGTAAGTTGCCCTCACCCTCCAATTCTTCTCTCCTGGAGCAATGATCATAATTAAGGTAGTGTCAAAATGTCTATGATCATGGACATATATCTAGGGAAAATACCATTATATGTATATTAACCAAATTCAGAATAGCCCAATGGGGAATTGTGGTAGTTCTCACTTATCCAATGGTAAAGAGCTCCTTTCAAGATCTTCATTCTGCATCCCTAAACAATGTGTATATACAGAATGGTATGGGTCCACTGAATACTGAAAACTCCACTGTGGAGTTCCAAAAGAATTCTGGCTTGGTATTTGAGCTATTGATGGAAATAATCCAACTCTCCACATTGCCTTTACATTCACTACATCCCCACAAAGATCCTTATCATGTTGCTCTCTCTTCCCATTATTGAAATAATTCGGGTTCTATAATAGCATGCTAGATCCAGAAGAATGGTGGTAAATTATAACTGCTACCTACAGTAGAATACTTGATATCTTTAACACATTAATACCCATGAAGTTTACCACAGATTATATTATTAGATGATATATTCATCACTTTGAAAAACAGAAAGAGAAGCTCTAGAAATATAGACTACAGACTATTTTAAGGGGTAAAAAATAGTCACAATAGAGAGTTTCATACAACTGGAGTACACCTTATGGGCACAAAAGTTATTGAGATACATGGCAATGTATTTTGTCCTACTGTTCAGGAAATTCTTTTAAAAAATATCCCTAATCCTACTTTTACATTTTACCCCCAATACACCTACAAACATGTTCTTGAAAACAGTTCATTAATTCTATGAAAATAGGATATTAGATGAAATGATATGAGAGGGCACACTTTATTTAATAGAAAGAGAGTTGGAAATGTGAGCTATGTCTCTGTGTGGCCAAAAGTCACTGCATACAAGATTAATTCTTTACAGAGAACTGAGGTTACATATTTTTGTAATGCTAATGACAACTCCTGTCTTTCTGCAAATCTAATCTCTACTCCTCATAAGACTGTTAGGCTTGACCAGTCCCTAATGCATAGGGGTTGTACCACTACTATGTTTAAAACTATTCTATGGATTTCTTTTTGCTTCAGAAGAAAGCCTTACATTCAGGGCCATCTGAGACTAAAAACACATATTACAATTAGTCATACCTAAAACATGTCCTACAATCTCCCACTTTGAAGCTCAAATTATTGACTGGAATTCCTGTAATGACCTCTTATATCTTTCCCCAAACTGAACGCCTACTCATCCCTTAAAGTCCAAATCAAATGCCACTTCCTTCACAGAATCACAGAGTCTAAGAGCTAGAAAGAAATTTTGAAGGCATCTAGTCCTATCGATCATTTTAAAAAGAGTCTCCCCTTACAAACTTCCTGACTAGCCTTCAATTCAATGGAATGCAACTAACAATTGTTAAGCCTTTATAAAAGGTACTGGAGATAGAAATAAAGACAAAAATGAAAAATGCTCCCTGCTCTCAAACAGATTATATTATATTAAGGATACAACCTGTAAACAGGTGAGTGAATACAAGATAGTTTGAGGGGAAAGAATATTAACATTTGGGGGAACAAGAAAAGCAGTCTGACATATAAGCTTTGAAGGAACCGATAAATTCTAAAAGGCAAAGATGAGGAGGGAATATATTCCAGACATGGATGATAGTCTCTCCAAAGAAATGGAGTCAGGATATGGAATGCTAAATTCAGAGAATAGCAAATAGTACAGTTCAATTGGATCATAGAATATATGGGGGGGTAAATGAGAAATAAGTTCAGGAAGTCAGACTACAGCCACTCTGTGAAGGGCTTCACAAGCCAAATTGACCACTAAAGGAAACGATACCAGGTGAAGACTTTTTTTCTTCAACTAAAAATTCTTGAGCAGGGATGAACTGGTTAGATGTATGCTTTAGGAAGGTTATTTTGTCAAATTATTGGAAGATGGATTAAAGAGACAATGGATACAGGGAAACGAAGAAGGCTATTATAAGATTCTAGCTGAGAGGTGATGAGGATCAAAGTTATCCTTTTCTTCAAGACTTTTAGTTAAAGGGAATTCAATACCTCCTGAGGAAACCACTCCCACCTTTTGCTGCTTTAATTTTTAGCAGAGAATTTTCAACTACATCTCTGCAAATTCTATCCATCTCTTCCAGTCCTACAACATGGAGGCAAGAAGAACAAAGCTCCTTCTACCAAAGTCAGACTTTCAGATGTCTGAAGAAGAACATCATTTCATTCCTACATCTTTTGTTTTTCAGTCTAAACATCCCTAGTACTTTCAAGAGATCCTCTTATGGTATAATCTCTAGGCATCCTTGTTTCTCTCCTCTGGACTCTCTCAAGTTTGTGTTCTTCCCAAAATGAAGTTCTCAGAATGGGTCACAACATTCCTTATGTTATCTGCCCTGGTAAAATAAGACCATCACTGTGATTTTGCTTCCTGATGTCTTTCATATTTCAATTGGGGGAGGGGAGGTGTTTGTCTTCCATATTGTATTATTGACTCATATTGAATTTTCATTCCACTAAGTTGTTGTTGTTTTTGTTGTTTTCATGTAGGCAAGGACTCTATACTTAGCTTTATATCATTTCACCTTATTAGGCTTGATCTAATATTCTAACCTTTTGAGATGCTGATTCTTTCATTCAATGCTTTAGCAACCCCTCCTTTGTGACATCCATAAATTTGATAACCATGCCATCTATGCCTTCATTCATGAAGTCAACCCTGATTCCCCTAGTCAGTACTGATGTTTCTCCTCTTGTGCCTCAAGTATCACTTTGCTTAAATTACATCACTAAATTATCCGTGTAAATGTCATGTAGCCATATTAACTTCCATGTGAATGTGAACCTTATATTTCCTCATCTGCACCAATAATTTTACTAATGTAGCAATTGCCTAGTGTAGAAACTTTCTCCATAGATGCAGATCAACAATTTATCTGTAATTTATCATCTTAGAGAATTGTCTAGGGTACTCAGAGGTTAAATGAGCTTATGGTACAAGTCAGAGGCAAGGCTTGAACCCAGGTCTTTCTGACTCTAAGGTTGATCCTCTCTTCCCTAGACCATGCTCTCTCCATAAATCATGCATGCGCTTTCTCTGTTGGGGATGTTTTCCCAGTGTCTTACACCATACACTCTACACTATAGGCAGCTAATGATCAGTGCATTTGCTGGACTGCACCGACATGCTCCACAGTGGTCAGCTCAAGCTGATGAGTGGATTGAGCTTCTCTTCTTTTTCCTTTTCCACAAGGGTATTATCAGTCTTCGCTGAAGTGTAGTGGATCTGCAGGCATAGTTCAAATCTCACATCTCATACCTCGTATGATAGTGACCAACCATGGACATGTCACCAATCTTTCTTGTGCCTTAGTGTTGTCATTTTAAGGTAATGGACTAGTCAATGTGGTCAAACTTAATAGAAATGGATCCCAGCAAGAGGCATATTGGGCATGGACAGACCTGAAAAAATGACTGAACGACAGGAGACAAAAGAAAAGTTTGTTACAAATTAAAGTTACAAATTAAAAGTTACAAAAATAAAGTTACAAATAAAAGTTACAAATTAAAATTAAGTGTGTTAAGTGTGTTAATTTGTAACTTTAATTTGTTACAAATTAAAGTTACAAATTAAAATTAAGTGTGCTGTGATGTGTTTTTCAAATTCATTTTGTTAAACATTTCAAAAAGACATTTGAATCTGATTTGGCTCATACAAGAGATTTGCTAATTTCTTTTGCTTTTTGTTTTTGTTTTTGTTTTTGTTTTTCAAATGCTTTATTAACTTCTGGTTTACAGCATTCATTTCCGCCAGATTTTGAGTTACAAATTTTCTCCCCAATTTTCCCCTACGAACATCCCCAAAATAGCAGTCCCACAGGATATCCCCTCCCCCAATCTGCTCTCTCCCATATCTTTCACCATACCCCCTTCAACTTTTACAGTAGGGCATGATGGATCTCTATGCCCCAGTGTGTGTATATCTTATTTCCCAATTACATGTAAAATAGTATTGATAATAGTATATATATATAAAATTTGGTTTTAAAACTTTGAATTCGGGGCGGTTAGGTGGCACAGTGAGTAGAGCACCGGCCCTGGAGTCAGAAGGACCTGAGTTCGGATCCAGCCTTAGACACTTAACTCACACAAACAAAAACTTAGCTGTGTGGGCAAGTTACTTAACCCCAATTGCCCTAAAAGGGGTGGCTAGGTGGCGCAGTGAGTAAGAGCGCCGGCCTCGGAGTTGGGATGACCCGAGATCAAATCCAGCCTCAGAAAATGAGCACCCACACATAAATAATGACTAGCCGTATAACCTTGAGCAAGTTACTTAACCCCAATTGCTTATAAAAAAACCCCACAAAACTTTGAATTCCAGATTCATTCCCTTCCTCCCTTGTCATCCACTCTTACTGGGAAGAGAAGCAATTCAATATAGGTTGTATGTGTGTAGCTAAAGCAAAACATTACCATAGTAGATATATTATAAAAGACTGATTATATTTCCCTCCCTCCTATCTCACCTCCCACTTGTTCTATTCTCTACATTGATCTTGTCCCTTTTCAAAAGTGGGTGCTTCCAACTTCCCTCCCTCCAGCCTGCCTTCCCTTCCATCATTTCCCCTCTCATCCCCTTCCCCCCTACTCTCTTGTAGGATGAGATACCATATTTAGTGTGTATGTCATTCCCTCCCTGAGGCAAATTCAATGTGAATAAGTTTGACCCATTCCCTTTTGCCTTCCTGTTCTTCCCCTCCCTTGCCTCTTTTATATGAGATAGTTTACCCCATTTTGTCTCTCCCTAACTCCTCTCATTATATTACTCTCTCCTCTCTTAATTCCACCTTTTAAGTATCACCCTATTTAAATTGGTTCTGTGACCTCTATCTATGTATACCTGTACACATATATACACACATTCACATATGTATTCATATGGCTTCTATTCCCATCAACTATCATACTGAGAAAAGTTTCATCAGTTACAGTTATTAATTTTTCCATGTAGGAATGTAAAAATTTCAACTTTGACAAGTTCCTTATGATTTCTTTCCCTGTTTTTTCTCATGCTTCTCTTGCTTCTTGTATCTGAATGTCAAATTTTCTATTAAATTTTGGTTGTTTTTTCAAGAATGCTTGAAAGTCCTCTATTCCACTGAATGATTATAGTTTACCCTGAAACATGATACTCAGTTTTGCTGGGTAGGTGATTCTTGGTTTTAATCCCAGGCCCTTTGGCCTCTGGAATATCATATTCCAGGCCTTTTGATCCCTCAGTGTAGAAGCTTCCAGATCCTGTGTTATCCTGATTATGTTTACACAATATTTAAATTGTTTCTTCCTAGCTGCTTGTAATATTCTCTCCTTGATCTGGGAATTTTGGAATTTGGCTACAATATTCCTAGGAGTTTTCTTTTTCAGATCTTTCTCAGGAGGTTATTGGCAGATTCTTTCAACCTCTATTTTGCCATCTTGTTCTAAAACATCAGGGCAGGTTTCCTTGAGAATTTCTTGAGGGATGATTTCTAGGTTCTTTCTTTCTTTTCTTTTTTTTTTTTAAAGCTATTGGGGTTGAGTAACTTGCTCAAGGTTACACGGCTAGTCATTTGATTTATGCGTGGGTGCTCATTTTCTGAGGCCGGCTCTGATCTCGGGTCATCCAAACTCCGAGGCCGGTGCTCTTACTCACTGCGCCACCTAGCCACCCCTTTAGGGCAATTGGGGTTAAGTAACTTGCCCAAGGTTACACGGCTAGGTTTTTGTTTGTGCGGATTAAGTGTTGGAGGCCGGCTCCGAACTCAGGTCCTTCTGATTCCAGGGCCGGCGCTCTATTCACTGCGCCACCTAGCCGCCCCAAGGTTCTTTCTTTGATCATGGCTTTCAGGTAGTCCAATAATCTTTAAATTATCTATCCTGGATCTATTTTCCAGGTCAGTGGTTTTTCCCATAAGATATATCACATTGCCTTCTATTATTTCATTTGTTTGGATATATTTAACATTCTCTTGATTTCTGAAAAAGTCACTAGCTTCCATTTGCTCCAATCTAATTCTTAAGGAATGATTCTCCTCAGTGAGCTTTTGAGATTCTATTTCCATCTGACAAATTCAGCTTTTTAAGGCATTCTTCTCCTTCATTGCCTTTTTGAGCCTCTTTTGCCATATGAGTTAGTCTATTTTTTAAGGTGTTATTTTCCTCTGTCAGGCTGTTGACTCTCATTTCATAATTTTCTTGAATCTTTCTCATTTATCTTCCTAATTTTTCCTCCACTTCTCTTATCTGCTTCTTAAGGTCTTCTATGGCCTGTAACCAGCTTGTATTTTCCTTTGAAGCTTTTGGTGCAGGAGTTCTGACTTTGCTGTCTTCCTCCCTTTCCATGCTTCGATCCTCTTTGCCCCCCAAATAGGAGTCAAGTGTTGGATTCTTCTGTTTTTTTTTTTGCTTCCTTTACCTGGTCATGTTGTCACTCAATTACTTGACTTTTGGGCTTTTTGCCACAGTAGGTCTCTTCCACCAGAGAGGGGAGCTTCCCTCCCAAATGCTGTGGTTCTCTCAGCTGCTGGAGGCATTAGATGTATGCCCTCTCTGAAGCCTCCACACACTCTGGCAAGCTGGTCACACACCCCAGGACCTCCACCCTAGACCTCAATCCAGATGCAAGAAGGTTAAAGGAAGATTGATTACCCCTCAGATTGGTCGAGTGTTCCCTCTACAGTTTGCAGGCTAGGAGCTGAAGCTGCTGCTTGGATGCTGCTTTTCAGAGGCTTCTCATCAGCTTCTCGAGTTGGGGGGAAGAGCCCAACTCACTCCCAACTAGTGGGTCCCAAATTCCATACTATACTGACATCTCACTTTGTCCTTCGCATCTATGTGTTGATAATTCTGGAAACAGCCACAGCTGCTGGTGTTTTGAAGTCCCTTCACCTGGCTGCTGGTCAGACCTGCCTTGTGACTAAAACCTCCCAGAGTGCTGGGCTGGCCACTCTCTGCCAGGCTGCCAGGCTGTCCTTAGGGGGAGGCTAGCTTCTCTGTGTCATTTTGTGTTTTCTGTAGTTCCAAAGTTTGTTCAGAGTCCCCTTTTACATAAATTGGGGAAGGTAAGATCCAGAGCTGAGTGGAAATCCCGTTTCTACTCTGCCATCTTGACTCTGCCCCCTGGATTAGCTAATTTCTTGACCTGGAATTTGACATCTCTATACTAGTCAATTATTCAGTTCTTGTTAAGTTCTAAATCTATAAAGTTATTACAAATCCAATCTAGAAAATATTTAATTAAATTTAAATTAAAGCTAAGTGACACAATGGATAAAGTTGGACTTGGAATCAGGAAGACCTGAGTTTGAATCCTGTGTGACCTTGGCAAGTCATTTAACTTCTCCATTTTCTTGTCATATAAAATGTGGATAATTATAGTGTTTACTTCAGAGGGCTGTTGTGAGGCTCAAATAAGATATGTAAAATACTATATAAGTGCTTAGTAACAATAACAGCAATAATAATGATAATAATAATAATAATTATGTAAAATGAAGAGGTAGCATGGAAAAATGGAGAGTGGGCATTAAAGCCAGGAAAACTTGAATTCACGTGATGCTTTTGAAATATACTAGCTGTGTGACCCTTGGCAAGTTACTTAACCAGTCAGTGCCCTAGACAACTTTCTAAGATCCTGAGTTTTAGAGAAGATGACAACCCACATTGATAGAATTTGCTCATATCCTAAATAACAGGTCCAATCACACCCAACCCTTAGCACAGTGCCTGACACATACAGTAAATGCAAATACATGTTTGTTGGCTGAGTGTCTCTTTCAATGCCATATAGAGGAAGAAGGAAATTAAAATCTCATTAAGAGAAACTAGTTTCCAGAGAGGTATTCAGAAGGAGGTAATTTAGATGAACATGTTCTCCTTAATACCCATGAACATTAAAAAGTTATTTCTGAATTATGAACCAGAAACTCATTCTCCCAGAAAGCTACAAAATCTGACCATCAGTAGAATACAATGAAAGTTCTACCATATTATATAACAAGTAAAACTGCTGAGTCAGTATAGAAAATGCCCTGATCCTCATTAAGAAAAAAAAAAGAGGACAAAATTGAGCTCAATAAAATCTGCTAAATCAGACAACCATAACTTACAAAGTGTGTTAAAAAGAAATAGGTCTGGTGATGAATTTTGAAAGACTTCATTTGTCACCTCTCCATAAGGATTTGCTGCAATTTCCTGCTCCCCTCTCTTTTTGAGTCTGCAATTGCTCTTGAGCTTGACTATTGCTTTGGCACTTATTCTCAAACCTAGCATTTTACTCATTAGGTTTTTCAATGATACCCTTTCAAAAGACCTATCTGAAGTCCTGCTGAAATAAGTCCATTTCAAGACCTTAATAAAATTCCTTGGTCACTTCCTTGACAAATTATAGGCTTTCTCCGACAAGACCCAATTTTTGTGTTTATGAGAACCCATGATGACAATTCCCTGATTTACTCTTCTTTTTTTAATGAGCTAACTGGTTTCTCCTATGCACATGTTTCCAAAAATTTTTGTCATAGGAATTAGATTAACAGATGCTATTTAGTAGATCACCTGTTTTATTTTAAATAAAAATGATTACATTTTAGAATTTCCTCCTCCCTTTCTCCAGTCTAAATTCTCACCCATTAACCCTCAGGAAATCTGAGACTTTCACCATCTTGAATAAAATGTCAAAGATATGTCTATTGCTTACCAAATCTCAACAAAATTAAGATAGATCACATCTGGTGCTTAGGATTTATAAATGATCAATGGCTTATTGAATGGACCACTTTTTACTGTGACTTAGAAACTATTGCCAAGTGAAATTAACATCACTTTCTCATAAAATTGTGCTCAATTTGATTTATCCTTCTAGGAAATGAGACCCTCCATATTTATAGTGAGTAAAGTACTTTTACACCTTTTCTTTTTATGGCTAATTTTCTAAAAAATGATTTTTGTTTTTCTGTGTATTCTCAGTGTTCTGCCTGAAGAAAGTTTACCAGCTAATGGTTTCTTATACTTTAAGAGGCCTCAGAGATCATCTAGCCTAGGGGTTCTTAACTTTTTTTGTATGCTCCATCGATCCTTTTGGCAATCTGGGAAAATTGGAAATCCAAAAAATAATGTATTGAATTCACAAATTAAAATAGAATGATTACAAAGGAAATGAGTTATAATGAAGCAGTTATTAAAATATTTTTAAAACAAGTCCATGAGTCCCAAGTTGAGAACCGCTAATTCTAAAGTACCTCTCTATACAGATAAGGAAACTGAGGGTCAGTGAATTAAAGTGGTTTATTCAAATATACATAAACTATTTATTGATAGAAATAGGATTTATGCCCATGTGTCTTGACCTGTTCTGTCACCTTGTGCTGTACCATACTATAGTTCTAGGCACTAAATTTTGTACACAATGATAACTATAAACTGAATGAATTGTTAATTATTTTGATTAATGTGCCTTTCTATATTTCTCTTGTTTTAATGTTCATTTCTTTTTTGTTCCTTTGTTATGTGGGATTCCCAGAACAAAGAAAAATTCAAAATGACCTGTCCTGTATAAAGCCCTGATGCTCCTGCAGTGATGACAGTACATTGCTGGCAAAGAGGGCTGAGGGTGCCAAAATTATCCAGTATTTCAATCCTGCATTAGTATTTCCTCAGCAGGCAGGGATATGCAAAAAATAAGACCCTTGTCCACTGATCAGTGAGTGGTCATATTGTTGAGGGCACTGAATCATATTCAACTTGACTATCACAGAAGACAAAAAGAAGTTGCAGCTAAATGGAAAGATGTCTTACTTCCTTGAAGTGGTAAATAAAGGAGTTAGCTTCATCATATGCCCAAAGGCAAGAAGAAGCATATCATACTTCTATCAAGCATGGACATCTTAAGTGCTGATGATAAGCATTATCAAGAAGTACACCACGAAATGAAGGGCAGCTAAGGTGCCACCACCCTACCCAGAGTAGGAAGAGGGAGAGAAATTCTTCAAAGAACTTAATAAGACTCTCCAAATAAAATCAACATCCTTCAATTGCCATTAATTTCAATGCAAAAGTGGGCAGAAGAATATTGAAAGATATATTGGCAATGTGGCTAAGAAATAAGAGAAGTTAAAAAGTGTACAGTGAATGCATGTCTGTATATCACAAATATTTCTACATCACTGGGCATAGAAAGTACCAAATAATGATAGAGAAAGGTGCCCCTGATTTCACTGGTATAGAGGACTCCCAGGTAAGGAAACACCCTCTGCAATACCTTTTCTACAAATTACAACTTTAAAAATTGTCTTGATAAAGAAAACTTAAAAGGAAGCAAAGAAAATATGGACAATTCTCAACGCAGTATTATTTGTCATTTAGGTTTTCTTGAAATGAAAATCTATTGCTATATATTTTGAATCCTCTCATATGTTCTGCGATGTGCATGACATTTTTTCTAATTTTAGATTTAAGTTCCAATATTTAAGTTTATTATATGTGTTTGTTTCTTTTCTTTATTCTGTATTTGTGTCATGGCATTTGAGTCTAAAATAAAATTTTGAAACAGAAAAACAATTTTCTAAAGCACCAAGAGGGTAAGTGACCTGATGGATGTCTAAGAACAGTATTACAGAAGTTGTACTTGCTCCCAAGAGTTCTCTTTCTGCTAGATCATATTCCCTGTATTTTTTTTAATTTTTTTTATTTTTAAACAAATGCTTTATTAACTTCTGTTTTACATCTTTCATTTCCGCCAGATTTTGAGTTACAATCATTTTCCCCCCGTTATTCCCCTACCCAACCTCCCAGAATAGCAGTCTCACAAGATATCGCTTCCTCCAGTCTGCTCTCTCCCATACCTTCTCCCATACCCCCTTCGACTTTTCCATTAGAGGAAGGTAAATCTTTGTGTCCCAATGCCTGCACATCTTATCTCCCTATTACAAGCAAAAGAGTATTAATAATAGTATTTATATATATTTGAAACATTTAATGTTAAGACCTCAAATTTCAGATCCATTTCCTTCCTCCCTTGACACCCATTCCCTCTTGGGAGATAAGTAATTCAGTATATGTTGTACTTGTCTAGCTATGCAAAACATTATCATAGTAGATATATTGTACAAGGCTGCTTATACTTCCCTCCCACTCATCCCACCCCCTACCTGGTCCATTCCCTACATGATCCTGTCCCTCTTCTATAGTGGGTACTTCCAACCTCCCCTCCCCCCAAGGATGCCCTCCCATCCATCATCCCTCCTCTCATCCCCCTTCCCCCTATCCTGCTGCAGGTTAAGATATCCCATTTAGTATGTATGTCATTCTATCCCTGAACCAAATTCAATGTGAATGTGGTTTTGCCTTTTTAGCCTTCCTATTCTCCCCCTCCCTGGCAACCACTTCCCTTGCTTCTTCTACATGGGATAGTTTACCCTACCCTGTCTCTCCCCATCTCCTCTTGCCACTTTCCTCTCTCACTTCATAATTTCATCCCTCAAGTATTCTCCTTTCCCAACAAATTCAACCTATGACCTCTATCCATGTATAACTGTAACCATATACACACACATTCACATATGTTTTCATATGACCACACACCCTAATTCCATTATTTTCATATTGAGAAAGATATCATCAGTCACAGTTATTGCTTTTCCATATAGGAATGTAAATAGTTCAACTTTGATAAGTTCCTTTTGATTGCTTTTCCCTGATTACCTTCTCAGGCATCTCTTGCTTCTTGTGTCTGGATGTCAAATCTTCTATTCAATTCTGGTTTTTTCCTCAAGAATGCTTGAAAGTCCTCTATTCCACTGAATGACCATATTTTCCCCTGAAACAAAATACTCCATTTTGCTGGGTATGTGACCCTTGGGTTCATTCCCAGTTCTTTTGCCCTCTGGAATATCATATTCCATGCCCTTCGATCCCTCAGTGTAGAATCTGCCAGGTCCTGGGCTATTCTGATTGTGTTTCCACAATATTGAAATTGTTTCTTCCTGGCTGCTTGTAGTATTTTCTCCTTGATCTGGGGATTCTGAACCTGGCTATAATATTCCTGGGAGTTTTCTTTTTGGGATCTTTTTCAGGAGGTGATCAGTGGATTCTTTCAACCTCTATTTTGCCCTCTGGATCTAAAACATCAGGGCAATTTTCCTTGAGAATTTCTTGAAGGGTGATTTCTAGGTTCTTTCTTTGATCATGGCTTTCAGGTAGTCCAATAATTTTTAAATTGTCTCTCCTGGATCTATTTTCCAGGTCAGTGATTTTTCCCATGAGATATTTCACATTGCCTTCTAATCTTTCATTTGTTTGGATCTGCTTAACAGCATCTTGATTTCTCATAAAGTCATTAGCTTCCATTTGCTACAGTCTAACTCTGAAGGAATGACTCTCCTCAGTGAACTTTTGAGATTCTTTTTCCATCTGGCAAATTCCACTTTTTAAGGCATTCTTCTCCTCATTGCCCTTTTGGGCCTCCTTTGCCATTTGAGTTAGTCTATTTTTTTTTTTAAAGCAATTGGGGTTAAGTAACTTGCTCAAGGTTACACGGCTAGTCATTATTTATGTGTGGGTGCTAATTTTCTGAGGCCGGATCTGATCTCGGGTCATCCCAACTCCGAGGCCGGCACTCTTACTCACTGCGCCACCTAGCCACCCCTTTAGGGCAATTGGGGTTAAGTAACTTGCCCAACGTTACACGGCTAGGTTTTTGTTTGTGTGGATTAAGTGTCGGAGGCCGGCTCCGAACTCAGGTCCTTCTGATTCCAGGGCCGGCACTCTATTCACTGCACCACCTAACCGCCCCAGAGTTAGTCTATTTTTTAAGGTGTTGTTTTCCTCAGTCAGGCTGTTGACCCTCATTTCATACTTTTCCTGCATCCTTCTCATTTCTCTTTCCAATTTTTCCTCCACTTCTCTTATTTGATTTTTAAAGTCCTTCTTAAGGTTCTCTATGGCCTGCAACCTGCTCATGTTTTCCCCTGGGGCTTTTGGAGCAGGACTTCTGACCTCACAGTCCTTTTCCAGCTCTATGCCCCCAAAATAGGAGTCTAGGGTTACATTTTTCTGTTTCCTTTGCCTTGGCATGTTGCCACTTAATTGCTTGACTTTTGGGCTTGTTGCCACACTATGCCTTTAAGGCCAGATAGAGGAATTTTTCGTCCTGAACATGTGGGGGGGCAACTTCCGTTTCTGGCAAGCTGTAAACCCACCCACGACTTCCACCCTAGATCACAATCCAGATCCAGGGAGGTTAAAGCAAGAGTGATTACCCCCCAAGACTGATCGCTTGATCTCCCTACAATTTGCAGGCCGGGAGCCGGAGCTGCCTCTGAAAACTACAAAATGGTGTGTGTCCTCATTGGCTTCTAGCCCCCAGGGGAGGGAGCTGACGCATTCCCCAAATACTGGTCCGAAAGTCCATAGGACACTAACCTCTTACTTTGTCCTAGGCATGTCTATGTTCATAATTCTGGAGTTGCCAAGGCTGCTGGTGTTCTGGGGTTCGTCCAGCCGGCTGCTGGCCCTGCTGCCCTGGGGCTAAAACCTCAGCCCATGCGGACCTGGGCTGGGCTCGGCTCCTGCACTCTGCGAGCTGTGCTGGTCCTTCCTGCAGGGCTGCTGGGCTGTTCTCAGCAGGAGGTTAGCTTCTCTGTGTCGTTCTGTGGGTGCTGGGGCTCCAGAAGTTGTTCAGAGTCTCCTTTTACATAGCTTGGGGGGAACCTGGGGGCAGAATGGCTTGGACGAGCTGTTTCTACTCTGCCATCTTGGCTCCACCCCCATATTCCCTGTATTTCTAATGTAATTTTATGTATTCTTTCTTCCTTCAAAACTTAAAATGTTCAATTTATCTATTTTTAAAGTTAAGTATAAAATAGTTATTGGACCTGTGATATCATTGATAAGTGGAGCTCCTAGGTCAGGGAACTCTATCTAGCAGGGCTGTTCAACATTCTTTTCTGGAATTTAGAGTTGCCTACAGCCTTTAGAGATTCAGTGACTTGCCCAGGATCCCATAGCCATTATATATCAGATGGGGGACTTAAACTTAGTTCTTTTTGACTTCAAGACTAGCACTATAGCACTATGCCATGCTGCCCTAAGAAGTCCCAAATAATACCACAACAATAATATTAATTATATTTAATGGGAAATGATGGTCAACTCCTATCAAAGTCATCCTTTCCATTTAGGCCTGGATCTAGTTATGCTCTACTTCATTCTCTGGCCATCTTTTTTTCAGAAGCCACCAACACCCACTATCACTTCCCAGTTTTAAATTCATAATCATCTCTGTCATTGGTCTTGGTAAAGGATAGTAAAGTGTGCCACTCTACTTTCCTTTGGTTCCACTCACCATTCCCATGTCCCCTCCATGGTCTGCATTTCCTTATATCAGTTGTTTACCCCTATTATAATGTTAGTTTCTTGAGGGCAGGGTTTTATCCCTCCTTTGGTGTAAATATTCCTCATACTCAATTTCAGGGCTTGACATTTAATAAATGCTCAATAAGTGCCTTTTCATTCATCCACTCATTCATGACACTTTAGTATCAACTATCTCTAGTTAGAACTGTTATAAAAATCAATAGTAAATTGGAAAAAATAGAAGATATTGTATGCAATTAAAACAGTTTTACCATGACTTATTTAAAAAGTTGCGTCAGAAAAAAACCAAGTAGATATAAGAATAGACATCAAAAATGATTTTTGCAGTTCCTGAGAAAGATTAACTGACACAAATCAATCAGTACAACAAAGAAAACAAATGAGCCTAGAAAACACTGTTAGCATACATTTAACCTCCTTGATAAGCAGACAGATATGGCAGCCAAGGACAACATCAATTTAGAAGGTAAACCTGTTTGAAAAATGTTTATGAAGATATACAGTAAAAATTATGAATAATATCTCACAAAACAATGAGAGGAGGTGAGAATAGACACGTTTACAGAAAGCCTGGCATGAAACCTAATTAAATCAGATCATTCTGAGAGTATTTAAAGATGAACTTAGAACTAGTGAATGAAAGAACAGAAAAAGTCTGTCGAGTTAAGTATAAGGGACTATTCTCATCAGTGGCAGTAGATTCATCATATTTATATTCTATCATCACAGGTTTGGATATATTTGCACTTTAGGAAATAAGAATAGTGCTGTAAAAATGAAATGAATACTAGCTGGAATAGCCAGAAAAAGTCAGAAGAGGTCTGTTAGCTCTTTTAGTGGTGGCAAAATATTGGAAATTGAGGGGATAGCTATCTATCTATCTATCTATCTATCTATCTATCTATCTATCTATCTATATATATACATATGGGAATGGTTGAGCAAGTTGTGGTATAAAATTATGATTGAATATTATTGTGCTATAAGGAATTATGAGCAGGATGTTTTCAGAAAAACCTGGAAAGACCTACATAAACTAATGCAAAGTGAAGTGAGCAGAACCAGGAGAATACTGTACGCTGTAACAATACTGTATGATGATTAACTATGAATGATTTAAGTATTCTCAGCAATACAGTGATAGAAGACAATTTCAAATGGCTCATTATGAAAAATATTATCCACCTCCTGTTGGGGTTATATGTGCAGTTCCCCTGGAGGCATGAGACCCAGAGCATGCTGACTCTACAGTAACACTGTGGAGGTAAATTAGACATTCTGTGAGACAGCTCTGTTCCAGGAAGGGAGCTCCATGACCTTCTGACTTGTTGCCAATCGATAGGGTCTTCAACGGAAGAGAAGCCTTGAGATTCCAGGGAGGTTTGGAGAGGTTTAAGGAGGTTTAGAACATCCTGCCCAGTACTCAGAACATGATACAGAGTACTTGGCTGTGACACAAGAGGCGTATGGTAACAAGGACAATGTTGTACTCCCAAAGATAGTTGTTTGTGATGGTTATGCAATTATACACTATATATTCTGAACTCTTGGCTGATCATGTAGAAGTTAGGACGTAATCACATAAGAAGCTGTTGCATAAAGTCTTGTTACTCTTTGACTCTCCTGGCTTGGAACTCTGTTCTTGGGGAACATAAGCTGGACTATGACCAGATGTATGTACACTGAAGGCTGGAATAAGGTAAGACCCGGCCACCCCTGACCTTTGAGGTCAGATCAACCTCCAGAGAAAGAACTGGTGGAGTTTGAATGCATATTGAAGAATATATTTTTTTATCTTTCCTTCCTTCCTTCCTCGTTTTTTTCTTTTTTCCCTTCCCTTCCCTTTCCTTTCCTTTCCTTTCCTTCCTTCTTTCTCTTCCTCCTTCCTTTCCTCCCTCCCTCTTTCCTTCCTTCTTTTCTTTTTTTCTTTCTTGGTCGGTGTTTTCTTTTACAACATGATTAATATATAAATCTGTTTTGCATGACTACATATGTATAACTTATAATCAAATTGTTTGCCTTCTGAATGGGAGGTGGGTGGTGAAGAAGAGAAGGAAAGAATTTGGAACTCAAACTTTTAAAAAGCAAATATTCAAAAAAAATTGACATGTAATTAGAAGAAAATAAAACATTTGAATTAGAAAAATATATTATAAGAATACACACACAAAAGTGGCATGTGCTAGCAATAACACAGTTTTATACACATTAATGGACAACTTTTTAAATACTCAAAAGACTGAACTTGACCAAACAATTGGGGGAGGGGGGAATCATGGATGCTATTTTTATTGACAAAGGTGATCAAGAAAACATCCATGATAAATAAACCATATGTCTCCTTTCCTGTTTATACAAAATCTTTATGAGAATAATGTGCACACATTTGGAGGACTTTTTGGTGAGTGAGTTAGAAAGCAAAAAAAGTTTTCAAACATCATATTCTATAGCAGACTATATTTTTACACAATTTACTGAAAGATGAAAAGAATACAATATTTCGCTGGACTAATATTTTACTATAAAAATTCTTATTTATTAAATAACACCTTAAAATTCCTCTTCCAAATTGTCTCTCCAGCATATATTGAAACTATGTAAAACTTTTTAAAAGATGCAACAACAGATATAACTTTGTTTAATGACCATTTGATTCTAAGTGTCAAGCAACACATTAAAAAGAGAGATGTATGCTCAGCAAAGTTGTTTGGCAATGTCAAGAAAGATTTCCAGCTCAGAGTCAAAATTGAAGAGGATTAATTTTGCATGGTAAGATCCTCTAAATAATCCAACTTGAGGAAAATATTGTGCTGCTTCCATAAGCCCCCAGAATATCGCAGAACTTCCTAAATTAATTTATAATTACTCAAAAGATTTCAAGTTAACTGCCTCTATGGATATAGCCATGTGGATGAAAAATTCCTATTGCAACAACTGTGATATGAAGTTGAATGAACAAGACACAGAGCTTGTCCATCAGTACAATATGTCTTCTAAATAGACAATGAAATAGGTGTACAATTGGACACCTGAAAATAAACAGGCTACGCTGTTGGTGCAATGTTTTTAAAGACTCCAAATTTCTCCCTGAAAAAGACTTTTATATCAATTAACTAATGGGCATTTATTAAGCACTATTTTGTGTCGAGGGCTATATAAAGTGTTAGCAATATAAAGAAAAATTAAAAACAACCTTTCCCTCTAGAAGTATACATTCTAATAGGAGAAATAACAAATACAAGAATCTGCATATGAAAGATAAATATAGAGTAATGTGAAGGAATATTAGAGGGGAAGGCACTAATGACCGTAGAGACTTGGGAAGGGTTTCCAGCAAAAGATAGTGATTAAATGAGTCTTAAAGGAAGTCAGAGATTCCACAAGGTAGTGGTTAGAATGGAGGGTAATAGTATTTGATGATGCTTTGTGTTTTTAGAACATGGAATAACACAGCCTCCAAAGATTTAAGGTTGTAGGTCACCAAAAGAGCAAGGGAAACATGCATGAAGAGTACATGAAGGCTGGGGCATATGGCCAACAAAAAATTATTCAAGATATTTGGTATGGATTACATTAGGACAGAAATATAAGAAAATGACATGGAACAGCCATGCAATGACGTATAACTGATGGGACAGTCTGCTTGCTTCATTGGTACCTTTGCAATATCAAGAATCCTAAAGAAAGTTACCAAAGCACTGGGTGGTCTCCCCTCTGGAGAATTTATGGGGGGACAACGACAAAAATCTTTTCAGTTTTAAAGGCATTGCAAGATTGTGATCTACACCATGAGACAAAAGTATTTACTTGCATTGATATGTCCTATCTGTTGAAATACCAAAGCTCTTTTTGCCCTCGTGTATTTTAACTTTGATTGCAGTGTTTTGCTGTTGTTGTTCATTGCAGTCCTGTCCAAGTCTTCAGGACCCCATTTAGGGTTTTTTTGGCAGAGGTACTGGAGTGGTTTGGTGCTTCCCTCTCCTTTACAGATGAGGAAACTGAGGCAAACATGGTTAAGTAACTTGCCCAGGGTCATACAGCATCTGAGGTCAGATTTGATTCCAGGCCCAGTACTCTATCCACTGACATTCTACTCTGAAGCTTCACCTAGGTCTCAAGATGACACTGGTTTCTTAAAGGCTATATACCCAATACAAAGGTAAGCTTGAGTAGCTCCTACCAAGTTGGAAAGGCTTCACATTGAAAATGTCACCTAGCCTCTATGTCTGTCACCTGCAGTTCACTTTCAGAGAGGTTCATCAACAGAAGAAGAGGACGTTGATGAGTTTTATACTCATAGTATCTCTCAAAGACTTATTTGGTTATACATAATTTGTAGACTCCATCAGTGGAGGGAATTAAGTATTCTCCCTATAAAATCACAGATTGTTGAAAGATTGAAGTTTACATTCAATCACATTAGATACTTGCATTTTTTAACAAAGTTTAACATGTGCTTTATATTACAAATCTTACAATGTATTTCACTTTCCCCACCTATTGTTCTTTTTTTTTTTTTGGAGGGCATTTTGGGGTTAAGTAATTTGCCCAAGGTCACATGGCTAGGTTTTTGTTTGTGACTCCAGGGCTGGCACTTTACTCACTGTGCCACCCAGCTGCCCCCCACCTATTGTTCTTTATTCAGTGCTGCAACCATCATCTGTATAACAGCTCCTAATAAATTATATAAAATGATAAAAGCCAGTACCAGTCTCCTCTACAGTTTCTTCTCCAAGCTAAATAATCTTAGTCACTAAAATGTCCACCTTCTTCTCAATGTACATTGCTTTCTCCATTCTCCACCCACTCTGAAAATTCTCAAAAGTGCTCTGTAAGTAAGTCACATTATGTTTTAGGGTGTAGTTATATTATCTGTTAAATGGAGGAAATGAAGGGAAAAAGGACTTCTAAGATTCCTTCTAGATCTATAATAGTATGATTCTACTAGGTATAAGGAATGGATCTCTTGTTTCTTTGGCAAAGGGAAATCCTGAATGAGAAATCTCCGTCTACTAATAGAAGTCAATATCTTCCGCACAACTTAGAGCAGGAGTGGGGAACCTGCAGATTCAAGGTCACACATGGCCTTCTAGGTCCTTAGTTGCAGCCTTTTGACTGAGACCAAGATTTATAGAACAAATCCTTTAATTAAGTGGATTTATTCTATGAAATTTGCATTCAGTGAGAGGGTTGCACTTGAGAACCTAGAGGGTCACATATGGCCTTGAGGCCACAGGTTCTCCACCCCTGACTTAAGTCTTAGAGAGTTAGCTAGACTTGATTTGTCCAGGGTCACATAATCAGTATGTGTCTAATGTGGGATTTAGACTCAGACCTCCCTTGCCAGCACCTTATCTATTATGCCATATTGCCTAATGAAATGAATACACATAGGGGAAACTAAATTAAACATGAGACTCAAATAAGTGTGAGATGATTTCAGATCAGAGAAGAATAGATAATGAATGAGAGCATACAACATATATTAAGTGCTTACTGCATGCCAGTTACTTTGATACCTTTGGGGAATACAAATAGAAAATTGAGATAATTCTTGCCCTTGAGAAATTCACATCCTAAATCTTGTTCCATTCCCTTCTTTATCCCCTAATGATGGAGACAACATCTACAGGACTGAGGAACCCCAGAACACCAGTTGCTTTCGCTTTTCCAGAATTAGCAACACATAGATGCCTAGGACAAAGTGAGAGGTTAGTGCCCGATGGACTTTAGGACCACTATTTGGGAGCTCGTCATCTTCTTCCCCTGGGGGATAGAAGCCTCTGAGGAGCCGAGGCACAGCCGCGATTTTGCAGCTTCAGTTGCAGCTTCAGCTCCTGGCCTGGAGACTGTATGGGGATCCAGTGATCAGTCTTGGGGCTAATCACTCTTGCTTTAACCTTCTTGGCTCTGGATTGTGGTCTGAGGTTGAGGTCTTAGGGTGTGTGACCAGCTTGCCAGAGTGTGTGGGTGCTTCAGAGAGGGCACCCAACTAATAGCTCTGGGAGTTAAGAAGACCCCAATGTTGAGACAGAAGCTCCTCTGTCTAGGGGCATAGTCCTACTGTAGCAACAAGCCCAAAAGTCAACTAATTAAGTGGCAACATGCCTAGGCAAAGGAAACAAAATAAACAGAAAAAATCATCATAAGACTCCTATTTTGGGGGCAAAGAGGAACAGAGCATGGAACAGGAGGAGGACTGAAAGGTCAGAAATCCTGCACCAAAAGCCACAAATAAAAATATGAGTGGGTTACAGGCCATAGAGGACCTTAAGAAGGATTTTAAAAACCAAATAAGAGAAGTGGAGGAAAAATTGGGAAGAGAAATGAGAAGGATGCAGGAAAAGTATGTAATGAGAGTCAACGGCCTGACTGATGAAAATAACACCTTAAAAAATAGACTGGCAAAGTAGGCCCAAAAGGGCAATGAGGAAAAGAATGCCTTAAAAAGTCGAATTTTCCAGATGGAAAAAGAATCTCAAAAGTTCACTGAGGAGATTCATTCCTTCAGAGTTAGACTGGAGCAAATGGAAGCTAATGACTTTATGAGAAATCAAGATGCTGTTAAGCAGATCCAAACAAATGAAAGAGTAGAAGGCAATGTGAAATATCTCATGGGAAAAACCAGTGACCTGGAAAATAGATCCAGGAGAGACAATTTAAACATCATTGGACTACCCAAAAGCCATGATCAAAGAAAGAACCTAGAAATCACCCTTCAGGAAATTCTCAAGGAAAATTGCCCTGATGTTTTAGATCCAGAGGGCAAAATAGAGGTTGAAAGAATCCACAGATCACCTCCTGAAAAAGATCCCAAAAAGAAAACTCCCAGGAATATTATACCAGTTTCCAGAATCCCCAGATCAAGGAGAAAATACTACAAGCAGCCAGGAAGAAACAATCTCAGTATTATGGAAACACAATCACAGAATAGCTCAGGACCTGGCAGCTTCTACACTGAGGGATCAAAGGGCATGGAATACAATATTCCAGAGGGAAAAGGACCTGGGATTAAAACCAAGAATCACCTACCCAGCAAAACTGAGTATTTTGTTTCAGGGGAAAATATGGTCATTCATTGGAATAGAGGACTTTCAAGCATTCTTGAGGGAAAAAACAGAGTTGAATAGAAAATTTGACATCCAGACACAAGAAGCAAGAGATGCCTAAGAAGGTAATCAGGGAAAAGAAATCAAAAGGAACTTATCAAAGTTGACCTATTTACATTCCTACATGGAAAAACAATAACTGTGACTGATGAAACATTTCTCCATATGAAAATAATGGAAGAAATGTATATGGGCATATGAATACATATGTGAATGTGTGTGTATATGTTTACAGTTATACATGGATAGAGGACATAGGTTGAATTTGGTGGGAAGGGATGATACTTAAAGGGTGAAATTATGAGGTGAGAGAAGAAAGTGGCAAGAGGAGATGGGGAGAGGCAGGGTAAGGTAAACTATCTCATGTAGAAGAAGCAAGGGGAAGTGGCTACAGGGGAGGGGTAGAACAGGAAGGCAAAAAGGCAAAACCATATTCTCATTGAATTTGGCTCAGCGAGAGAATGACATACATACTAAATGGGATATCTCACCCTGCAGGAGAGTAGGGGTAAGGGGGATGAGAGGGGGGATGATGGAGGGGAGGGCATTCTAGGGGGAGGGGAGGTTAGAAGTACCCACTACAGAAGAGGGACAGGATCAAAGTAGGGAAAGGACACCGTGGAGGTTGGGATGGGTGGGAGGGAATTATAAGCAGCCTTTTACAATATATCTACTATGGTAACGTTTTGCATAGCTATACATGTAGAACACATACTGAATTACTTATCTTCCCAGAGGGAATGGGTGACAAGGGAGGAAGGGAATGGATCTGAAATTTGAGCTTTTAAAATTAAATGTTTACAATATATATAAATACTATTACTAATAAAAAATGCCAAATTTGCCAGGAGGAAAAAGTATCTCAAAAGCTCACTGAGGAGATTCATTCCCTCAGAATTAGACTGGAGCAAATGGAAGCTAGTGACTTTACGAGAAATCAAGATGCTGTTAAACAGATACAAGCAATTGAAAGACTAGAAGGCAATGTGAAATATGTCATGGGACAAACCACTGACCTGGAAAATTGTTCCAGGAGAGATAATCTAAAAATTATTGGACTACCTGAAAGCCATGATCAAAGAAAGAACCTAGAAATCACCCTTCAAGAAATTATCAACGAAATTTGCCCTGATGTTTTAGACCCAGAGTGTGAAATAAATCCACAGATCACCTCCTGAATAAGATTCCTAAAAGAAAACTCCTAGGAATATTATAGCCAGGTTCCAGAATTCCCAGATCAAGGAGAAAATACTAAAAGCAGCCAGGAAGAAACAATTTCAATATTGTGGAAACACAATCAGGATAGCACAGGACCTGGCAGCTTCTACACTGAGGGATAGAAGGGCATGGAATATGATATTCCAGAGGGAAAAGGACCTGGGATTAAAACCAAGAATCACATACCCAGCAAAACTGAGTGTTTTGTTACAGGGGAAAATATGGTCATTCAGTGGAATAGAGGACTTTCAAGCATTCTTGAGGGAAAAACCAGAGTTAAGTAGAAAATTTGACATTCAGACACAAGAAACAAGAGATGCTTGAGAAGGTAAACAGGGAAAAGAAATCAAAAGGAACTTATCAAAGTTGAACTATTTACATTCCTACATGGAAAAGCAATCTGTGACTGATAAAACCTTTCTCACTATGAAAATAATTGAAGAAGGTTATATGGGCATATGAATACATATGTGAATATGTGTATGTATGTTTACAGGTATACATGGATAGAGAGCATTGGTCGAATTTAATAGGAAGGGATGATACTTAAAAGGTAAAATTAAGAGGTAATATTTTGCATAGCTATACATGTACAATACACACTGTATTGCTTATCTTCCCAGTGGGAGTGGGTGACTAGGGATGAAGGGAATGGATCTGGAATTTGAAATTTTCAAATTAAATCTTTCAAATATATATAAATTCTATTATTAATACTATTTTCCATGCAATTTGGAGATAAGATATGCAGGCATTGGGGCACAAAATGTCACTTTGCCCTAATGGAAAAGTTGAAGGGAGTATGGAAGCAGATATGGGAGAAAGCAGAACGAATTTATCCTGTGGAACTGCTATTCTGTGGTGGTGGGTAGGGGAAAAATTGGGGGAAAATTGTAACTCAAAATCTGGTGGAAATGAATGATATAAACCAGAAGTTAATAAAGCATTTGGAAAAAAACAACTTTCTCCATTCAGTTTTCCCTGGTAAATAAAATGAAATAATAATAGCACCTTCCTCAAAGCTATAGCATTCTCCTTCTTGACTGACCACAGACCAGATTCCCACTTCCTTCCAGATACTAAATGGCAGTTATAAACACAGTCTTAACACATGGTATCTGGTCTTTCCAATGAAAGATGCTACTAACTGTTAATACCAAAAGGGTAAGGCTACTCTAAAGCATGTGAATTGACAAGAAAGAGAGAACACCCAAGACTGCCCATGCTGAGGCCCTGTGGATAGTCATCTTTTTTCTATGTCACGGTAACACTGCAACATTCCTTTATACAGCTGGTCTTTTTCCTATTGCAAACCAGTCCCCCACCCACCCAGAAGCCCCTCAACATTTCAATTTTACAGATACAACTAATGCCTCAGAAATCTTCACCCTCTGTAATGCTGCTGCTTAAACTTCCATAGTTATTCTCCCCAGTCTTGCTCAATCTACATACCCTTTTTTCCATATCCATTACCTGATACTTTAATTCTTCCTTCTCTTTTATCTGCATCAGTATAAAAAAGCCTCTCTGCACTCTCTCTCTAACAAATTTTGAAAATATGCAAAAATAACATATATTTTAAAAAATAACTAAAAACGCACCTGAAGTTTATCCAACACCTCTGAATTGAAGCAGTAAGGCTAATCTTATAGAAATATAACATCAACCAGTGCTGGTTACTCGGACAAATCTCTTCCTAGGCTTCCTGAGGAATTTTTAGGTGCCACAGTGTATAAAGTATGGGACCTGAATACTAATCCTCCTAAGTTCCAGCTGGCCCCAAAAAACTACTTGTATGACACTGTGAAAGTTACTTAAGCCTGCTTCCCTCCATTTCCTCATCTATAAAATGAGATGGAGAAGTAAATGGCAAACCACTCCAGAATCTTTGCCAAGAAAACCCCAAATGGGGTCACAAAGAGTGACTGAAACAACTGAAGGACAACAAAAATAAATTAAGATGTGTGACTTAACCAAGGTCAAATGACTAATAAGTAATAGAAATGGGGCTTGAATTCTTATCTTTTCACCTTATAACCTATGTGAAGCATGTGAAGCACTGTATAATGAAATGACTGAACAGCAAATGGCTATTAAGATTTTATTAAACATACAATTAAAATTTTCTACATTAAAAAATGCCAGGACCAATATCTTACACTGTATATCAAAATAAGGTCAAAATAGGCACATGATTTAGACATGAAGGGTGACATAATAAGCAAAATAGGAGAACAAAGGATAGTTTACTTGTCAGATCTATAGAGAATGGAAGAATTTATGAACAAACAAGAGATAGAGTACATTATGAAATGCAAAATGGATAATTTTGATTTCATTAAATTTAAAAAGTTTTGCACAAACAAAGCCAGTTCAACTAAGCTTATAAGTGTGAAAGCTAGGAAACCATTTTTACAGACAGTGTCTCTGACAAAGGCCTTATTTCTGAAATATATAGAGAAGTGAGTCAAATTTTTAAGAACACAAGTCATTCTCCAGTTGATAAATGGTCAAAGGATATGAACAGGCAATTTTCAGATGAAGAAATTAAAGCTATCTATAGTCATATGAAAAAATGCTCTAAATCATTATTGATTAGAAAAATGCAAATTAAAACAACTCTGAGGTACTTCTTCACACTTATTAGATTGGCTAATATGACAAAAAAGGGAAATGATCAACGTTGGAGAAGATATGGGAAAATTGAAACACTAATACATTGTTGGTGCATTTATAAACTGACACAACAATTCTGGAGAGAAATTTGGAACTACACAAAACTGTGCATATTCTTTCATCTAGCCATAGTACTGCTACATCTGTAACCCAAAGAGATCATGAAAAAAGTGGAAAAGACTCATATGTACAAAAATATTTATAGCAGGTCTTTTTTGTGGTGACCAAGAATTGGAAATTGATGGGATGCCCATCAATTGGGGAAATGGCTGAACAAGTTGTGGTATATGAATGTAATGGTATACTATTGTTCTATGATAAATTATGAGCAGGCAGATTTCAGAAAACCTAGTAAATCATATATGAACTAATGCTGAGTAAAGTGGGCAGAATCAGGAAAACATTGTACATAGTAAGAGAAAACTCATGGGAGGATCCACTTTGATAGACTTAGCTCTTCTCAGCCCTACAATGATCTAAGAAGATACCAAAAGACTCCTGATGAAAAATGTTATACACATCCAGAGAAAGAACTAGACTCTGAATGCAGATCTAAGCATACTATATTCTCTCTGTCTCTCTCTGTCTCTGTCTGTCTGTCTGTTTCTCTCTCTCTCTCTCTCTCTCTCTCTCTCTCTCTCTCTCTCTCTCTTTCTCTCTCTTTCATTTTCTCTTTCTTGTGGTTTCCCCTTTTGTTCTGATTCTTTTTTCACAACATGACTAATGTGGAAATTATGTTAATATAACTATACATGCAGAGCCTCTATTAGATTGCATGCCATCTTGGAGAAGGCAGAGGGGAGGGAGGAGGAAAAAGAACTAGAAATCTTATAAAGGTTTATGGTGAAAACTAAGAATAAATCTTAAAAATGTAAAAAGAAAAAGTAAAATTTTCTTTCTAAACAAACAAACAAACAAAAGAGCCAGGTAATGCATTTCCTTCATCACTTTAGATAATAAGACTTTAGAGAGAAAAACAAGATTCTAAAAAGAAGGACCTCCCCACTCTCAAAGTGATCATAGTTGGAATTAAAAGAAGAAATTCCAGGGAATGAATAACAGTGTATTTTTCCATGATACCACACATTCTGCTTCAGCCATCTTATCAACTCTGTCACCCAAAGGAAGAATAAGTATAATTATATAACACAATAATGGTGGTAAAGATGGAATTAAGTTATTAAATAACTTTTTAGATTAACACTATATTCCCAAAGTACAGTTCTGACCATCCCACTAACTTGCTCAAGAAGTTTTAGTTGTTGCCTCCAGGTTAAAATACAAACTCCTTTGTTTAGCATTTAAAGCTCTTAATAATCTCATTTCAACCTATCATTCCATGCCTATTGCATATTAATTCTCTCACATACCCTGTATTACAAGTAAACTGGTTTGCTTATCATGTTGCACAGTAAACTCCATCTTCCTCTTCCATGTCTTTGTACAGCTGTCTCCCATACTAGGAAGGTTCTCTCTCCTTACTGTGCTAGGCACACAGCATACAAGTAAAGTAACACAGTTTCTAACCTCAAAAAGCTTACATCCTAATTAATCCAAGAAGAAAGCACAAATAGAGACATGGTAGCCAGGGAGGAACCTTTTTCATCAGGAATATCACAGCAATGATGACTGAAATTGTAGGACAATTGAAGGACGTGTACTTTTAAATGTAATATCTTTCCCCCCCGCCCCACAATGTAATAGTTTAGTTCTCTGAGGGTTTTTTTTATTATGAATTTAACATTACAATTTGTTCAGAAAGGCAATTTTATGTGGAACTACAAGCATCTATTATATAGAGCTTAACTTTTTTCTCCACCACATAAAGCTTGGCAGAAGAGGGAGGTGGGGTCCAATTAATTAGTGGCTAATATTGCCTTAGCTGTCTATGTTGCCTTCTTAACTTCTTCTCTTTTCTGTTTATTGACAAAATAAATTTATCTTTTCTTTCTTTTCCCTCTCTTTCTATCTATGATTGCCACTTGACCACTCCCTAAAATCTTCTGTCAAGGTAAAATTAAAAAAAAAAAAAGTAAAAGTCCTCCCTACTAACAAGAAAGTATAGCACGACAAAAGAAATCCACACATTGACCGGATCTGAAAATGTATCTCATTCTGTATCTCTGATTCATCATTTCTCTACCAGGGACAAATTATTATCAGTCTTCTGGAATCATTTTTCATTGTGTTGATCACAATTTTTTTTTACAACATAGTAGTGATCATGTAAATTATTCTCCTCTTCCTGAAACTGTACTCTGCCTCAATTCATGCCAATCCCCCTAGTTTCCACTGAATTTGTCCCTTTAATCATTTTAATAACACTATACTATTCCATTATATTTATATGCCATAATTTGTTAAGCCTTTCTTCAGTTGATGGACACACTCAGCTTGTTTCTAGTTCTCTAGTACAACAACATAAAGTATTGTTATAAGTATTTGTTTGTGCATATGACTCTTCACTCTTTCTTTGATATTTTGGTATTATAAGGCTAGTAGTGGCTGGTTAAAAGATATGCCCACTTTAGCAATTTTTTCTACATGGCACCAATCGTTTTTCAGAATATTTCAATCACTTTACAAATCTTTTAACAGTACATTAGGCGGAGCCAAGATAGCTGAGTAGAAACAGCTCATCCAAGCCACTCTGCCCCCAGATTCCCCCCAAACTATGTAAAAGGAGACTCTGAACAACTTCTGGAGCCCCAGCACCCACAGAACGACACAGAGAAGCTAACCTCACACTGAGGACAGCCCAGCAGCCCTGCAGGAAAGACGAGCACAGCAGTCTGGGAGCCGACAGCGCGCAATGCGCAGAGTGGAAGAAGCAGAGACGAGTGGAGCACAGGTCCCCATGAGCCGAGGTTTTAGCCCCAGGGCGGCAGGGCCAGCAGCTGGCTGGAGGAACCCCAGAACACCAGCAGCCATGGCAACTCCAGAATTATCAACATAGATATGCCTAGGACAAAGTAAGAGGTTAGTGTCCTATGGACTTTGGGACCTCTATTTGGGGGAATGTGTTGGCTCCTTCGGCTGGGGGCTAGAAGCCATTGAGGAGACATGACATTTTGTAGTTTTCAGAGGCAGCTCAAGCTACTGGCCTGCAATTAATTGTAGGGAGATCCAGCAATCAGTCTTGGGGGGGGGGGGTAATCTCCCTTGCTTTAAACTGCCTGGATCTGGATTGTGATCTAGAGTGGAAGTCGTGGGTGGGTTTACAGCTTGCAAGAAATGGAAGTTGCCCCCCACACGTTAGGGATGAAAATTCCTCTATCTGGCCTTAAAGCCATAGTGTGGCAACAAGCCTAAAAGGCAGGTAATCAAGTGGCAACATGCCAAGGCAAAGGAAACAGAAAAACGCAACCCTAGACTCCTATTTTGGGGGCATAGAGCGGGAAAAGGACTGTGAGGTCAGAAGTCCTGCTCCAAAAGCCCCAGAGGAAAACATGAGCGGGTTGCAGGCCATAGAGGACCTTAAGAAGGACTTTAAAAATCAAATGAGAGAAGTGGAGTAAAATTGGAAAGAGAAATGAGAAGGATGCAAGAAAAGTATGAAATGAGGGTCAACAGCCTGACTGAGGAAAACAACACCTTAAAAAATAGACTAACTCAAATGGCAAAGGAGGCCCAAAAGGGCAATGAGGAGAAGAATGCCTTAAAAAGTCGAATTTGCCAGATGGAAAAAGAATCTCAAAACTTCACTGAGGAGATTCATTCCTTCAGAATTAGACTGGAACAAATGGAAGCTAATAACTTTATGAGAAATCAAGATGTTGTTAAGCAGATCCAAATAAACGAAAGATTAGAAGGCAAAGTGAAATATCTGGGAAAAACCACTGACCTGGAAAATAGATCCAGGAGAGACAATTTAAAAATTATTGGACTACCTGAAAGCCATGATCAAAGAAAGAACCTAGAAATCACCCTTCAAGAAATTCTCAAGGAAAACTGCCCTGATGTTTCAGATCCAGAGGGCAAAATAGAGGTTGAAAGAATCCACAGATCACCTCCTGAAAAAGATCCCCAAAAGAAAACTCCCAGGAATATTATAGCCAGGTTCCAGAATCCCCAGATCAAGGAGAAAAAACTACAAGCAGCCAGGAAGAAACAATTTCAATACTGTAGAAACATAATCAGAATAGCCCAGGACCTGGCAGCTTCTACACTGAGGGATCAAAGGGCATGGAATACAATATTCCAGAGGGCAAAAGAACTGGGAATGAACCCAAGGTTCACCTACCCAGCAAAAATGAGTATTTTGTTTCAGGGGAAAATATGGTCATTCAGTGGAAGAGAGGACTTTCAAGCATTCTTGAGGAAAAAACCAGAACTGAATAGAAAATTTGAAATCCAGACACAAGAAGGAAGAGATGCCTGAGAAGGTAATCAGGGAAAAGAAATCAAAAGGAACTTATCAAAGTTGAACTATTTACATTCCTATATGGAAAAACAATAACTGTGAGTGATGATATCTTTCTCACTATGAAAATAATGGAAGAAGGGTGTGTGGTCATATGAAAACATATGTGAATGTGTGTGTATATGGATAGAGGGCAGAGGTTGAATTTGTTCGGAAGGGAGAATACTGAAGGGATGAAATTATGAGGTGAGAGAGGAAAGTGGCAAGAGGAGATGGGGAAAGACAGGGTAGGGTAAACTATCTCATGTAGAAGAAGCAAGGGAAAGTGGTTGCAAGGGAGGGGGAGAATAGGAAGGGAAAAAAAGGCAAAACCACATTCTCATTGAATTTGGTTCAGGGAGAGAATGACATACATACTAAATGGGATATCTCAACCTGCAGCAGAATAGGGGGAAGGGAGATGAGAGGAGGGATGATGGATGGGAGGGCATCCTTGGGGGGAGGGGAGGTTGGAAGTACCCACTATAGAAGAGGGACAGGATCATGTATGGAATGGACCAGGTGGGGGGTGGGATGAGTGGGAGGGAATTATAAGCAGCCTTGTACAATATATCTACTATGATAATGTTTTGCATAGCTAGACAAGTACAACATATACTGAATTACTTATCTCCCCAGAGGGAATGGGTGACAAGGGAGGAAGGAAATGGATCTGAAATTCGAGGTCTTAACATTAAATGTTTCAAATATATATAAATACTATTATTAATACTCTTTTTCTTATAATTGGGAGATAAGATGTGCAGGCATTGGGACACAAAGATTCACCTTCCTCTAATGCTTTTCCTTATAGGAATGTAAATAGTTCAACTTTGATAAGTTCCTTTTGATTTCTTTTCCCTGATTACCTTCTCTGGCTTCTCTTTTTTCATGTGTCTGGATGTCAAATTTTCTATTCAACTCTGGTTTTTTTTCCTCAAGAATGCTTGAAAGTCCTCTATTCCACTATTCAAAATGACCATATCTTCCCCTGAAACAAAATACTCAGTTTTGCTGGGTAGGTGACCCTTGGGTTCATTCCCAGTTCTTTTGCCCTCTGGAATATCATATTCCATGCCCTTCTATCCCTCAGTGTAGAAGCTGCCAGGTCCTGGGCTATTCTGATTGTGTTTCCACAATATTGAAATTGTTTCTTCCTGGCTGCTTGTAGTTTTTTCTCCTTGATCTGGGGATTCTGGAACCTGGCTATAATATTCCTGGGAGTTTTCTTTTCGGGATCTTATTCAGGAGGTGATTGGTGGATTCTTTCAACCTCTATTTTGCCCTCTGGATCTAAAACATCAGGGCAGTTTTCCTTGAGAATTTCTTGAAGGGTGATTTCTAGGTTCTTTCTTTGATCATGGCTTTTGGGTAGTCCAATGATGTTTAAATTGTCTCTCCCGTATCTATTTTCCAGGTCAGTGGTTTTTCCCATGAGATATTTCACATAAGCTTGTAATCTTTCATTTGTTTGGATCTGTTTAACAGCATCTTGATTTCTCATAAAGTCATTAGCTTCCATTTGTTCCAGTCTAACTCTGAAGGAATGAATCTCCTCAATGAAATTTTTAGATTCTTTTTCCATCTGGCAAATTGGGCTTTTTAAGGCATTCTTCGCCTCATTGCCCTTTTGGGCCTCCTTTGCCATTTGAGTTAGTCTATTTTTTAAGGTGTTGTTTTCCTCAGTCAGGCTGTTGACCCTCATTTCATACTTTTCCTGCATCCTTCTCATTTCTCTTTCTAATTTTTCCTCCACTTCTCTTATTTGATTTTTAAAGTCCTTCTTAAGGTCCTCTATGGCCTGCAACCCGCTCATGTTTTCCCCTGAGGCTTTTGGAGCAGGACTTCTGACCTCACAATCCTTTTCCCACTCTATGCCCCCAAAATAGGAGTCTAGGGTTGCATTTTTCTGTTTCCTTTGCCTTGGCATGTTGCCACTTAATTACTTGACTTTTGGGCTTGTTGCCACACTATGGCTCTGCTGCCAGACCAGAATTTTCGTCCCGAACGTGTGGGGGACAGCTTCCATTTCTGGAAGCTGGAAATCCACCCACGACCTCCACCCCTGATCACAATCCACATCCAGGGAGGTTAAAGCAAGAGTGACTACCCCCCAAGACTGATTGCTGGATCTCCCCCTACAGTTGGCAAGCCAGGAGCTGGAACTGCCTCTGAAAACTACAAAATGGCGTATCTCCTCAGTGGCTTCTATCCCCCAGGGGAGGGAGCCTACGCATTCCCCAAATACAGGTCCCAAAGTCCATAGGACACTAACCTCTTACTTTGTTCTAGGCATGTCTATGTTGATAATTCTGGAGTCACCACAGCTGCTGGTGTTCTGGGGTCTCTCCAGCCGGCTGCTGGCCTTGCTGCCCTGGGGCTAAAACCTTGGCTCGATGGGACCTGGGCTCAGCTTGGCTCGGCTCCCTGTACTCTCCACACTGCCAGCTCCCAGACTGCTGTGCTGGTCCTTCCTGCAGGGCTGCTGGGCTGTCCTCAGTTGGAGGTTAACGTCTTTGTGTCGTTCTGTGGGTGTTGGGGCTCCAGAAGTTGTTCAGAGTCCCCTTTTACATAGTTTGGGGGGAATCTGGGCGCAGAGTGGCTTGGTTGAGCTGTTTCTACTCCGCCATCTTGGCTTGCCCCCCCCCCCCCATTGATTCTTAACAGTCTTTATTCAAGAACACTTTC
The DNA here is from genome assembly GCA_011680675.1 of Gymnobelideus leadbeateri. Lineage (NCBI taxonomy): Eukaryota > Metazoa > Chordata > Mammalia > Diprotodontia > Petauridae > Gymnobelideus > Gymnobelideus leadbeateri. The sequence goes on along the minus strand of WOXC01012109.1, from coordinate 198,807 downwards.
CCTAGCCATAGTTGTAAATAGTGTCTAATCCTAATTTCTCGCAATGTTTTACAGTTTTCCCAGAAATTTGTCATCAAATACTGACTTCTTGTCCTACTAGTTGAAGTCTTGGGATTTTCCAACATCATGCTCCTTGGTATATTTTTTTTTCCTGGCCTTCTTAGTCTATTTCACTGATCAGTCTGGTTTTGGCCAGTAGTTTTGATGATTACTACTTTATAATATAGTTTGTGATCTTGTTCTGCTAGACCATATAACTTTCTACAGCTATTCATGTTTTCACTTAAGATTGTTAACTTTTTTCTTTCTGATGAACATATTTTTTTCTAGTATTAAAGTATTAAGCATTTTCCTAGTAATAAAGTATTACACATTTAAATTACGGGAAGGGAATGGAATAAGTATTAAGCATTTCAATTAGGGGAAGGTAATGGACCAGGTATTTCTATAAGATCTATTACATGCCAGAGAGTGTTCTAAGCATTATATAAATGTTGTTTGATTTGATATGCATGACAGTCTTGTGAAGTCATTGTTCAATCACTTTTTCAGTCATGTCTTACTCTTAATGACCGCATTTGAGGTTTTCTTAGCAACAATACTGGAGTGGTTTGCTATTTCTGTCTCCAACTCATTTTATAGATGAGGAAATTTAATCAAACAATCAGGGTCAAACAACTAGTAAATGTCTGAGGTCAGATTTGAACTCAGAAACATTAGTCTTCCTGACTCTAAGCCCAGAACTCTATGTGTTATGCCACCTAACTGCTGGGTAAGGCAGATACTATGATGATCTCCATTTCAGTTGGGGAAACTGAGCAAACAAAGGCTAAGTGACTTGCTCAGGGTCACATAGCTAGTAAGTACCTGAGACTAGATTTAGACTCAAGTCTTCTTTACTCCAATCCCAGCATCCTACCCACTGTGCTACCTAATTTAATTAATACTTAGTTCAATTAATATTTTAGTGGACTCTCTACTATTATTTTAGCACTCAGAGCAATGCTTTTGTTTTCTTCTTGGCTGTGTTTATTCTCTCAACTGCTTTTTCTAGTTTTATTGCTATAGCTAACATTCCCAGAATTTGTCAATTAAGATGGACATGACAATGGGGATCCATGCTTTATGCCTGTTCATATAAAAAAGGCCTCTGTTTCTCATTAGATATATTATTAATTCTTGGTTTCATTGTTGAAGTTCATATAATTTGCATATCCTACTGTGTGTCTCTGTGTATATGCATTCAATCTATCAATTTAGATAAGTAGAGGCTGTGTGATATAGTGTCTACTCCTCTTATCTCTTCCTCCACATTTGTATACTCTTCTTTTGTATCGTAATTTTTGAATGACTATTTCCTCCTCTTCTTTCTTGTTTATTTTCTATTGTATTCATTTTATACTCTCCTTTCATTTCCTCTTAGAGCCATCAAAATAGAAGATACCTAGGCCCTGTATTTTTCATATTTAACTCATTCGGGCCTTGTAAGACATGATACTGAAGGAATAGTTGTCTCTTCTTTCATTACGATGAGTATTAGGAAGTCCTGCATCATCATTTTATTCCTTCTAATTGCTCAGGTACACCCATTGGATAGAACTCTTGTGATGAACTCATGAAAGAGTATGAACAAGAATCCCACAAGATGGGCAGCCACAGATGAGCTACAAATCCTCATCCTTTGAGGGAACTTTCAATTAATGAGATCACAGAACCATTTGAGGACGAAGAATATTTTATTCCACCCACATTGATGATTGCTAGGAAGAATACCCCTCAGTGGTGCTTCAGACCACTCTAGGAGCAGGTAGTGATGCCATCATTTCAAAGCTAGGTATGCAATGCACAGAGAATACTAGAGTCCTCCAACATGACTGTTCAGAGTCACCTGACAATATATCTCAAGCTCCCTAACAATTTTTCTCAAAAACAACTTGCTGTATGAACAACTAGAAAAGCAGGTGACTAGGTTAGATCACCAGTCTTCAGCCTCAGTCACTTTTATCCTTTTCCCCTCATTGGGTTAGGACCCAGGGGAGTTACTGCCCCCTGGTTACTGCTTTTCTCAGCTCCCTGACATCCATTGTTTCTCTTTACCTCTTGCATTCCAGCTTTTCTTCTGATTCATTGTATAACTACATACTCCACAGTGTAGTATCACCTGAAAGGTGAGGATTTCACAAGCTATATATTGTCTTGCTTCCTGAATCTTCCCTTTTTTTCACCCTTTTATGCCTTCCTTTCTTCTCCCCTTTCAACTTGGTACATTACAACTATTCATTACAGATAATCCAATATGTTTTACACCAGAAAGAATTTTTTTAATCTATTCCAGGGGATCTCAAGGATGTAAATCTTATAAATATAAGGGCAAAGGCCTCTAATACTTTCTTTTAAAATTCTTTATTGTTGAGCATTATCAAAGTTTAAATCAAAATTAACTGGCACATAGAAATATAACTGGCACATAGATCTGTATGAGAATGAATGATTTGGAGTTGGATCACAATACTGTCTGTAATAGCAAGCACAGAAGTACTTAAGGCCTTGTTTTAGCTATCTGATTATTTAGCACCTTATTTCAGTTCAAATTTCTGTTAACCCTTTTCCATGATTATATCAAGTCTTTGTTGAGAAGCAGAACTTGTGAACCCCACAACTTATGAACTCTAGAACTTGTGAACTCCTGTTGCTAATGCAACAGGAAGGGGAGGATATAGATATATGTATATATGTGTATATATATATATATACATATATATGTATATATGTACATATATATGTATATATACACATATACACATATACGCATATATCTATATCTATATCTATATCTATATCTATATATATATATATATATATATATACATAATGACCATATATAAGGAGAGGCCCAAGCTGGAGAGAGCAGAACACAGAGTGGCAGAGTTGAGAAGGAGAAAACTCTTGGTCTCCTGGCACACTATGTTTGTCTGTGTTGATTTTTGTTTGTGATACTTTATAAAGTATCTTCTATACATAGAAGCCCTGGGACCTTATTGGAAACCCTGAAAGAGGATTTTCTGGTTGTCTTTTCACAGAAGTCCTGGAGGAGGGATTTGAAGGTCCTGGTACTTAACTGATGATTTATGTTGACTTCTTGGACCTTGTTTGTGGGTCTGTGTTGATTTCACAGGCAGATAATGAATTGATGATGGTGCTGGCAATGTATATGGATTTTATTGTGGCTCTGTTAAGCTTTGTTTTCCCAGAAATAGGAGTTCTGAAGGACTTGAGGTGGACTGGACACTATGAACTTCAGTGTGGAATGGGAACTGGCAAGGAACTGGACAAGGAGCTGGACAAGGAGCTGTCTACTTTGAATTCAGGAGACAGTTGGATAGATTTGGGTAGGAGCTGGGCCCATGGAAAGAAGAGCCATGGAATCTGAGAACCAGCATTGAGTCAAGATGAAAAGACCTCTTCTTGAGTACTTAATGCTGACTAAGAAGATTATGATTTACTGTGACCTAGGGGTGGAAACCTTTGACCTTTATACTTTGTGACCCTTAAGGAGGTCTGCTCCTTAAGGATGACTCAGTTAAGGACTTACTAAATGATATTGTTGTTTAAAGCTATGTGGCCACTTTGGTGAAAACTATGTAGCCACTTTAGTGATAAGTTGCTATGCTATTGTGAAATGCTGTACTTTGGTTTCTGTCAATGTTTTGTCTTAGTTTATTACAGAATAAATAGAGAGTTCACTATACTATGCAATCAGAACCTTGAAGCTATTCATAGCAGCAGTCCTCTGGAAAGTTGCTCATATTTGGCTTTACACTATCATAAGCACAAATATTTTGGACCTACAAGTGACCTTAGATATTATCTAGTTTTACACCCCATCTATCTTACAGATGAGAAAACTGAGACTAGATAGATTAAATTATTTTCTCAAGGACACACCAGCAGGAAGTAGCAGAGCCAAGTCCTTTTATCTCCATTATGCCACAAATTTTGGAGAAGTCATCTTAAAAGTGAATGAATGTTAAAATTGGTACCAAGCCTCCAACTTTAAGGATATACTTATAGTGACTAGACAAATAAGGTGGAATAGATATTTCCCCACTACCCCATGTTGTCACTGTATCATAGTAAAAGGATACAAATTACAAATACCTTAGTAAAAGGCAGTGGTGCAATAATACTGCCTTTCCAAGTGGAGGTTTAGTCCCACTGTTATGAAAAGTTCTACATTGTTATTAAGAGTTTTTATCTGAAAGTTGGCAAGGAAATTCTTTACAGCTAGTAGATTGCTAGATCTTCCAAACTGATCAGAGCCTTTGGTTTTGCCCATGATCTGTGACCCAACTCAATTCAGCTGGACAAGCAGACCATGAACAATTCCATTCTAATTGAAGCTGTTTTCTTCCTTCACTTTCAAAGCCACACTGCTGAACTTTTAGGTCTGATGTAATTGTGCCCTTGTGGACCTGCTTATTGGTAGAGGTCTATATAATTTAGGTGCTATCAATGCCTCCTCACTAGCAAAAAAATGGGAAAGCACTCGAGACACTTTCATCAAAAGAACTCATCTAAAGGTGATGCTTAGATCTAGTGAGTACTTTAAAACAATCATAAGTACACACACCAAGTTACAAAACCACTGGAAACATACTTTCTCCCTCGATTTTCTTTAGTTAATATCAACTGTAACTAAAAGTTAAATATCAATGCAAATGTCTGAAAATATGGGTTATAGAGTTTGTGAAATAGCATACAATTTTAAACTTTTGCTAGCAATAACACATTCAAGTTCAAATATGTAACCTATGTCAATGGTATAATTAGTTATTACAAATTTTCAGGAGTACTGTTTTATTCATGTAAACAACCATTCAAAATCCTTGAGAATTTCCCCTACTTGGACTGGCTAGTGCTCTTCTGACTATAAGTAGGCTGTGTACAATGTAACAAAAAATGAAAACTTTCTTTAATAAAAGAGGCAATATTATGTGATGTCTACAATAATAATAAATCCATGGTGCTCCTGAACTCCAAAAATTCACTCTTGGGAATCAGACTTCTATTTTGCAGAAATGTATGTTACCTTTTACTTTGGCAGAGGATGATCCTTCTTTTAGGTAATATAGAGAAGGGGCTGAGTTATACTTGCCTGGAATGAGGACCCTAAAGTTATATCAACATGAGAAGGGCATATAGCTATCATATTATCGACTAGACCTGATCCTCCCCACCTGCAATGCTATCTTGGGTACAGAAATTGTGAGAAATGAGTCATTTGCTCACTGATACCTACTGTGCCCCTCCATAATTTGCTCTCACCAACTCTGAGGGCTATCTCAGTTTCAGACCACTGTTACAGTTTTCTTGTCTCTTTCCTGTTTTGAATTTAATTATTTATAACTCTGGCTTGTCTCAGTACAACACGAAGTTTACTCTCTTGAATCATGACTTAGATCACTCTCTTACAGAAGGTTAGAAAGAGGATTCTCTCTCAGGTCATGTTAATTGTCCCTCAACTTTGCCTTCTTAACTTAGCTAGATTTAACAGTTCTCATCTTAGCTGCCAAAATAAGGTACTCTTCCACCTGCATTTATCCCAGAAGGAGAAGTAAGGGAGGGATACATTCACTGACTTGGGATGACCCATACACATCCTATCTCTGGTACCCTTAGACAACTAAAGGATTTCATTACTTGATGGTGGTAAGCATTTATTACTTCTTTTTATATCTTGCTCAGTGCCTCACATCTAGCACATAAGAGATGCTCAAGAAATACTTGTGGAATATTTGTTATACTCTATATCAAGAGTAAGTGTCTCTATCTGGTACATGAGGTCCTGAACTTAGTAGCTGTAGACCTACTGTCCAAAATGGGCAACATTTCTATTCCCCCCACACCAAACTAGCTAAATGTATCTGCACTAGCTTCCTTTTCTGACCCCAGAGTCAAACTTTATACATCAAATTGCTAATGTCCCCACTTCATTGTGATTCTATTACCCTGCATTTGTGGTCTTGCATTTTATGCAGAAGTTTACTTATTTACCTTGAAGGAGGAAAAGTCTTCCACAGACAATTAAATATATTAATACAGACATGCGCACATAAATATACATTCATACACACTAGACCCATGGCATGGGAAATATAATTCAATCTATCTATCCATCTATCTAACCCTATGGCATAGGAAATTCCCAGTGAGGAAATTTCCTCTACCAATATACGGAATTATCTTGTTTGAGACTTACAGTTTTAGAGAGTAATTGGAAGAAAATGAAAAGTTAAGCAATTTGCCCAGGGTTACAAAGTAAATATTTATCAGGGACAGACCTTAAACCCAGACCATCCTGAATCTGGATACAGGTTTGAATCTCTGCTCACTATGCCCTACTGCTTTTCCAATGTATTATTTTTTATGAAAATACTATATATATATATACATATATATATACACACACCTATATATTATATTATAACCACCTCTTTTTTACATTATATCTTATACATTGTAATCTCTTACTTTTCCCAATGAATCTCTGCCTTCATACATGAGAAGCATTACCTATAATAAGGATTTTAAAAGGAGGAAAAAAGTGCTACAAAGCCAACTGAAATATCAAAAAGTCTGATAAAACATAGAGTGGTGTTCCATATCCATAGGGACCCACACTTGCAAAAAAGGTAGGGAGCTGTACTTATTTAAAGTCAATCATCCTCATTATAGTTCCACAGGGATTGGTATGCTTTTATTGTTCTGTCAAGTTCTGATATAAATCAAACTAAAAGTAAATTAAAATATAGGCATATTTCATTAAGATAAAGAGGTTCATAAGCCTGGGGCACCATCATATATCTGAATACATGAGCGTCCACAGAGAAAACTCACAGAAATGTTTTTATATGTCTGCAAGAAAAAAAAAGGGGGGGGGGGAAGGAGGTAGGAGTGATCCCTGACCATGAGGTTCCAGCTGCTTTGGGTAATCTAAGGAAGAAAAACAGCTCCATTCTGGTTATTTTATCTTTCACGATTGAGACTGCCCCAAACCTTAATGAGAGAATACGAAGACAAGAGTCACTTTCAGTAACCCTGAGAGCCCAAGTTTATTTATAGGATAAACAGATCTTGGATTCCCAGGGTGGATGGAACCTGGTCTAACCTGGTTGAGGTGACGCCTTAAGAGCAGGAACACAGTGACATTTCTAAAATTCTCTAGAGGAAGGTGTTTCTTTCACTGTCAGGGTGGCCTTTTGACAGAGAAAGGAATATTACATTTGAAATTAACACTATTAAAATTAAATTTTCTTGTCAGTTCTTTCCAATGGCATTTTGTAGTCATGTATATTTTATCTCTGGTTCTGCTTATTTCACTTTGTATCAGTTCGGATATGTTTTCGGGATTTTCTGATTCATTGTTTCATACTGCACAGCAATATTCTGCTACATTCATGGAGCAAACTTATTCAGCTATTCCTCAGTCTAAAGGTACAAACTTTCTTTCCTAGTTTTGGTGATACAAAAAGTACAAGTGTGCTTGTGAGTATGTATACACACACACACACACACACACTATTCTCCATGTATGTATATATGATATGTGTGTATTTTTCCTCACCAGAGAATTATGCAAAAACAAACCAACAACCAGAAATATTATTAAAGGCAGTAAAAAAAATGAATACCTACTGTTGTGAAAACCTTTCTCACTGTCATTTACCAGGATACATCTAAAACATGCTAAAATTTTTTCTCTTGTTCTCAAGTTGTTAACCAAATATATAAGTTGGGTTATACTACAATAAATAAGGAATAGGACTGAACCTTTTTTTCTATTTGTTTACATTAAAGTACAAATTAGCTGTCCTTTAACACAGTATACACACATACATACAAGTGTGTGTTTGTGTGTGTACAGTGAAATATAAATACATATAGAATATAGCTATCTATATCTATATATTAGACCCTATGGCATAGGAAGTTCTCCATGAAGAAACTTCTTCTACTAATACTCATAATTATCTTTTTTGGGACTTGTAGTCTTAGAGAGTTGTGGGTTCTCTCCTTAGCCCAGTCCCCTTTCTCATACACATACACACACACATATACACACACATGTAAGCTGCTATCTTTATGCATGTATTTGTATACTTATCACCTACTTCTTTGGGCTATATGTGCCAAGGATATTTTAATCACCTTCTTTGCAAAATTCCAAATTGCCTTCCATAATGGTTAGATTAATTCACAGCTTCCCCAGAAGTACATTGATTTGACTGTATTTCTCTAACTCTTCCAACATCAAGAAGTCCCATCTCTTGTAATCTTTGACAATTTGTTGGGTGTAAAGAAAAGCTCGGTCTTTGTGATGTGCATTTCTCTCCCTGTTAATGTAAGGCAAATCATACAGAGCAAACTTTCATATGGTTGTTAGTAATTTCTATTGTATTTTTGAGAACTATTTGTTTATATCTTTTGACAGTTTCATATATTTTCCCAAAGTATTCTTACACATTCTTTTTTTTTTTTTTTGATTTTTAAGGTCACCAGATTGGTAATTCATTTGTTTTTATTTCAAAGTTCAAATTTAAGAACATGATAATTGTTTTTTTTTTCCTGTTCTTCCCCTCCCCTGAAACTACTTCCCCTTGCCTCTTCTACATGAGATAGTTTGCCCTACCCTGTCTCTCCCCATCTCCTCTTGCCACTTTCCTCCCTCACCTCTTGACTTCACCCCTTAAGAGTTATCCCTTCCTTGGGGCGGCTAGGTGGCGAAGTGAGCAGAGAGCCAGCCCCAGAGCCAGAAGGACTGGAGCTCGGATCTGGCCCCAGACACCCAACACACAAACAAAAACCCAGCCACGTGAACCTGGGCAAGTCACCCAACCCCAATTGCCCTCCAAAAAAAAAATAATCATCATCATCATCCCTTCCCATCAAATTCAACCTGTGCCCTCTATCCATGTATACCTGTGAACATATGCCATGTACCCTTCTTCAATTATTTTCATAATGAGAAAGGTTTCATCAAACACAGTTATTGTTTTTCCATGTAGGAATGTAAATAGTCCAACTTTGATAAGTTCCTTTGGATTTCTTTTCCTTGATTACCTTCTCAAGCATCTCTTGCTTCTTGTGTCTGAATGTCAAATTTTCTATTCAACTCTGGTTTTTTCCTCAAGAATGCTTGAAAGTCCTCTATTCCACTGAATGACCATATTTTCCCCTGAAACAAGATACTCAGTTTTGCTGGGTAGGTGACCCTTGGGTTCATTCCCAGCTCTTTTGCCCTCTGGAATATCATATTCCATGCCCTTCGATCCCTCAGTGTAGAAGCTGCCAGGTCCTGGGCTATTCTGATTGTGTTTCCACAATATTGAAATTGTTTCTTCCTGGCTGCTTGTAGTATTTTCTCCTTGATCTGGGGATTCTGGAACCTGGCTATAATATTCCTGGGAGTTTTCTTTTTGGGATCTTTTTCAGGAGGTGACCTGTGGATTCTTTCAACCTCTATTTTGCCCTCTGGATCTAAAACATCAGGGCAATTTTCCTTGAGAATTTCTTGAAGGGTGATTTCTAGGTTCTTTCTTTGATCATGGCTTTCAGGTAGTCCAATAATTTTTAAATTATCTTTCCTGGATCTATTTTCCAGGTCAGTGGTTTTTCCCATGAGATATTTCACATTGCCTTCTATTCTTTCATTTGTTTGGATCTGTTTAATAGTATCTTGATTTCTCATAAAGTCACTAGCTTCCATTTGCTCCAGTCTAACTCTGAAGGAATGAATCTCCTCAGTGAGCTTTTGAGATTCTTTTTCCATCTGGCAAATTCGACTTTTTAAGGCATTCTTCTCCTCATTGCCTTTCTGAGCCTCTTTTGCCATTTGAGTTAGTCTGTTTTTTAGGGTGTTATTTTCCTCAGTCAGGCTGTTGACTATCATTTCATACTTTTCTTGCATCTTTTTCATTTCTCTTCCCAAATTTTCCCCCACTTCTCTTATCTGCTTCTTAAGGTCCTCTATGGCCTGTAGCCAGCTTGTATTTTCATTTGGGGCTTTTGGTGCAGGATTTCTGACCTCACAGTCTTCCTCCATGCTTTGAGCCTCTTTGCCCCTAAAATAGGAGTCCAATGTTGAACTCTTCTGTTTATTTTGTTTCATTTGCCTAGGCATATTGTCACTTAATTACTTGATTTTGGGGCTTGTTGCCACAGTCGGACTCTGCCACCAGACAGGGGAGCTTCCGCCCAAACGTGGGGTCTTCACAACTTCCGCCAGTTGGGTGGCCTCTGTAAAGCCTCCACCCACTCTGGCAAGTTGGATACCCACCCCAAACTTCCCCCCCAGACCACAATCCAGATCCAGGCAGTTTAAAGCAAAAGCGATTAACCCCCAGACTGATTGCTGGATCTTCCTACAGTTTGCAGACCAGGAGCTAGAGCCACTACTGAAGCTGCAAAATGGCTTCTGTGCAGCTGTTTCTTCAGCAGCTTTTTGCCCCCAGGGGAGGAAGCCACGTGTTCCCCAAATACTGGTCCCAAAGTCCATAGGGCACTAACCTCTCACTTTGTCCCAGGCATATCTGTGCTGATAATTCTGGAATCGCCACTATTTCTGGTGTTCTGGAGTCCCTCCAGCCGGCTGAAGGCCCAGCAGCCCTGGGGCTAAAGCCTTGGACCTGGGCTCTGCTCTGTGGGCTGCGCTGTCGGTTCCCAGCGCGCTGTGCTGCCTGCTCTCAGAGCGCTGCGCTGGTGACTCCCTGTAGGGCTGCTGGCCTGTCCTCAGCAGGAGGTTAGCTTCTCTGTGCTGTTCTGTGGGTGCTGTGGCTCCAGAAGTTGTTCGGAGCTCCCTTTCACATTGTTTGAAATTTGTGTGGGGCAGAGCACATTCTTACACATTCTTTAAAAATTATTTTAATGCATATCTATCATTCATTAAAGAAGCACTAAGTGCCTAATATATACCAGGTACCATGCTAGATGCTAAGGAAACAAAGAAAAATATTTCCAACTTTCAGAAAGTTTATGTTCTATTTGGGGGAAACAGCATGTTCACAGGAACGATACACCCACATACAAATAAACATACACATATGGTGTTCATGCATATGAAATCCTATGTGTATGTGTGTTTGTGTGTGTGTGTCTATTTCCCTTCAAAGACATCTCATTTTAGATCTGCAGCCTTTTTCTAATCACTATTCAGATGAAGGAGATGACAATAATAATAATAAATAAGATTTCTCTAACACCTACTAAGTTCCAAGTTCCATACTAAGCACTTTACACATATTCTCATTTGATCCTCACAATAATCCTGGGAGGTGAGTAAATGCTATTTCTAACTTTTTTGAGTCTCTTTGAGGTCCTATATTTGTTTCCAACATAATGTTGACCTCTATTTTTTATATTAAATAGGGCTGTGTATGTAAGAAATCCCAACAGAGTAGAACTCTTTGAACTTTCCCCAGTCTATGGCTACCCAGATACCCTTATTTCCATCCAAAAAGCCTTATTACAGTATCAATACCTCCATCTCTACAGCCATGTACTCTACATTGTGAGTGCATCCATGCAACTTCCATTTGAGAAAGTACCATGCTAGTCTCAAACCTGGTTCAGTACATAATTCCCTAGTCTACTTCTCCACCCTCCCCCATTGAGGTAGATCTTCCACCCCTTCCTGGTCACTTTCAGTTTCTTTTCATGTGTTTTCTTCCCCCATTGGAATGTAAGTTCCTTGAGGGCAGGGCCTATCTTTCTTTTTGCTTGTATTTTTATTCCCAGTACTTAGAATAGGTATTTGATACTTCATATATATATCTATCTACCTCCATAAAGATAAGCATAATATAACCTTAAAAAAAAATACCTCCATTGCTAAAGTGAGAGGGATGTAACATTAATGATTCAAGAAGGGAGGAAGGGGAGGATTTGACCTAAGGCATAACTCAATCAGTGAAAGAGTGGGATGCCTTTAATGCATTTTGCTGCATTCCTCACACATATTCCCTAAGATTAATGAGCACTCATCAGTTAATTACACAGATATCTTTGGGTACTGGTGATGTGTAAAATTCAGAAATTGTATACCCTTTTTCATTAGCCCCTACACCAGTTGGTACTAGTTGAACAATGAGGTGCTGGAAAGAGAGGAAACATAAAGGACTCAAGATATATTAGAGCATCTCTTTAAATACTGAATTGAGATGACTTCATTTCAAAATTGCTCACATCATCATACTTTCCCTTGTAATTAGAAAACACTGCTTTAATCCTTAATTGTCTCTATCACAGTGAACAATTTACTATTTTGTTAAACGTTGTCTTATTAACAAACAATTTTATCTGTGAATGTCTTATCTGCCCCCTAAAAATTATAATCTCTTTCTGGGTGTAAATATTGTCTTAAGCATCTTTTGTGCTACCTAAATGATTAGGCCAGTGCTAAACACATAGAAGATACAATATTCACCAAATGATGGTGATTATTTTTTAAAGTTATAAGTTCTTCATTTCATAAATCAAACAAACAAATAAATCTTCCGTGGTTCTCACCCCCTTCCATCTTACTCAGCAGAGAGATTTGCTTCATTGCTCTCTCTCTCTCTCTCTCTCTCTCTCTCTCTCTCTCTCTCTCTCTCTCATTTCCCTCCTTCCCTCCCTTTCTTTCTTCACCTCCGGGTCTCACTTTCCTCATGTGTGAAATTCAGGGATTGGATTAAATAATTAATGATTTCTTTCAATGTAAAATATTATATACACATTTACTTCTCCTTATTCTCTGATCAGGACATTTCTGATTCTGGTGCCTATCAGGTGGATATGGCATTATTGTTTTCATTCTACAAAAGAGAAAGCTGAATTCTCCACAGCAAGACAGCTAACAAGCATCAGAGAAAAGATTTGAACAAGGCTTCTTCTGGTTCTAGCTCCTATATGCTAATCACTATGCCAGGCTTCTTCCCTAAGAAAAAATATTTGAGGTTCAAAAATCCTTGGCTCAAATCCTGCCTTTGATATTAACTGGTTGCCTGATCCTTGGCAAGCAATAAGCTCTCTGAAACTGTTTAAAGATAACAATATTTGAAGATAATAGTAACAAAAATAACAACACCTCTAGAATCTCTATCATAAGACTGAGATAAAACTCAAGTATTTCTATGTATGTAAAATGCTTTGCAACCCTTAAATACTACATAAATATCAGTTATTACTATTATTGCTCAATCAATATATCATTCTTCATTAATTCCTCACTTTTATGACTGACACCATGCCTGGCCCCCATTTGAGGCTCAATAAATATTTCTGGATGAGCAGAGTGACAGACAGAAGGGGCAATTATATTATTCTGAGCTGATGTCAGACTAAGGATGTAAAAATCTATTATTATCCTAAATTCCCTGATTAAATCAGAGTATTTCCTGACTTTTGAAGTTTAGGTGCCAATTTTTTCAAATGGGGGTCACAGACACCAGAACGGTTGTATTCCAAACACTGGTGTGATGGAGCTGTGAAGAACTGAAAAGGCAGAATGATATGGTAGAAGAAACGCTGAATTTGAACCCAGAGGAGCTGGGTTCTGTTCACAGCTCTCCCACATCCTAATGAAATGACCTTGGACAATTGTCATCATTTCTTTTTTTTTTTTCAAATGCTTTTTAACTTCTGGTTTACATCGTTCATTTCCATCAAGTTGTCATTTCTTTATATAGCTCTTTAAAGATAGAAAATTCTTTACAAATATCATCTCATCTTACCCTCACAATCACCATGGGAGATATGTGCTATGATTAATCCCCATTTTTTGAAGGAAATGGTGTGGGAAAAAGTCAAATCATTTGCCCAGGGTCTCAGAATCTAACACCAGATTTGAACTCACATCTTCCTGACTAAATATCCAGCCCTGTTCACTGTAGATCCGCTTGCACATTTAATGAAATTGTTAGCAAACAGTTATTAAGTGCTTACTGTGTTCCAGGCACTTTGCTAAGTGTGTGTGATACAAAATTTAAAAAGAAAGACAATACCGGCCCTCAAGGAGTTTACAAACTACTAAGGGAAGATCACACACAAAGGAAGTTGAAATATGGGAGGGAAGAAAAGAAGTCCAAAGTAGTCCATCTAGGTGGGAAATGAGGTGTCTGGTCTGAGTCCCCTTCTTAAATAGAAGTTTCATCCACCAGTAAGAGGGGCAGAAAATATCGATGAGGTATAAGTTGCAACATTGATTTAATCATGTGAATTAATGAGGTTCCTCAATGATGAGGCTTCTGAGGCATGGTAAGGGAAGTCCCAGAGTAGTATGTCATTTAACTTCTCTGTGGCTCAGTTCCCTCATCTGCTACATAAACAAATTTTGATATTCCTTAAACTTCTAAGTATAGGTCTTTCCCCCTACATTTGATTTCTCCCCAGTGCCTAGACTCTCCAGCTCCTTTTTCCTGCCAAAGACACACTGAGTTTCAGTTTAGATGGAATTAAGAACCACAAAGCCAGGAATGGCTGGTTAGGTGTTGGTAGTTATTTAATGGCTACTTTTGACCTCAGTTTAAATATGTTCCTTTTCAAATGGGTATCAAATCCCAAGAGTCTTTCCAATAATAAAATGAATCTTGTTATTGGTTTTCTTTGCATATATCAGAATATAGAACAGTGCCTGTAACAAATATAGTAAGTGCTTAATAAATCCTTTCTTCCTTCTTTCCCTCCCTCCTTTCCTCTCTTTCTTCTTTCCTTCTTTCTTTCCTCCCTTCCTGCTTTCCTTCCTTACCTACTAAAGGATTAAAAACATCACAACTTAATTATTTTTACTGGTTGTATTTTAGCATCCTCTGGTCTATACCATAAATGCCTGTAATCCAATGTCTAAATTGTCTTCTTTAGTATTGTAGCATTGTATACATGGATAATTATACTTTTTAAGAGAGAGAGCATGACCTAATGAAAAGAAAGTTTGATTCAGAAGCTAGAAAATGGTGTTAAAAATTTTCCTCTCAAACCTACTAGCTCTGTAACTATAGACAAGTAATTTATCGTCACCGAGTTTCCCCAGGTGTAAAGTGAAAGCAATTAAACCTATAGTTCCTTAGTTCACAGGGTTGTTGTAAAGTTCAAAAGTAATAATATATGTAAATCATTTAAAACTTTAAAGCACTATATAAATATCACTTGTTATTATTCTTTTGCAATATTCCTTTGACTCTTTCCTGCTATTCCAGTCCATTACAGAATTTCCTAGCAAAGAGGAGATCAGTAGAAATTACTTCTTTTCATCTCATATAAGCTAGCTGTTTGAATGAGCATTTGGAAATTCACCAGTTATGGGAACTGAGGTGAAAACTGGGTTTCCTGTGACTAGGATGAAATAACATATTTAAAGATAATCTGCCAAGTTCATTAAGTAACTGGAATGTGTTGGCAAGTTCACCCTCTGCCTATCTGCATAATGCAATAATAGGAATTATGAAATAAACAGATGCGGCCAATCATATCCTAAAATATCTATTGTTTTGGGGTATGAAAAAAGACTCCCATTTGGTGAAGTCATGTTTATATTGCAAATAAACAAACAAAAAAAGAACCAGAATGACATGATTGTACCTTCAATCTCTATTTTTTATTAAATCGTTGAATATTTTATTGTTCTACTTAGCTTTCCAAATTGTATGATCCAATCTGATTTGACAAAAAAGGTACATTACCATTACTTATGAGTCTAAAGAACAGTTAGCACATTCTAAAGAAATGTGCTGATTAAGTGGGGAAAAATAACTGCCTCTCCTACACTAATCAAAGAGTATGTTCTTTTCATGGATGGAAAACCCACAAACCTTACTATGAACCCAAATACTAGAAGAATTAGATAATCTTTAGCTCCTTAACATCACTAAGGTTTCAAACTCATTCATGTCTATAAACTTCTATTTCATAAATAGATTTAATTTTTCTGCTTAAATCAGTATTTCTCACATGCAGAGATTTACAATTTATTGATCAAAATCTGAGGTATAATAAACAGCATTTGTGAATACACACTAATTTACCAAGTTACAGAGCACTAAAGCTATGGGATACCATTCAATCTGATTCAAATCCAGCTAAATCAAGTGAAGTAAAAAAAAAAAAAAAGTTTGTCAAATGCGTACTAATTGTGGTGATGGCATTGAATGAGTCACTAGGGATATGAGTATGAAAAAATGACTCTCTTGAAGCTTGTGATAGTTAATTTTAGAACAAACATAAGAACTCTGATCAACAAAATAATTAAACATGATTCCAGAGGACTAATGCTGATTAGTGGCATCCATGGCCTGACAGAAAGGTGAAAGACTAAATATACAGATTGAGATAAACATTTTTTGGATGTGACCAATATGGGAATGTTTTTGTTTGACTTTCTATATTTGTTACAAGGATTTTTTAAAAACTTTTTCCTTTTTCTCCCCAATGGTGATGGGTTGGAAGAGAAAACCAATACTTATTAAGTGAAACAACCAAATTTTTCTTAAATGAAAGTACATTTTCATAGCTTTTAAACTAAGAGGGACCTTCAATTATCAACCTAGTCCACTAGTCTTTCTACTACAGAAAGACAACAATAAAGAAATTTTAAAAAAATAAATAAATGGAGGAAAATATAAGGCTAAGACTTAGAATCTCAAGTGTAAATGGAATAACAATACAATAAAAAGAGTGGCAGCATAGATAAGGAAGTAAAACAGCAAATATTTGACACAAAATATATGTAAATCAAAGACAGATTGAAGTATAATGAGAAGATGGCATGACATTTTCTATGCATTAGGTGAATCCAAAAAAAATCAAACTCTGTATTCTGACAAAGCAAAAAATATAAGTTCATAATATCAATAGAGAAAAACAAAGAAATTATATGCAAACCACCTAATGTCTCTATATTTCTTTATAACACACAAACACTCACACACACACAGATATTATAGGTGTTAAATTTGTATGTACCAAATGGTATAATGTCCATATTTCTAAATTGCTAAATCACAAAATTCTATAAATATTAACACAGAAACAATAGGATAGTTTTTAATATTCCTCTCAAAGACATTGATGGAGCTAAGAAAAAGATAAACATAAAGGAAAATATAGGTCTGGATGAACCGTAAAAGACTTTAGAACTTAAGGACTTATGACTTCTTTTGACTGGTAATATTAAAAATATACAGATTTCTTAGTATCACATAGCACTTTTAAAAAATAGACCATGAACTAAGGCATAGAGAAACTAAAAATAAATGAAAGAGCAATAATATTATGTCCTTTTGATACCATTACATAATAATGTTTCTATGAAAGTTCATACAAAAGACAGAGGCATAAATGGATATCTAATAAAGATATCGTAAAAATGAGAGGGTCACATAACAAATCATAGAAACAGTGAATAACTATGAAAAATAATGATGATAATAATAAAGCAACCACCAAAAATTTCCATAACATAAAAAAAGAAATTTCTTAGGTTAAAAATATATGATTTTGAGAACAAACACCAACAAAATAGGAAAAAAAGGATTAAAATATAAATATACAATTAAAATGAGAAAACAAAAGATGAAATCTTAAGGATTACAGATTAAATAGATAAAAATAGAAACCAAAAAGATAAATAAGAATATACCTTAAAAACCTATTCTTAAACAAAACTATACTTAATCACAAAAACCATACTTAAAACATGAACAAAATCAAAGACTGGTCCACTGAAAAGACTAACAAAATCAATGAACTGTTAGTTTTCTCTAAATTAAAAGAAAAGAGAGCAAAAATATATTAAGAAGTGAAGAGGGGGGCGGCTAGGTGGCGCAGTGAATAGAGCGCCGGCCCTGGAATCAGAAGGACCTGAGTTCGGAACCGGCCTCCTACACTTAATCCGCACAAACAAAAACCTAGCCGTGTAACCTTGGGCAAGTTACTTAACCTCAATTGCCCTAAAGGGGCGACTAGGTGGAGCAGTGAGTAAGAGTGCCAGCCTTGGAGTTTGGATGACCCGAGATCAGATCCGGCCTCAGAAAATGAGCACCCACGCATAAATAATGACTAGCCGTGTAACCTTGAGCAAGTTACTTAACCCCAATTGCTTTAAAAAAAAAAAAAAAAAGAAGTGAAGAGGGAGGCAGAGCCAATCTGGCAGATTAGAAACAGCTCATCCAAGCCACCCTGACCCCAGATTTCCTCCAAATTATGTAAAAGGGGACTCTGAACAACTTCTGGAGCCCCAGCACCCACAGAACAACACAGAAAAGCTAACCTCCCGCTGAGGACAGCCCAGCAGCCCTGCAGGAAGGACCAGTGCAGTGGTCTGGGAGCCAGTTCAGCATGCAGAGAGCTGGGAGCCTAGCCCAACACAGGTCCGGTCCACCTGAGTTTTAGCCCCAGGGCAGCTGGGCCAGCAACAGGCTGGAGAGACCTCAGAACACCAGCAGCTGTGGCAATTCCAGAATTATCAACATAGACATGCCTAGGACAAAGTGAGAGGTTAGTGCCTTATGGACTTTGGGACCAGTATTTGGAGAATGTATTGGCCCCCTCCCCTGGGGGCTAGAAGCCACTGATGAGACACGCCATTTTGTAGTTTTCAGAGGCAGCTCCAGCTCCTCGCTTGCAAACTGCAGGGAGATCCAGCAATCAGTCTTTGGAGGGGGGTAATCGCTCTTGCTTTAACCTCCCTGGATCTGGATTGTGATCTGGGGTGGAGGTCATGGGTGGGCTTCCAGCTTCCAGAAATGGAAGTTGTCCCCCACACGTTTGGAACGAAAATTCCTGTCTGGCAGCAAAGCCATAGTGTGGCAACAAGCCCAAAAGTCAAGTAATTAAGTGGCAACATGCCAAGGCAAAGGAAACAAATTAAACAGAATAATGAAACCCTTGACTCCTATTTTGGGGGCATAGAGCAGGAAAAGCACTGTGAGGTCAGAAGTCCTGCTCCAAAAGCCCCAGGGGAAAACATGAGCGGGGTGCAGGCCATAGAGGAACTTAAGAAGGACTTTAAAAATCAAATAAGAGAAGTGGAGGAAAAATTGGAAAGAGAAATGAAAAGGATGCAGGAAAAATATGAAATGAGGGTCAACAGCCTGACTGAGGAAAACAACACCTTAAAAAATAGACTAACTCTGGGGGGTGGCTAGGTGGCGCAGTGAGTAGAGGGTGGGCCCTGGAGTCAGAAGGACCTGAGTTCAGATCCGGCCTCAGACACTTAACACAGGAACCTAGCCGTGTGACCTTGGGCAAGTTACTTAACCCCAATTGCCCTCCAAAAAGCAAAAAAAAAAAAAAAATAGACTAACTCAAATGGCAAAGGAGGCCCAAAAGGGCAATGAGGAGAAGAATGCCTTAAAAAGTCAAATTTGGCGGATGGGAAAAGAATCTCAAAAATTCACTGAGGAGATTCATTCCTTCAGAGTTAGACTGGAGCAAATAGAAGCTAATGACTTTATGAGAAATCAAGATGCTGTTAAGCAGATCCAAACAAATGAAAGATTAGAAGGCAATGTGAAATATCTCATGGGAAAAACCACTGACCTGGAAAATAGATCCAGGAGAGACAATTTAAAAATTATTGGACTGGTCGGCTAGGTGGCACAGTGAATAGAGCGCTGGCCCCGGAGTCAGAAGGACCTGAGTTCGGATCCGGCCTCAGACACTTAACATACCCACAAACAAAAAGCTAGCCATGTGACCTTGGGCAAGTTACTTAACCCCAATTGCCCTCCAAAAAAAAAAGGCAAATTTATTGGACTATCTGAAAGCCATGATCAAAGAAAGAACCTAGAAATCACCCTTCAAGAAATTCTCAAGGAAAATTGCCCTGATGTTTTAGATCCAGAGGGCAAAATAGAGGTTGAAGGAATCCACAGATCACCTCCTGAAAAAGATCCCAAAAAGAAAACTCCCAGGAATATTATAGCCAGGTTCCAGAATCCCCAGATCAAGGAGAAAATACTCCAAGCAGCCAGGAAGAAACAATTTCAATGTTGTGGAAACACAATCAGAATAGCCCAGGACCTGGCAGCTTCTACACTGAGGGATCAAACAGCATGGAATATGATATTCCAGAGGGCAAAAGAGCGTGGACTGAACCCCAGGGTCACCTACCCAGAAAAACTGAGTATTCTGTTTCAGGGGAAAATATGGTCATTCAGTGGAATAGAGGACTTTCAAGCATTCTTGAGGAAAAAACCAGAATTGAATAGAAAACTTGACATCCAGACACAAGAAGCAAGAGATGCCTGAGAAGTTAATCAGGGAAAAGAAATCAAAAGGAACTTATCAGAGTTGAACTATTTACATTCCTATATGGAAAAACAATAATTGTGACTGATGATATCTTTCTCACTATGAAAATAATGGAAGAAGGGTGTGTGGTCATATGAATACATATGTGAATGTGTGTGTATATGGATAGAGGGCATAGGTTGAATTTGTTGGGAAGGGAGAATACTCAAGGGATGAAATTCTGAGGTGAGAGAGGAAAGTGGCAAGAGGAGATGGGGAGAGACAGGGTAGGGTAAACTATCTCATGTAGAAGAAGCAAGGGGAAGTGGTTGCAAGGAAGAGGGAGAATAGGAAGGCAAAAAGGCAAAACCACATTCTCATTGAATTAGGTTCAGGGAGAGAATGACATACATACTAAATGGGATATCTCAACCTGCAGCAGGATAGGGGGAAGGGGGATGAGAGGAGTGATGATGGATGGGAGGGCATCCTTGGGGGGAGGGGAGATTGGAAGTACCCACTATAGAAGAGGGACAGGATCATGTAGGGAATGGACCAGGTGGGTGGTGGGATCAGTGGGAGGGAATTATAAGCAGCCTTGTACAATATATCTACTATGATAATGTTGTGCATAGCTAGACATGTACAACATATACTGAATTACTTATCTCCCCAGAGGGAGGAAAGAAATGGATCTGAAATTCAAGGTCTTAAGATTAAATGTTTCAAATATATATAAATACTAAAAAAAAAAAGAAGTGAAATGAAAATAATGAAACCCCAAACACAAAGTAAATAAAAATATTTGCCAGATACTGCTACACGTAGTTTTCTGGCAGCAAAAACCAAGACTTTAGAAGAAATCAAGAATTATCTACTGATATATAAAATATTCAAAGTAATATAACATCTAAAAGTATTATATATTCCAGTTCCAGAAATGAAAATTGAATAAGCAATAAAGGAACTACTAAAAGAAAATAACCTTCTCTAAATAGATTTATAGGAGCATTGCATTAAAACATTAAATGATAATTTAAATTTAGAATAATTTGTACTACACAAATTATTCTAAAAAAAGTTGAGAAAGAAAATACTCTGGCAAACTTTTTTTTTTATGAAAGCAGGTCCTAATACCTAATTCAGAGAGGTATAATATCAAGAATTAAACCTACAGAAGAAATATCATTAATGAACACTAATTCAAATTATTTAAATAAGATTCTAGGAAAAAAGATTCAGCAATTTCTTTAAAGAAAAGAACTTGTCCACTATGATCAAGCTGAATCTATTAAACAGGTGAAAGGATAATTCAACATTAGGAAAATAATTAACATAATTAAATATATTACAAACAAAAACACCCCAAACCATGAATATATTAGTAAATGAGGAGAGATCCTTTGATAAAATACAATACACATTTAAAATAAAAACCTTCAAATCATAGGCATAAGAGAATCTACTTACAAAACAATGTAACAGTGGCACAGTAAATACAGCAGCAGCCCTGAAGTCAGGAGGACCCGAATTCAAATGTGGCCTCAGACACTTAACAACTTACTAGCCATGTAACTTTGGGCAAGTACCTTAATCCCAATTGCCCTGCCCCCCACCTCCAAAAAGGGAAGAAAAAAAAAAGTATATGATTAAACAAACTTATATAAAACCAAAAGCTAGCATTAGAGAGAATGCTTTAATGGAGAAACAATAGAGAAACATTAATTCTTTAACAATTATTTCTGGGAAAACTGTTCCAATAGAAATTACTTTTAGATCAACTGCTTATTTGTTATTCAATTGTTTCAATCATGTCCAGCTCTTCATTATCCTGTTTAGGGCTTTCTCTGTAAAGATACTGAAGTGGTTTGTTATTTCTTTCTCCAGCTCATTTTACAGATGAGGAAACTGAGGCAAAGAGGGTTAAATGACTTGCCCAGGGTCACAATTAGTAGGTATCTGAAGCCAGATTTGAACTCAGGAAGATGAGTCTTCTTGACTTCAGGGCCAGCACTGTGCCACCCAGTTACTCTCAGCTGCTTCCATTGGTGGGGAACCTGCATCCTTGAGGCCACATGTGTCCCTCTAGGTCCTCAAGTGTGGCCCTCTGATTGAATCCAAATGTCACAGAACAACCCCCCTTAATGAAAGGATTTGTTCCATGAACTTTGGACTCAGTCAAAAGGCTGCATCTGAAGACCTAGAAGGCCACATATGTACCTTGAGGTACCATCCCTGTACCATACATCATAATAAACTCAGAATAAGTGGGAACAAAATAATAAAAGATAGATTATAAAAATGTATATAAAAACAATCAGATCATTCACAATTATAACTGGAGAGTAAACTCAAAGGATAGAGGCAGTCACAAAAGATAAAAAGTAGATTGTTTTAAATACATGAAATGGAAATGTTTTTGGACGAACAAAATTAAAACAACTAGGATAAGAAGGGAAGTTGACAATAAAGAAAAATGAATCAAATATATCTAATTAAGGTAAAATATCCAAGCAATATATGTAAAGATGGTGGTGGTGGTGATGATGACGATGATGATGATGAAGATAGCATTTATACAAGGCTTTAAAGTTTACAAATACTTTACCAAAAGTTATCATATTTCATTCTCACAACAACCCTGGGAACATATGACTCTTTTGGAAGAAGTGGGGAGACATATATTGGCAAATATATGTGATGTAAAAACAAAGGTGTCAATAAAAAATATTTTAAGACTAGCCTCACACTGAGATCATTTTGATTAAGGGCATATCACTGCCATAATTCTGCCAGTGTGTGGCAGTACCTTCTCGCTTCCAGCAGGAATTTAATAAACATTTGTTGAATACAATAATATTTTGAATCTAAAGTAGTTGTAATTTAGAGAAGTTGGGCTGGGCTTTACTGTTATTCAGGTATTCTTGCAGAGTTCGTTCAAACTAATAACACAATACTTTGTTATTTAAAAGGAAGAAGAGGATTTTGATCATTCTAAATCAACTGAGAAAAATCAATTTGCTCACCTGTTATGCTAATTTTATTAATTATTCTTATTTGCTCATTAAACAGAGTTCCCCAGAAAGACTTAGTAGGTCCAACTTTGTTAAATATTTCACATTTTTGTACTATTCTACGGAGGTACAATTGAAAGAAATTGGACATTTTGTCTGGAGAATAGAAAATTTGGAGGAATGTCAGTGTGAAGCAGGTCTTTAATTGTGTACAAGTAATCAAACAGCCTTACCTCTTTTAATTATTTCCTAATTAGCCCGTATATAGCTTGCTTTAAATATATTTATTTGCAACTTGTCTTGCCCATTAGACTGTAAGCTCCTTGTGGGCAGGAACTGTATTTTGCCTCTTTTTGTATTCTCACCACTTGGCACAGTGTCTGGCACATAGTAGGTACTTAACAAATATTTATTGACTGATAGGGATTAGGCTTTCCTCTGTTTGGGTTAATGGTCAAAATTAACAGCAATGGGTAGAAAGATAGAGAGGCAGAAAAAGAAGAAGTAAAGTAATCCAAAAATAGAAAGAGCTAGTAAGAGATCTAAAAAAGTAATGAATTCCTCATCACTGGAGACCATCATGGTATACAACCTTTCTTTTTCAGGTTTGAGTTAAAAAGAGATGGTATCTGAAATTCCTTCCAAACATAAAATTATATGATTCCATATTTAAGAAGTTGAATTTTATTATTCTATAATTGTGACCTTTCACTAATTCAGACTGCCATCTCCTCAAATTTTTCTAAATTAGTGGGGGGAAGGAAGGGGGTTATATCTTAAAAATCATCCTTTCCATCTTCTTCATTTTATA
Organism: Gymnobelideus leadbeateri; assembly: GCA_011680675.1. Classification (NCBI taxonomy): domain Eukaryota; kingdom Metazoa; phylum Chordata; class Mammalia; order Diprotodontia; family Petauridae; genus Gymnobelideus; species Gymnobelideus leadbeateri. The sequence goes on along the minus strand of WOXC01012109.1, from coordinate 174,720 downwards.
GCTGAGGAAACTAAAATCCCAAGTCATTAAATGACTCCCCATAGGGCTTCTAACTATGTTAGTGACAAGGCTAGAAAGAGAATCTGGGTCTCATGATTCTTTGTTCAATTATTTCTCTATTTCTCTAGGCTATTATACTTTTAGAAAATATAAATAGATTAAGGTTTTTGTTTTTGTTTGGCTTTTTTTCTTGGTATAAGGAGGTTAGGTGGCATAGTAGCTATAGTATTACACATACAATCAGTGAGACCAGAATTCAAATCCTTCCTAAGACCCATTTTAGCCATGGAAAACCCTGGCCAAGTCACTTAACTTCTCCCAGACTTATTTGTAAAGTTGTGATAATAATAACAGAACCTACCTGACAGTTGTTTTTAGCAACAAATGGGTTAATATATGTATAACTCTTTGAAAATATTAGCTAAGATGATTAATAGTGTTATCAAACTTTTTTGGAAAATGGTTTATGCCTGACACCTGAGTTTTCTATCTTTTTTGAGTGTGTGGGGTGGGGAGGGGGCAGGGATTAAAGGATTAATGTAGAAGCTGTTTAGGTTACTGGATAAAAGAGCCACAAGTCTTGGGGTCATAAAGAATTGGTTAAATCCCTGCCTCTCATACATGCAAATTGTGTAATGATAGACAAGTCACTTAAGTTCTTGGTTCTTCAAGAGACTAAGTTTACAAATTATAGAGGAGTAGAAGTAGTTTCCAAACCAGGAGATCCCCACAAAAATTAAAAATTTTAATCCTAGCTCCTCTGACCTCTGTAATATTGTATTCCAAGTCCTTCAATCCCTTAATGTAGAAGCTGCTATATCTTGTGTTATCCTGATTGTATTTCCATGATACTCAAATTGTTTCTTTCTTACTGCTTAGAATATTTTCTCCTTGACCTGGGATCTCTGGGGTGTGGCTACAATATTCCTAGGAGTTTCCCTTTTGAGACATCTTTCAGGAGGTGATTGGTGGATTCTTTCAATTACTATTTTCCTCTCTGGTTCTAGAATATCATGGAAATTTTCCTTGATAATTTCTTGGAAGATGATGCCTAGGCTCTTTTTTCATTATGGTTTTCATATAATTTTAAAATTATCTGTCCTGTATCTATTTCCTAGGTCAGTGGTTTTTCCAATGAGATATTTCACGTTGTCTTACATTTTGTCATTCTTTTGTTTCTGTTTTATAATTTCTTGATTTCTCATGAAGTCATTAGCTTCCATTTGCTCCATTCTAATTTTGAAGGAAGTATTTTCTTCAGTGAGTTTTGGACTTCCTTTTCCATTTGGCCAAAATCTGCTTTTTTAAACCATTCTTCTCCTCATTGAGGTTTTGGATCTCTTTTGCCATTTGGGTAAGTCTATTTTTAAGCTGTTATTTCTTTCAGTATTTTTGGGTCTCCTTTAGCAAGCTGTTGACTTGTTTTTCATGATTTCTTGCATCACTCTCATTTTTCTTCCCAATTTTTCTTCTACCTATCTTATTTGATTTTAAAAATCCTCTTTGAGCTCTTTGATGACCTGGGACCAATTCATTTTTTTCTTGGAAGTTTTGGATGTAGGAGCTTTGACTTTTTTGTCTTCTGCTTGTTGTATGTTTTAATCTCCTTTGTCACCAATGCAAGATTTTATAGTCTAATTTTTACACTGTTTGCTCATTGTCCCAGCCAAATACTTGACTTTCTAACTCTTTTTTTTATAAGCAATTGGGGTTAAGTAACTTGCTCAAGGTTACACAGCTAGTCATTATTTATGTGTGGGTGCTCATTTTCTGAGGCCGGATTTCATCTCGGGTCATCCCAACTCTGAGGCCCGCGCTCTTACTCACTGTGCCACCTAGCCGCCCCTGACTTTCTAACTCTTTCTCAAGGTAGGCCTCTGCTTCTAGTGGGGGTGGGTCTGGGTATATTTTCCCAGGTTTCAGGGGTTTTGTATCAGTTGCTGGATTCCCCACCATCTGTGGGTCCAGAGCACCTGAAGCAGCCAAGACTGCTGCTGCTGCTGCTACTGCTGCTGCCTCCATGTCCGCCAGCTGGGGCCAGACCACACTGCTCTTTCACCCAAGTCCAACAGAGTTCCCCTCCACTGACCTTCTATGCTGTCTTCAGCATTTGTAGGTTGAGAAGTCTAGACACCACCACAGCAGCCAGCTCAGTTCCCTAAGGCCTGTTCTTGCCCAGTCTGTGTTGGGTGGCCTAGTCTGTGTTGGGTGTGGCCCAAGCCAGACTAATCTCTACTCCCAGCCTGGTATGACATACCCTTCCTGTTGACCTTCCAGCCTGTCTTGGGATGTATTACACTCTGTCACTTTGTGGGCTCTGCAGCCTAGAATTTGTTTAGAACCATTTTTTTTTACAAATATTTGGAGGGCATTGCGGGGGGGACCTCAAGCAAGCCCCTGCTTTTACTCTGCCATCTTGACTCCACCCCTCAAAAGTCACAACATATATTTATTAAGATTGTACTAAGTGTCAGGCATACTGCTAAGTGCTCAGGATACAGATACAAAGAAAGACAATCCTTGCCTTTAACTAAGCTTACATTTCCCTCCTGGATTGGCTTCTCATTTTCCAGAGAGAGAAAAAAAAAATGGGTGAGGATGTTTCAAGGCAATGAATTAGTTTTGATGAGGGAAAGGAAGTCGACAAGCTGTGTTTTGTTTGAGAGGCGGCATCTTTGCCAGTATTTATTTCCTCTGTCTTCCTTGTCTGATTTGAAAGGAAAACCAATCTTCTAGAGGGGAAGATCTAAGCATGAACAGCATGCTCACACAAGGATTGGGCCCAGTGATGGGGAGTATTACTGACCCTTTACTAAGCCAGTCCAACAGTCCTTCTCTCCCTCCGCCCCCCCCACACACACACTCACTGCTATACCAACATCAGGGAAGAACAGGGAATATAATCAATGGTACAAAATGTAAAAGAGACCCCGTTAGTCTAATGTTGTTATGGAGATCAAAGAAGGCCAGGTCTGAGAAAAGGTCATAAGACTTAGCACCTACTTATTTCAGGGGACTAAAGATTAAAACTAACATTAACTACTCATGACCCGGGACCAATGGCTTAGTCTCTTTTTATCCCCAATAATGTAGCACAGTACCTTGCATGTCATGGCTATTTCAGAAATATTCTTTGAATGATAGAAAATATTGCTAAGCAGCCAAGTTCCCCTCATGAAAACGCAATAAAATAATGGGGATCGCCAGCACACAAAGAAGACACCTTTAAACTACCCTCTGTGATGCCTGTACTCTCTCCTAATGTGTAGTCTTCAGTCACACACTCCCTGGGGAAGGCAGAAATGGAACTGGATTTAAAAGAACCAAAAGAAAGAACACCTGAAGCCCTCCTCCCTTGATCAAAAACAGTAGGTGAGCTATGCGGAACAGGATTGTGAGTGAGTGGCTGGCTCATGGGGTTTTATAGTTAGCTTTAACAGTGTGAGACTGGTTCAAACTCAACCCATTCTGTAAAGATCTGAAAATGATGATTGTCTCACTGTCATCTGCCTCCTTACAGAGAATGAAGCAGTTATCTAAACAATTCCTAGACAATAGGTGACTGCATTGCCATTTCCCATCTCCGGAGGGAAAAACGAAGTGGACGTTATGGTCATAAAAATGAGAGATGTTTGGTCTTAGGAATGTCCCTGTGTTGCTGAAGTATCTTGACGGAATACTAATAAAGCCTCATTCATAAGGAATTCCCCAATTCAGAAACCGTGTTTTTACAGATTGATTGGACTAGAGTTTATCTTTGCACAATCAATATTGCTTTTTAAAAATAAGAGGGTTTGCTGAGTAAATTAATAGTGTAAACAAGACAAAAATTTTCCCTGATTCAGAATGAAGGCCAATAAACTTGTTTTCAAGCACTAATTTGACAGCAGTTTGTATTCTAACAATGAGTGCTAATTACAAATAATTGTTTTCTATTATTAAGACACTAAAAAGAGGGTAAAACAATGCCAAGTTCACCCTTCCCCTGACCCTGTTAGCAGTGCTTCTGTGTTTACTGGCAACTAATAAAACTCCATCTCTTCTAAAACTTTCTACAACTCCCGCCTGGCCTCTCTCCCATTTATGGCAAATGTACAAAGTTTTTAATTGAATAATAGTTGTTCAAGTAATACAATAAGAGCTTGGCTTCCCAAGCTGTCAATTTGCCACATTTCATATAAGTATTACATTTGTCTCTCACAAAACAACAACAACCAGTCAGAAAGGATACAATACAGTTGGAAAAGAGTTTGCTTCTTCCAGAATTCCCTGGAAGTGAGGGGAAGGGAGGCACTCTCTCCTGTCTTTTACCTTTCCCTTCAGCTGTGAAGCTGATATTCTGATAACACTTATCATGATAGTTTTAATTTTTTTTAAAGACCTCTGACTTTCTCTTCCAAAATCTTCCTTCCTAGGAAACTAATTGCAATTATTTCATACCTAAGTATATGGTTTTCTTGGGTTGCTGCAATGGAAAGAGGAAAAAATTGCCAACTTCTGTTGCTGAGTCTCTCTGAACTTAGCTAGGTTTGTCCTCAGATACAAAATAGCTGAATATGAGTATTTCCATGATGGTGCTACAAAGTTAGGTTATTCTTAGCTACTCTTAGCTCAGAGTAAAGACACCCTAATATCACAGAGAAAAATGGATTTTTAAATGGCATTGTTATGGAAAATTGAAAAAAAAAACTAGCATAGTCTTCCCAGAAGACAGGTTGGAAAAGAGACCTGCTATTTGGAACTGACATCAGGCTTTGAGTAATGCAAGGTGGGGTGTGTTTTGAAGATAAGAACAGGATTTGGTATTTGGCATTTGGTATTTTTTTCCAACTAACAATTGCCAGATGGCATTGTTATTTTGTATGCAAAGTAACTGCAAATTCAAATACAAAACAGGAATACTTAATTACTTTGAACCTTGGGTATGAGAATACATGTTCTATATTGAAGTGCATGTGGTGTTCTGGAGAGCTAGCATCTCTCATGTCAAGGTTTGTTGTACACTTTTCAGGGCTTCTAATTCACCTTTGGTATCTACCTGATTCACCCAACTCCTAGAAGCTGTAGCATGCACAGCAGGAGCCTTGTCCTGGTGAACCTTCTCAGCAGATTGACTAAACCAGGTTAAGGATAACCAACAGACCTCAATCCTGTTGTGTTAGTAGTTGTCTATCTACCCCAAGCATGCAAAGACTTCCCCTACTGGAATGGGTAGGTGAGAACAATTTGTTCCAACAGCCATGAAGGTTGAAGCAGGACTGTGGAGTGCTTAGAACTTGTTCAGACATCAAGATGACAAGGTCATCCACTGCATCCTGAGGCATTGCAGGTTGTCTTGACTTTTGTCCTGCAACTGGACTTTTATGACTCTGGAAGAGAGAATGAGGCCAATGACTTCTTGCAACTTTACCTCACTTCAATCCAATTTGTGTGCAAGTTAAGACATCATCTTTGATGTCATTGGTCCTTTCTGAAAATAAAGGACAAACCTCAACAACAAAATGTTCTATAAAGTTCTTAAAAAATCTAATTATATTATAATTTATCACTTATTTCTTTATTATTGAATATGTCACATATGAATATGTCATATTCATATTGAAAATGAATTGATTGTCAGGAAGGTATTTATATAACAAAACCAGCACTGGGCACCATCTATTCATCACAGTTCCAATGTAATAACCATTATTTTTAAAATCCCTAAGTTTATTTATAAGCAACTTTACAACGCCTCGCCATCCATTTACCCTTGTGTGTATTTCATATACAGTTATTTTACTAAGTGTACTATTTGCTGGGCTAGCACTATGGTTACAAATTAGAAAAAGAAAGACAGTCTTTGATGTCAAGCTCCTTAAAATCTCATTAAGACATTTCACACAAAAGAAAGTCAGTCCCTGACCTCCAGGACCTTATAGTTTAATTGGGAAGACAACATACAAAAGAAGGACCATAAAAGGGAGAAGATACCTGGTACTGGAGGATGGGGGAAAGCATGACCATGGTGCATGTGAAACCAAGCAGAGCAGTTATAGACAAAGAGTTAAGAGACCTTCTCTGCCTTCTTTAAAGGAAAGCTTTTTGAGGAGTTTGTTGGTTGTTGTTGTTATATATTGTTGTTTTTTTGTCTGTTTTTGTTTCACCATCAGCTCTCCAAACAGAGATAGAGGCAAATGAAGGTCCTGATGAAGTGTGAATATCAAAGCTGAAACAAACTTCTTGAAGACTTGTTTTCCTGATAAGAGTTATTCTGGGGGAAGGGGAAGTTGGTGGTAGAATTGGAACCAAGCAGAACTGATACTGGGAAATGTAAACTCCTTGAGGACAGAAATTATTTTGTCTTTCACTGTATCCCATCCCTATAACTTAGCAAAATGCCCAGCATAGAGTAAGCACTTCCATGCATGTTGACTAATTTCCAAACTATAGAATTTTCTTAACTGGAAGAGATTATTTTTCATCAATTCTTTTTTTCCCTGTTTTTGGTCAAAGTGATATATTGCTGGACTGCATTTTTTTTTATCACTGAACAGAAGAATGAGCAAAAAATAAAATAAAATAAATCAATGCTGCAATAAGAACAAAACAATAATGCCCTTTTCATCTGTGGGTCAGCCACTATAAACACCTTTACTTGAAGCAGAAGTAGAAATGTTGGCTCTGTAGCAATGTTAGACTATAATTTGCTACACTTAAAGTTTTTATTGATAAATTCTGCCCTCAGATACATGTACACAGTTCCTATTTCAGTCAATAGGAACTGTGCATGGACATACAAGGAGAAAATTTGGTGCTTAAGGTTAACGTGGTTATAAATTCAAAATGTGACTTGTCTAATTTAAAATGTGGCTAGTTTCATTTAGCTTAAATTGGGGGTATGTATCATTGTCTCTTTCTGCCTCAGGATAGTATTGGAAATGAGATGTTACATTTCAGTGCATCCCCCCCCATTGAAATAGTGTAAATAAATAGTTTTTGAAAGATTTAATGAAATCATCAATAGCCTGGAGCCAACAGATGACCCCAAGTTTAGCATTTGGCAAGAGCAACTGTCCATCATATCCAAAGTCTTAAGAAATAGTTTCCAAAGCTATCATGTGCTAGGAGAATTGGGAAAGTGGAAAAAATAAGAATTCTCTGGAAAGAAATGTCCCAATGGTTTACCTATGTAGGTGCAGCCAAGCCAACTATTGAAATTAACCAGTGCATTTTAGCAACTGGAAGGAACCAAGGAGATCACCTAGTCAACTACATTGTGGAACAGTATTCCCTTTCATGATTTAGAAAAGCAGATGGAATCATTCAAAACTCCAAACTTGCTTTCTACTAATGGAAAGAGCATTGAAATGGGAATTAGGAGGCTAAGGTTTTAGTTGCACTTCAACAATTAGTTGCATGAACTTTGAATAGTCTCTTAAGATTTCTGGGCCTCAGTTTCTTCCATCTATAAAATGAAGGTGTTAAATCAAGGGATTTCCAAAGGCATTTCCAGCCATTTTTCTATGTAATAATTTCTAAGGGCAGCTACGGTGAATAGAGCACCGGCCCTGGAGTCAGGAGGACCTGAGTTCAAATCTGGCTTGAGACACATACCACCAAAAAAAAAAAAAAAACAACTAGCTGTGTGATTTTGGGCAAGTTACTTAACCCCAGTTGCCCTCCAAAAAAATAATAATTTCTAATATGACTATCATAATAATTATTTTTATATATTTGCTTAGATATAATTAAAAAGAAAGTTTAGAGATGAAAGGAACTTTAGAAATCACATACCAGAGGAGGGGAACCTGTGGCTTCAAGGCCACATGTGTTACTCTAGGTCTTAAACGTCTTATTACTTTGATTGAATTGTTCTGTGAAGTTTGGATTCAGTCAAAGGACCACACTTGAGTATCTAGAGGCCACATGTGGTAGAGCATCAGCCTTGGAGTCAGGAGGACCTGAGTTCAAATGTGACCTCAGACATGTAACACAAAACTAGCCACGTGATCTTGGGCAAGTTATTTAACCCCAATTGCACTACCTTCCCCTCTCCAAAAAGCAAAAAAAAAAAAAAATAAGTTAAATTAAAGAGGGTCTGAAAGACAGGATAAAGCAAGGAAATGCTTGGAAAATCTCTGCTTCCCTTAGCATAAAAGCAAATATTACTCATTTGCTCACTTAAAAACAAGCATAAAAATACTAATATTTCATACCTTTGGGTATAGATAGAAGTTAAAACCATAGAGGGAAATAATATTAGTTGGCACACGCACAAAATGCCTTGTATGTGTTATTTCATTGGATACTCACAATCATTTTTGCAAGGATGGTATTACAGTGATTGCCATTTACCATTTTGCATATGAGGAACTGAGACTGGAACTCATATGCATTAGAGCCAAGATTCGAACCCAGATTTCATAACTCCTTGTCTTCTACTCTTTGCATGCCATGCTTCATAATAGTAATTATTTATTTTTAATGCCTGTCTGTAGTTTTACCCATAAAAAATATCATTATGACTTCTAAGCTGGAACATTCTGGTAAATGTTTAACAACTAGCTTTCTGGGAGCGGATGAGGGAAACGTACAAGATACATTTTAAAATTTATTCTGAGCTATTTTAAAATCTGTGCCATTGACATTTTTCATCACTTTTTTAAGTCTAGACAATCAACAAAGTAATAAACCCAGTTCTGTTATGTAGTTTTCAAATTTCCAAAGTGTGGCACGAGACCTAGAGCTAGGAAGACTCATCTTCCTGAATTCAAACATAGCCTCAGAGATTGTGCTATCCTGGGCAAGTCACTTAACTTTGTTTGCATCAATTCCTTGTCTATAAAATGAGCTGGTGGGGGCAGCTAGGTGGTGAAGTGAATAGAGAACTGGCCCTGAAGTCAGGAGGACCTGAGTGCAAGTTCAGCCTCAGATACTTAACACTAGCTGTATGACCTTGGGCAAGTCCCTTAACTCCAATTGCCCTGCCTCCCCTCCCCTTCCAAAAAGCAATAAAATGAGCTGGAGAACTAAATGGCAAACCATTCCAGTATCTTTGTCAAGAAAACCCCAAATGGGATCATGAAAAGTTAGGCAGAATTGAAAAAATAACTGAACATCATCATCAAAATGCTCACACAGAAAATTTAATAAGTAGCTCTCAGTTTGAGCTGGCTCCAGCACACCCATACTTCCAAATAACTGAATAATCAAATTCTTCTGCTGCCCTACACATTTTCCTTTATGTTGGATAGTGTTTAAAAGAAATGAGCCATTTTCTCTAAAGAATTTTCTTGTTATACAGAGATTTTTCTTTGCAATGGAATTTTACAAGTATTAAAACAGATCCATCTATAAATTTTAAGACTGAATATTTTCATACATATTATATTGAATAATAAAAGAAAATGAAATCACATTCTATTGAAAGATGTATCATTTTATTAAGAGTTTTACCTACATAAGAATGATTAGAGTGGTTAGTCACATGCCTTGAGCCTTCATAAAAGAATAAAACATACACTTTACCATGCCCCCAAAGTCCTTGATTAAGGTGTTACAAATGTGATTCTCTCTAGTCTGTCAGCAAATTATTGTAGTTATCTAAAGAAAGGTAGATGAAATCACCTAAGCGGAAAACAAACAAAAAAAGGACTGAAGAATCTTTGCTTGTGTTATGTTCCCTAATATGTATCTCTACCTCTTCCCTCCTTCCTCTTCTTTCAGTTCTGAGGCTAAAATGATGTAGGTTTTGTTCTCCTCCCATTGTTTCTCCCCAGCATTGACTTTTTGGATTGTCAGAAGTAGCCACAGGTTTCATCAGAGCAGCCAGAGAATCATGAATAGCTGTGTTCTGCTGAGAGCTAAGGAAGCACATAGTATCTAATACATATTTCACTGCTATGCCCATGTTTTCAGTGATGTTTAGACATCACATAGCTGAAAAGTACACATATCAAAGTTGTTCAGCTAATTCTCAATGACCACCAGGTATATTATCTGTATTGTGGCCTCTAAATCCAATTTTGCAAATTATGCTCCTGAAAACAGCAGTGGAATTCGTGAGGTTCACCCTAATGTTACAGAGAAATTTTGCCATGTAATTCTCCATACTATTCCTCAGCTTTGTAAATATTTTTGCTAAAATGACAGGAATAAGATTAATATTCTTTACAGATAATACTGTGAGACTTGGATTCCATGGCTCATAACAGGAATACAGTATAAGCAAGAAGGATACACCATGTTCAGAAGAAACAGGTTAGACAACATAGTTGCTAGTGAACCATTTAGTCTCATATGGAAGGAAATGCATTAATCTGAAGAGGGAAGCCTGGTAAATTTCATGTAGTTGAGATTAAGAGGAAGAAAATTAGACTTTAAATAGTAGTAGAAACATGCTAGAAAATAGCCCAATCAGAAGAAGGAAATTGAGGAAGAGTTCCTGGAAGACATTGCAAAGCTTATATAAAGGCAAAACCTTGTTATGATGGAGGACTTCACCAGCCAAATGTCTGATAGTCTCTTTCTACTAATATGATAGCTGTAATAAGTTCTTGACTTGCCTTGACAATTATTCTGCATCAGATTCAGATCAAATAATTGATTAGAGGTTAGAAATTACAAAAATCTTGAAAAGAAGCATCTATACCACATTGGAGCTGCTAATGAATAAGGAGGAGAACACTCATTATCTAACACGTATGCTAGAACTTGAGAATATATATTTCAATGAATTCAGATCAAGAAAAGGTAAGATCCCATGACCTGATATTCTACTTAGGAAATTAACTACAGATGTATGGGAGACATGAGTTCAATAAGAGCAAGACACTTAAGATTAATTTTATTTCCCTTGTGGTCAGGTAGAGTAGGCTGGTAGATCAAAGGAGTGACTTGGAAGAATGAATTCTCATGAAATTTTCAGGTAACTGAAACTTGAGAGGGGGTAATGTATGTGTTGGGTGACAGAATCAAGATGTAGATTATTCTCAATAGTTTTCGAATAATGGATTAAATCTAATAAGAGGAAATGTAATAAGGATAAATGAAGTTTCACATTTGGTTTCAAATAATAAATTTAACAACATAGGATAAAAATATGTCTAGAAAATATACCATGTGAAAAGTCTCTGGGTTTTAATAAACTGCAAGTTCACCAGAATTATTGAATTATTATGTCAATATTGTGATGTGGCCATCAGAAAATGTAATGTATTTGGAGGTTCTGCTAATTAGAAGCTTCATATCCCAAAGAACATGTATTATAAATTTCAGAATCTCAAATTAGAAGGAATCTTTAAGGCTACCAAATTTGACTGCTTCCTTCTATAATAGCTCATATAAAAATTAGAAATCAGATCTTATACTTTTCACAGCTATGATAGATAACAGGAGATAAATTAGCAACCTAATTAAAGATTGAGGCCATTATAAATGCTAAAATAGGTCATTTCAATTATATGAAATTGAAAAACCTCTGCACAAACAAAATTAATGTATCTAGGAAAAGTGGTAAAATTGGGAGGGGGAATCTTATATCAGGTTTCTCAGATAAGGCTTTGGTATACAAGATATACACACAATTGATACACATGCACAGACAAATTTGTTCAAAACCCATTCCTTAAAAGATAAGTAGCCAAAGGAGAGGAATAAAGAGTTCTCAAAAGATTTCAAATTCTTAATAACAACATGAAAAAATAAATGTTCCAAATTGCTAACGATAAATAAGAGAAATGCAAGACAAAACAACACTAAAAATTTACCAGGCACACAACAATTGGTTAAGATGACATAAGAAGAAATAGTCAATACTGTAATGGATTGGAGAAAATAAATATACTCATATTCTTGGTGGAGCTGTGAATCAGTACATTTTTTTTTAAATCCCAACAATTTATAAATAAGCAAATAGTGACTAAAATGTCCATTTCCTTTGAACAAGAGATTCTGTTTTAAGCATGTACTCCAAGGAGGTCACTGATAAGATGAAAGCCCCCATATACACAAAATATTTATAGTGGCATTTTTGTAGTGGCAATGAAATGAAAACAAGGTTGATACCATCATCTGGGAATGGTTTTTTAAAAATGTTTTATATGAATGGGGTAAAAATTTCTTAAGAAAAGATGAATGTAATGAATATGGAGAAAAATGAAGAGACATGAATTGATGGAGAATGAAGTAGATGAAACCAGGGAAACACCAAATACAATTACTTCAACCATGTCAATGGAATGAACAACCACCACAAAACTCCCAAATCGAATGTTACAAAATGACAAAAAATGATGCTCCCAAAGAAGAAAAATGAGAAGACAGCTCTAATTTCCTCTTTTGCACAGAGTTCTTGATTGTAGTACTATGTGCATTATGTAGGCATGTATATGCGCACATTTACATTGTGTAGTTGTGTGCAGATATGTGCATGTACATATGCATGCATATAATATACTGGTATATGACATTATATTGTGTATGTTTATGCATTTATGTGTTTACATGTATGTGTGTATATAATTTGATGTATTGATCAGTTTTGCTAATCTCATTTTCCTCCCTTCCTTTTTTTCCTCTTTTCTTTAAAAAATGTTTCTTATATGAGGTGGCTCTCTGGGAGAGGGAAGTAGGAGAAATTTTGATGATGTAAAAAATTCAGATTTTATTTGGAGGGAAAACTGTCAGGCCACGTAGGTATGCCCTAAATAACATCCCTTGTGAATATGAAGAAGAGGTGATGAATAGATTTAAGGGATTTGATAGAGCACCTGAAATTGACAGAAGTTTTCGAAATTTTACAGTAGATAGCTGCTGGTGCAGCAGCAGCAAACAACAACAACAACAACAACATCCCAAAGCAGAAGAGCAAGAAAGAAAATGGCTGTCTGATAAGGCTTTACAGATAGCTGAGGAAAGAAGGAAAGCAAAAGATAAAAGGAATTTTTTCCTTCTAATTTTTAAATTTTTTCCTTCCCTAATGAATACTTAATTGAATGCAGATTTACAAAGAATAGCAAAGAAAAATAAGGTTTTCTTGAATGAAAATTGCAAAGAAATAAGAGGAAATACCAGAATGGGAAAGACAAGAGATCTCTTCAAGAAAATTAGAGATATTGAGGGAATATTTAATGAGAAATGGGCATGATAAAAGGCAAAAACTGGTAGGGAATTCACAGAAACAGAAGAGATTAAGAATAAGCAGTAAGAATATACAAAAGAACTCTACAAGAAAGATCTTAATATCACCAATAACCACTATTATGTGCTTACTGATCTAGGGTCAGCCATGCTGGAAAATGAAGTCAAATGGACCTTAGGAAGCATTGCTAACAACAAGGCTAGTGGCGGTGATGGAATCCTAGCTGAGCTATGCAAGATCAGAAAAGATGATGCTATTAAAGTGCTACACTCAATATGCCAACAAATTTGGAAAACTCAAGTGTAGCCACTGGGTTGGAAATGATCAGTTTTATATCCCAATCCTAAAAAATGTTAATACCAAGGAGTGCTCAAGTTACCAAATAATTACACTCATTTCACATGCCAGAAAGATTATGCTTAAGATTCCACAAGCTGGGCTTCAGCCATGTGTGAACCAAGAATTACTAGAAGTGCAGACTGGTTGTTGAAGGGGAACTAGAGATCAAATTGCCAACATTTGCTGGATTATGGAGACAGCAAGGGAATCCCAGTGGGGAAAAACATTAACTTCTGCTTCATTGACTACACTAAAGCCTTTGACTATGTGGATCACAAAATAATGTGGCAAGTCCTCAAGAAAATGGGAGTACCAGATCATCTTACCTTTCTCTCGAGGAAGCCTGTAGATGGACCCGTATAACTGTTAGAATAAAACATGGATCACCTATTTGGTTTAAAATTGGACAAGGCATATGACAAGGTTGTATATTGTCACCTTATTTATTTAACTTATATGTAGAACACATTACACAAAATGCCAAGCTGGATGAATCAAAAGCTAGAATTAAGGTTTTCGGGGAGAAATAGCAACAATTTCAGATATGCATACAATACCGCTCAGGTAGCAGAAAGTGAAGATGAATTAAGGAGTCTCTTGATAAGAATGAAAGAGGAAAGTATAAAAGTTGGCATGAAGCTTAAAATTAAAAAAAAAAAATCTTAGCAACTAGTCCCATCACTTACTGACAAACAGATGTAGAAGAAATGGAAGCAGTATGATATCTTCTATTGTCAGGTTCAAAGATCATTGAAGATGGCAACTGGCCATGAAATTGGAAAGAAAGCTATGGAAAATCTTGACAGCAGACTGAATAGGAGGCACATAGCCTTGCCAACAAAGTTCCATATATTCAAATGCATGGTTTTTCTAGCAGCAATGTATGGCCGTGAGAGTTGGAGTATAAGGAAAGCTGAGCATCGCAGAATCAATGCTTCCAAATTGTGATGCTCAAGAAGACTTTTGAGTGTCTTTTGAACAGCAGAGAGATCGAATTAATCAATAATTTAAAAATTAATTCAAGCTATTCACTGAAAAGCCAAATACAGAAGCTGAACTGTAAGTACTTTGGCCAAATAATGAGAAGATGGGACTCATTGGAAAAGCCGCTGCTTCCAGGAAAGATTGAAGGCAAAAGGAAAAGAGGATGGCAGAGGATAAGATGGGTAGATAGTATCATAAAAACAATGAACATGAACCTGGACAGACATCGAGATAGTAGAAAATAGAAGGGGTTGGTGTGCTATACAGTCCATGGGCTCATGAAGAGTTGAATATGACTGAAAAACTGAACAACAACAACAACAAATATTGAAATGATTTGGTGATGAGAATTATTAGGAGGTAAGACCAAAGATATTTTTTAAACTGTGATTTGAGGTAATTTTATTAATAAAGAATAATCACATTTTGAAGACAAAGGGCCAGAGCTGATTGAATTAGCTTCTATTATGTGAGGCACAACCCAGATTCAAAATTCAGATCATCTTTTAGTTAACAAGATCTTCATTTTGCCCATATTCAGAGCCAGGAAATTTTTGACACATCCAGAGGGAAACAGCTGTTACACAATTAGAAATATGGTTACTCACCTCAACTGAGCAATCAGGAGAAGACCTGATATGCTTTGCATCTCATTGGCATATAAATTACAATGATAGCTATGATGAGATTCAGCACACAGAAAGAGGAATAAGCCTTTAATCCCAGATCTTTTTGTCTGTTAAAAACTTAAACTACAAAAATTTGTAAAAAATTTAGTATCAGAAAAAAAGAAAAAAATGTTGAAAGCTGAAACCTAAACAAGAAGACTATGTGCATTAGAGAAAATCCACACAAGGGAGAATCCCAGAAATAAAAACCTAGCATTTCAGAGTGATTAGGAGGCTTTAGAAAATACATTACCTTCTTTAGAAAAAAGTCCCCAATTTTTTTTTGTGATAAAAGGAATTTCATATCTAGAGATGGAAGGGACCCGAGAGTCCGAGTATAATACCACCTTCATTTTTCAGAAAAGGAAACTGTGGTCCAAGGAAGTTAAATAATTTGCTGGAAGTCGGTCAGGTAATAGTATCAGAGCCTGGACCTAAATCCAGGTCCTCTGAGTCTAGAGATCTATGTTACTATGTTATATTTACTTCAAAAGGAGGCCGATTCATCACATACACACACATGGGAGTGGGAGGGAGGAGAAGTAAGGGAGAGGGAGGGAGAGAGAAAAAGAGAAAGGGAGGGAAAGGGAAGAGAAAGGGAGAGGGGAGAGAGAGAGAGAGAGAGAGAGAGAGAGAGAGAGAGAGAGAGAGAGAGAGAGAGAGAGAGAGAGAGAGAGAGAGAGATTGCATAGAACTCCCTTAGAGTCTTTTCATTGATTGCTTGGCTCACCTGTATGACAGTCACAAATCTTAGAATCAGAAGGCTCCAAGTAAGATCTCACTGAAATTTCCTAACAGGAGCTCCCAAAGTAAGAGAGGAAAAGGGATTTTCCTTCTTTTTCTGGTTCAGTCTGGTTCTATGGCAGATGGTTAATTCATTGCACCTGTAACCAATTAGCCATTCAAAACGACTGATTCTTCACAGTAAGTGGTTGCCTTGCCAATTTGGGAAGCAGGTGTGAATTCAATGGCCAAACCATCAAGTGTCTGGGTGCCTAGGACTGAAATACTCCAAATACAGAGGCTTTTCAATTAAAACCAAGAAAGAAATTACAAGTCATAATGATTCCATCCTAAAATAAGAATTTAATTACCTTAGGTTCTGAATTGAAAGTCTGAAGGTGTTGTTGTTTTCTCTTTTTCTCAGATTTTGTGGGATTTGACAGATGTTTTCTTAGTGAAGATTAACTTGATTATCTTCCCTAATGAAGACTTCAAATATTTTTTCTTTTCTTTTCTTTTTTATTTTAAAAAAGGAATATTTGATTATAATGCCACGATGGGGCATTTGATTTTCTATAAGCTCATTCCTACCCTTTCAGTCTTCTACTTTGCTCTCTGTATACTCTCTTAATTATCAACATTGGTCTTCTCAAGCATAGAGCCACGTCTCCTGGCCACTGTTTCACTGACTGTCCTCATACTCCTGGCATTTTTACCTTCCTTTAAGACTCAGATGAGATCATATTTTCTGCAGGAGGCCTGTACTGCTGTCAGTCCCTCCCCTTCTCATGACTGTTAATGCCCCCTCTCTAAGATTACCTCCCATTTACACTCTACATATCTTGTATGCACCTCTATGTGTTTTTCCCTCATTAGAAAATGAGCTCCTCAAAGCTGAGGGCCATGTTTTTTTGTTCTGTTATGTTTTTGTTGTAGTTTGGTTGTTTTTTTCTTTTTGTTTTGTTCCCAGCACTTAGAAAAAAAACACCTTTGTTGTTCAGTCATATCTGTCTCTTCATGACGGCATTTGGTGTTTTCTTGGGAGAGATACTGGAGTGGTTTACAATTTCCTTCTCCAGCTCATTTTACAGATGAGAAAACTGAGGCAAACAGGAAGATGAATCTTCCTGATTCGTACTCTATCCAATGCATAACCTAGCTGCCCCAGCAAAAAGCACTATTAAATAATTAATAGATATTTGTGAAATGACTAACTGGAAGGTGTTTCCACATAATCCTACATCCATGAAATTACATGTGTGGACTTCCCCTTTCATACCAAATTACAGAAATATACAATCTACAATTTTCAATCTTTTGAATTTTAGGAAATCTTTGGGGAAACTCCAAGGAAAAATAAGAGCTAGAGGGTGACTGCCTTCCTCATATATCTCCTAAGTGATGAGGGTAAAGTAGGGATGTATGGATAAGAAGGAGATCCTTTCCATATGTTGTGGCTTGCTATTGGCACTGCCACCAGAACACAGCCAGACAGATAACCACTCTTTCATCCAGAAATATAAAAGTCAGAAAATAAAACTAGAACTAGGAACCAAAACTATACCAACAGCTCCTTGAATGCAACCAGGTCCTCTTTTCTCCATTCCATTCATCTTGATGCCCATGAAATGGGCAAGCACATTCTACTTCTTGGTCCAATTCAACAACATACAATTATCAAGCTGTATACTACATGCAAGGCTCTAGGGATACAAAGATGAAAAGTTCCCTCATGGGAATTATATTCAACTTGAAAGGATACAAAACATGTAAGAATATGGAAGGATTGCTAAAAATCTAGGCATGAGGAAGAGATTAGGTTTTACCAAAAGGTCTTCCCCAGAAAAGGACTTCAGGTGAAATTACTTAGTGGGGCAGTGTGTAGGAGCAATATTTATCCACACACACAAAGGCAGGTTAGCTTTTCCCAAAAAGTCAACAAAGCTGTCCTCAAGATTTAGTTGGACCATGAGACTGAACCTTAAACCATCAGCATAGCTTCTGATTCACTAGTGGGAGAGGGGAGATCCCCACATTACCAAGATCAAACATCCACCAGAAATGTCAACTGATCTACACTCTCATTCTTATGGCACTTTGAGATTTTAAAGTGAAATCTGGCTAGGGCTGAAATTACTATTTTCATTTTTCAGGTAAGAAAACTGAAGCTGAAAGGTTAACTGACTTAGCCAGTGTCACTTAGCTAATGCCAGGATTCAGACCAAAGTTTCTTAACTATAAATTGCATGTTCTTTCAATTACATAAGGATTCACATTAGAGTGAAATTTCTGACTTTGAAGTGGCCTTGGTGATACCTCACTGTCACTGCCAAGTGATGTTAGTCAACAACCATTTTGGTGAGGGACATATGATTATAGAAACCTACAGGTCATTGACACCATGCCTGACTTCAAAGGAAATTCTCCGGTCACTTGAACTAAGAACTTGATTTCTTAAACCCAGAAAATCCTAAGGAGAATCAGCTTCAAAGTGATCAAAGCAGATCTATAAACCCCATTATCTAGCCTTTGACATGAGCAAAAATCTGACATAAATTAGGGGAAAAAATGTGAAAATTCGTAGAAGCGCTTTGTATTGATATCTAAGGGGGAGGGGGGAAACTCTTGTTAATGCACATGGTGACAAGTTTATGTCCTGAAACAGGATCTGATTAACTTTTTTATTTTAGCTGGCATAACCACTAGTTTTATTGCTGACTATAAAATTGTCCAGCTCATCTTTAAATTCCACAGCAAAATAGAACTCTTTGACCTCGTAAGATAGTCCCAGTTTCAGTGAACATATTACTTGAAGTCATGATTTTCTCGGACTGGAGTGTGAAAAGTAGAGGGGTTGAAGGAAACAAAGCTATGATAGGGGATTCCAAAGTGAGGTCACAGAGATTAAAACCCCAGAGCACTCTATGGTTGTTTGATGGCTGTAGTGGGAATCTGCCTTCTGTTTCATACTGATTCTGACGAGTTACTTCAGAGCACAGTGCAATAAAGTCCAGGTCAGGGGTTCAGACTCACTTCTATGACCCCTGGATGCATGGACAGATCTGACCAGCTTTCTCACCAATCTACAGTAGCCTCCAGCCATACAAAATTATAAAAAAGCAACTCAAAAGACATGTGCTACTGATGTTATATGAAAAATTTACTAAAAAGATATGATCAGAATATTTCTAGATGTGTCTTTATATAAAGAATTCACAGAATATAACCTATCAATTGAACATAAACAAAGACACAGCAGACTAAGTTATGATTATACAGAATCTCTTACAAGATATCCCTGACTGTTGTTCCTATTGCTCCTGGAAACATCAGAATTTGGATGGTGTTATCCCCAACCAGAGTTTTCTCTCAAAACATCAGAATTTTGCTCATGTCCCTTTAAGGGCCATTAGTTCCCCTACTCAGAATAGCAATATATGTGACCAAGTACCGGTTTTACTTAACCTGACAGAAAATACAGATGGGACTTGTATCCCAATCCTTTAGTACTCAGGAAAACTCTCTTCTTCCTTTCCAGAGGAAACTGAGCATCCTCTCCTCTGACAGTTTCCACTTTCCTTCAAGACAATACAGTACACAAGACTCACATCAGCAGAGGACTAGGCTGAGATCAGACCTTGAGTTCTTGGATATGCCAATCATCCCTTTGAGGTCATGAAGCTATTACAGCCTCTGGCTTCTTTCAAGGTATAAGTGAGACATGACATAGTAATATCTTGTACCTTATGTTGTTGGAGTTCTGAATGCCTTTTTTCTTTCCCTCTCTTTGAGGCTCAATTTCTCTCTTTGTCATGCTAGTTATAGAGATCTGTAAAGAGGCCATGTGGTGGTATGTTGACCTTTAAGTTTGAGTAATTTAGCATCTCCGAATGGCTCCTCTCTGTGTCCTCTCTCTCAGGAGAACATCTTTTGAGTTTCTGTTATCCTCTCCTTCAAGCACTCAATCAGTAAACATTTATTAAACTCCTATTGTGTGTTAGGCACTGTGCTTAGCTCTGAGGATACAAAAAAAGGCCAAAGACAGTCCTTTCCATCAAAGAGCTTTCAGCCTAATGGGGGAGATAGTGTATCAACAAATGTATACAAATCAAGCTCTTCATAGGATAAATGGGAAATAATTAAGAGAGGAAAGGCACTAGAAATAAAGGGGAAGAGGAGGGGAAGGTTTTCTATAGAAGATGGGATTTTAGTTGGGACTTGAAGGAAGCCAGGGGGACTCAATAGTCAAGAGCAAAGAAGAGAGAGCATTTTAAGCACGGGACACAACTACAGGGAATGTCCAGAATAGGGAGATGGAGGGTCTTGTTCATGAAAAACCCAAGACGCCAGTGTCACTGGGTCATAGAGTATGTGTTGGGAAGTAAGGTATAAGAAGACTGGAAAGGCATGGGGAAGCTAGGTTATAAAGGGCTCTGAAACAGAACATTTTTGTATTTGATCCTACAGGCAATAGAGTGCTACTGGCAAAGATCTCTTCTCTTTGTGTCTCAGTTGATAGCACATTACTGTATATCATGGTATCATATTTCTCTACCTCCTTTAAGGCTGAGTCCGAAAGCTAGCTCAGATTATGAACTTCTGCCATTGGTGAGATATCAGTCCCATCATCTTCTTACCTAGACTAGAAAAAAGGCCACAGAGTAAGCCAAACAAGACTTAGAACCAAGGAATTGATTCTGCATCGAGGAGACAGTAGAGGAAAGATTAACTTACCTGATTCCACTTGGTACATGGACATGCCTGCCATAATGTGATTTGGGTATATCAGTGTATATCTTCTCTCCTTCCTGGGATTTCCCACTATGGTCTCTCATTTTTTGCCTCTTTAAGATCCACTAGAGTGTTGAGAAAGACAAAAGCTATGGAATTTTAGAGAGCTGTTATGAATATTTAGTATCCTTGAAACATATCCAGTTCTTTCCCACCTCTGTGCCTTTGATCAAGCTGTTCATTATACCTGGGTTGCCTTTCCACAGATCTCCTCTATTTGAAATTATATCCATTCTTTGAGCCCCAGTTCAAAAATGATTTCTTTTACCTCTGAATTCTTACTAGACTTTTTGAAGTAGTAGTAGTAGTAGTAGTAGTAGTAGTAGTAGTAGTAGTAGTAGCAGTAGTAGTAGTAGTAGTAGTAGTAGTAGTTAGTAGTAGTAGAAGTAGTAGTAGCCATCTTGGTTATCACGACCATCATCATTGTTGTAGTAGTGGGGTGGTCATGGTAGTACTAGTACTAGCAGTAGAGGTGGTAGCAGCAGCAGCAGCAGTAGTAGTAGTAGCAGTAGTAAACCTGAGGATGGCATCATGGGGAAAAAGGTGTTCGGGAATGATAAGATAGCTATCTTAAAGTATTTGAACAGTCCTGATATGGAAATAATTAGATTTGTTCTGTTTAGCACAAGAGGGTAGAACCAAACACAATGTGTAGTAGGTACTAAAACAAATTTAGGCATTATGAAAATAGATTCTTAATTTATCAGGGGGCAAGCCATGGACACTTTTGAGGGGTCTATGTACTTGAATGGGAAAAGCACATCTTTATTTCAATATAATTAGTTTTCTTTGAAATTCTATGTATTTTATTTTATTCCTCTAAAAACATTATTCTAAGAAAGAGTCCATAGAATTCATTAGACTGCCAAAAGGTCCATCACCCCCGCACATAACAGTTAAGAACCCATGAGAAAACTCTTGAAGAGTTTGAGCTCTCTAGAATTTAAA
Source organism: Gymnobelideus leadbeateri (assembly GCA_011680675.1). NCBI lineage: Eukaryota > Metazoa > Chordata > Mammalia > Diprotodontia > Petauridae > Gymnobelideus > Gymnobelideus leadbeateri. The sequence continues at coordinate 153,144 of WOXC01012109.1, read as the reverse complement.
TAGGTTGCCTCAGGAGGTAGCAGAAGGTTTCAAGCAGAAGCAAGATTACCTTGATCATTATGTTGTGGTGGAGAGTCTTCAGCAGTTCTAAATTCTGTGATACCATTCTAGTCATTTTTTCATATTATTCCCTTTTATGAACTCTATGCTCTAGATAAATAGATTATTTACAATTGATCTCTCCACTCTATGTCTTTGTAGAGTCAATCAGTCACACAATCTAACAATTAATAAACATTTATTAATCACCTCTCTATTTGCCAGGCACTGTGCTAAAGCAGAATGCACTTGTTTCTTAGTCCTTAATATGCCTATGCTTGGGATATAGATAGTTAAAGAGAGAGAGAGAAAGAGAGAGACAGAGACAGAGAGAGATATGCATAGGTACACATTTACAAATGTATATATGTACACACATATACATAATACACATGTTTCATACCTCACATTATATGTACATATATATGTATATGTATATGTGTGTATATAGGCTCCATATGTGGAGAAAGCTGTTCTCATGTGGATCAAAGGGAGGCAGAATAGACATATCTAACTCAACCCCTCAACTTTTCTCCAAGGGAGACTTGAATTCCTGTCAGGTTGGGAAGCAGGAAGTTCAGACTGGAGGCCATTCTTCTCTCCTCAAAGAGAGGGGGTACCAGGCTTGAATTTTACTTTTTTGATCCCTTAAATACTATTAGTCTAAGGGATATGATCAGGTTCAGTCTAACTTTTGATTACTTTGTGTCTATTTTTGGAGGAAAAGGGGGAACCAAAGCTCTATAGCCATGGCTTGACCCCTTTCTCACGAAATACCAGTTCCACAATGAGCACACATAGCTAATGGCAAAGAAACCCATAAAATACAGAATGAAGGAGTTCTCCCACTGGGAGCTAGATAATTTACCTCCACCACCCAAGAGGACATTCCCCTCAGTATCTAGAGTAACAAGCTGGGAATAGGAAGATTAAAGAGACCACCAGCTCCTCTCATGTCTTCCTTCAGCAATCTGGAGTGGGTTTGGCCTCTTCCATTGTTACTCGAATGATTTGAAACTTGAAGAATCTATAAAACTGATGAAGGCTGGCACTCCCCCACTCTTGCTAACTCTGCCTCATCCCTCACCCAGGGCAGGGCATTAATCTCCACCAGTAAGGAGAGAATCCCATACCAATGGGCTTTAGGACAAAGGTTACAATTTCAATAAATGCTTGTTGCTTTGTCCTGACATACATACATACATACATACATACATACATACATGCGTAGTTATGTATGCATGTATGTATTCAATACACTTGTACATGAGTACATGCATGACCATACACACATGTGCACAAAATATACACACACCTCTGCACACATGCGTGTGAGTACGTATGTGTTTTGGGGCTTTTGTTAGCATGAAAGACAAAGTGTGTTAATGATCCCTGAGCTTAGGAGCCTGACTGAATTCAAGAGACCTTAAGATGAATACCCTTCTTCCTGATAGAACTTCTCTAGTGGTTTACTCTTCTCTGGGGTGTAACTTTCTTTTCAAGTCTGCCATGGATTGTGCTGGTGCCAGACTCAAGCCAAGGATCTGCCTTTTGCTGAGAGAACACAGCAGTCCTTAAGGTAAAGACATCAGCTAAGCTGGACACTGAAAGTAGCTGACACTGAAGTTGCTGATGAGAAGTAAGCCTATTGAGATGAGAATCCTCAAGATGGCCCAGTATATCAACTCAACCAGCTGTGATGTCCTACCCAGGGAAGTATCAATACCACAGAAAATGCACCAGTCAATCTTAATAATAGAGACATCCTCTGTTCAACATGGAAGCTACAAAGAATTGTTTAATGAGCAGATCCTGAAGCAGAAAGGGAACTTTGAAATTGTAAACTCCAGATTTGTCGGTAGCTAGCCCTAGCCACATGTACTCCTTATTGCACAGAAACATTAAGTATGTAGCCACTCTTCCCACAAGTCCATTGACAGAAGAGTGTGATTGAGATATATGGATGGAATAATACATAAATATTATGTTTGCTTTGCATTTTTTGTAAATGTTTTATTAAGGCTAGTTGAGTATTACTTGATTTGTTCAAAGCATACATGTCACTGTGAAATCATGAACTAAAGTGTAAGATCGAACAGTGGCCTTATGGAGTGATTTGTAGCAGCCACCATTACTCTAGGGAAACCCCAACTTGCCAGTGTAGAGATGGTTGAGGTGAAACAAGTCAGAGAGAAAGAATGTTCCTGGTTTGGGATGGCCAATGAGGTATGTGCTATATACAATGATCCATCATAAGAGGTTAAGTGACTTGCCCAAGGTCACACAGGTTATACATGTCAAAAGCAAGATTTGAATACAGGTTCTCTTACTGCTGAACCAATACTCTTTCTACCACATGGCATAATCCAGTTATTCTCCAATGTTGGGAATATATTTTGTTACCAATTCTTTGTTATCATTAAACAATGCTACTATGAATATTGTTATACACATAGTTTATTTCATGCTCTCAGTAATTGCTTTAGGATATAACCCATATATAATAATCTGTGGGTCAAAGAGAATGAACAATCTAGTAACTTTTTGTGCATAATTTTAAATTGTTTTCCAGAATGACTAAACCAATTCACAGCTCTACCAGAAGCAAATTAGCATTCCTGTCTTCCCCACAGCCCCTGCAACAATAAGTTTTCCTATCTTTTAGCATCTGTGATAGTTTGATGGGTATGAGGTGATACCTGAGGGTGTCACATTACTTTAAACTCACACCTCATATATTCAGATATGTCACTGGCCTGGTTCAGTGTGGTTGGAGCCCAGAAGCAACTGATTTACTACTCACAGCATTAGGAACTTGAAGCAAACCAGACAAGCATTATTTTATATTCAGGCTTGATGTGTGAAATAAAAAAAAAATGAATAGATCAACCTTTCTTTTGCCCTTTTATCCCCAATCAATCTACTACTCCAGGCTACAGGAAGAGGGGGAAAAAAGGGAAAGGGAATCAAAATAATGAGAAAAAGGAAAAGAAAGATTCTAAAACAGTTGACAATTTCTTAGAATCTGGAGTAGAAGTGGGTGAATTAATGTAATTAAATGAAGATCTTTCTTATCTATTTATCTATTTCTATTTTCACAGCCATAACCTTAGTTCTCTGACTCATGAATTCCTTTCATCCCTTTCTTACTACAAAACCCTGTCCCTACATCCAGGTACTCCTCACTCTAAACTTTAGTGGGTACTAATATTAAATTAATCTTTTTAATATACTGATTTCACCCTTATTCAAAAACCTTTTGGAGATTCCATTCCCAACAGGATAAAATGAATATCTAAAGGCAGGGGTGGGAAACCTATAACCTTGGGACCCCATGAGGCATTTTAGGTTCTTGGGTGTGTTGGCCTTTTGACTGAGTCCAAGTTTTACAGAACAAATCCTTGTATTAAGGGGATTTGTTCTGTGAAGTTTGGATTCCAGACCATCTCCCTGGAACAAGTCTCTCCTCCCTCTAGTATATCCTCCACTAGACTGTTAAATCAATTTTCTTTAAATGTAGGTCTAAATATCTCCCCCAACCTTTATTCAATAAACACCCCTGGCTGCCTATTATCTCTCAGATCAAATATATCATCATTTGGCTTTCAAAGACCCTTGTAACCAAGCCTTTTTTTACCTTTCCAGTATTTTACAAAGTTACTCATTTCCATGTACTCTGTAAGCTAGTAACCGTGACCTTTTTGCTGTTCCTCAAACAAGACACTCCATCTCTGCCTCCAGACATTTACATTGGTCATTCATCAGGCCTGGAATGCTGCCCCTCCTTGTTTCTGCCTCCTGGCTTCCTTTAAGTCTAAGCTAAAATCCCACTTCCCATAAGAAGCCTTTTCTGACCCTGTGGTGAATGAATGCCTTCTCTCTAAAATTATTTTCAGTTTTTACTGAATAATATCTTTTCCTACATTGTTGTTTACACACTGTCTCTCCCATTAGATTGTGACCTCCTTGAGGACAGGACTGTTTTCAGGTATCCCCAGCACTTGGCACTTTGCCTGACATATATGAGATGCACAATGTAAACTTGTGGACTTTGCCAGGGTGTCATGTCTAGATCCTCAAACAGACTCTTAGGATGATGAGACAGTCTCAAAATAAACACAATAGCAGAAAAGCATATTGAACTGTATCCAAAAATCTCTGTCATCACAAGAAAGTTGGCTCCCTTAAACCCACGGATGGTACCAAATGCTGCCAGAGGAGACGAGGCAGCTGAAGAAGGGACATACAGGCAAATATATCCACTCGGCTATACCTCTGCTATTAGCTTTCCAGGAAAGAGACACAGAGGTGGGACCATTTCTTTTTTAGGGGAAACCTGGATAATACAAACATGCCCTTACCAAATCCTAGAGCCTTACCTATGTCTTATTCACACTGTGAACAATTCAGACCACTTAAAAGGACAAGAGTCGGTCAGCCTGGTTACTCATAACAGCCATTACTCTTCTTTGAATATCTTGGCTACTACTGACCTAACAAAGTTTTGCAAAGATGCTCCAGTGTAGCTTTGGGGCTCAAAATCTTTAGCTTTCCCAAATCTTGATGATGGCATAGTCAGCTGTCTTATCTAGCCTAGATGCTGAATATTTGTCTAAAAATGGAGACATAAGGTAACGTTGATAATGGAGATCTGTTTGAGCTGAGCCTTGAAGGAGAATTTCAACTTGTAGAGATGCAAGTGAAAGGCATTCCAGGTATATTGGAAAACTTTGAATTAAGCCAAAGAGGTCGGAAAGAATGGAGGAGAGTTCTGATAACTCTGAGTCATAGTATGATTAAAGCATAAAGAACCTGAAGAGAAATCATGAGGTGAGACTGGAAATCTAGGTTGGAACCAGACTGTGAAGTGCTTTGAATGTTGAGCTAAAATGTATGGACTTCTTTGAATGGCAATGGAAAGTTGTTCAAGATTTTTGAACAATGCTGGTTAGAGGTATGTGGCCAGAAGCAAACATTAGGAAAATTCATATAGCAGAGTAATATTTTATTTAGCAAAAAAGATGACAAGAAATATAGTGGTGTCCATAAGATTGGAGAAGGGAGCAGGGGCAGCTGTTGCTTGAGTACTTCAGTACCTACAGGGTCAAAATAAACAAATATGTTCTGAGGGAGGACCAGAAATACAATGCTTCTAGTCTTTTCCTCCAACTGGTTCCATAGTTCTGTTAACACACAATGAGCTAGTCAGTAGGGACAGAGAAAGGAAGAAAAGGAGAATAATTTTCAGGATGAGAGATGGTGGTTTGAAGTCCACAAATAACCTATCTTGTCTATGTATGTTCCCTTGTTTCTGTGCTATCTGTGCAGAGAAAAAAACCAAAAGAGTGTGTCTCAGGGGTGTTCTGAATAGTTTCTGCATGCTTGTCTCCACAATGACTGCATGCCCTGACACACAGAGCAGCAGGAAATATGTCAAAGATGATATGAACACACCAGTTTCAGTGATTTTTTTTGTCTGTTTGCTTTATGTATCTCCCAACCATTCCCTTTTCCTTGGAGAATGTCAGTAATACAGGTCAGACACCATGCCATTGAGATAGATTAGAGGTGAAAGAGGCTGGAGGTGAGCAGACTGTTGATAAAGCTATTGGAATATTCAAGAAGACTCAATTCATCTCCTCACCTCCCAACAAACCTATCTTACTCATTCCAGACTCGTATGCTAAACATATGAGACAATAACATTATTTTTTTTTATTGCCAAACTGTACCTCTTCAGATATATGTATATTTTTCCCTTTTGAAATTTCCTTTTTTTAATTTACAGAATAAAACAAGCATTTCAATAACATAGTAAAAAGAAGGGAAGTAGAGGCAAAGAAATCACTTCAACCAATGAGAAGCAGTCAATCTAGGAACACTGATAAGGGTGTTGGCCCAAGAGTCATAAGAACTGAGCTTTTGAATTTTAGTAGGACTGCTTTTTAGTTATGTGACCAAGGACGTATGTTTCCTCACAACCAGGCTTTCCTTTCCACAATTCCAGTTTCTTCTAGTTTTTCAATACCAGCTCAAATCTCATCTCTTCTATGCAACTTTCTCCACCTGTTTTAGCCTATAGTGCTCATTTCCTTCTCAGAACTTTTTATTATATATAATCTCTGCTATTCATTTTAGCATATTATTTATCATCATCAAGAAATATTTAGTGAGCACTTAGAAACAGCACTGGGTCTAGAGTTAGAAGACCTGGGTTCACATCCTTTCTCTGATTTTTTTTATTTATATAACCTTGGGAAAGTCATTAGCTCCCTGGATTCAATTTCCTTATCTTTAAAATAAGGGGCAAAGGGTTAAAGTAGATGGCTTCTGAGGTCCGTTGCAGCTCTGGAGCCATGATCCTATGACACACCCCTTATCATTAGAATATCATACTTGGTGTTGAGCATGCAAAGAGTTACAAAGCATGGCCCCTGTCCTCAAGATAGACTTTCTCATGCCATCATTGGTTTAGTATGCGTATGCCACGCACACATAAAAAAAGACAAAGTGACGTGACGAAGACACGAGTTAAAATCCAACCTCTGACATTTATTTGCCATGTGACCACAGCCAAGATACTTTTCCTTTGTCATACTAATTTCTTCAGCTCTAAAACAGAAAATAATTGTAGTAGTTACCTGAGAGAGATTTTTTTAAGGCTCAAAGGAGATAATTCCTGCAAAGTACTTGGCAAACGTTAAAATGCTACGTAAATGTTATCTCTTTTCCTTTACACATAGTAAGCACTTGAGAAATGCTTTTAAAAAATCATTCATTCATTCATCACCTAAGTAAACTTCCATTATAAAATAAAAATTATCCAGGTAAAAAATGGAAAACCTAAACTTACCTCTTCAATGAATTCCTGTAAATTTATAGGCCCACAAGCATGCTCTTATGCACTTAACGAATAATCTGGGGTGGGCAGATGGCCTCAACGAAATTTAATAAATTCCATAATTCATTCTTATTTTCTATTTGCTAAACTTTCAAGAACATTTGCATTTGGGAATTCAGTTTATTCAACATTTCTTAAGCACCTACCATGGTTCAGTGGAAAGAGTGATGGATTTGGAATTGAAAGACTTGGTTTCCTATTCTGCTCTGACATTCATTACTGAATGACCTTGGACAAGTTATCTAGGCTCTCTAGGCTTCTGTTTCCTCATCAGTAAAAGAAAGGGTATGAACTGAATTACCTCTAAGACCTCCTTCCAGCTTAAATCTATGATCCTTTGATCTTTGCATAACATTATGATGGGATAGAAATAAAATTTAGATAAAACCAAATGCTTGTCCTCATGGAGCATTACAATCTAGTTTGAGGCTGTGACACATGAGCTCCAAGTTTCTTTTCTTTTATGCCTTGGCCACATGCTAATAAGTGGTTCTTTAATCCGCTTGACAGTCCAGAGTGTATAACTTGGAAAAGTCATTTTGTTAGACTATTGTGACTTTGCCTGACTTTTACAGCTTGTTGAATTTAAATGGTGGCACAGAGTGCTAGACTTGGAAGTTTGAATCTTGCCTCAGATACTCTCTAGATTTGTGACCCTGAGCAAGCTAGTTGATTTCTGTCAGCCTCAGTTTCTTCATCTGTAAAATGAGGATTACCTAACTTTCAGCATTGTTGTAAAGATCAAATTAAACGGCTTTGCAAACATTAAAGCTAACAGTTTTCAAAGACTATATTATCTCCAGAAAATATTTTGCCTATTGCTAAACATATGAAACAATAACATTTTTATTGCCAAACTATATCTTTTCAGATATATTTTCCCCTTTTTTAATTTAATTTTTAATTTATGGAATAAAATAAGCATTTTCATAACATAGTAAGAATAAGGAAAGTAGAGGCAAAGAAATCATTTCAACCAATGAGAGGCAGTTTGTCTAGGGTTCTGGCCCAAAAGTCATAAGTCCTGGGATTTTGAATGTAACTATGCGACCAGGGGAAAGTATTTAGTCTTTAGGTGGGCTCTAGGGAGCCTCAATTTCTTCATTAGAAAAATGAAAATAATAATACTTGTATTGTCCATTTCATTGGGTTATTATAAGGAAAGTATTTTGTAAGATGTAAAATGCTTTTAGATGTATATTTACATCAACACATGAGAGGCAGTATGGTGTAATAGGTGAAGATCCAACCAGAGTCAGGAAGATCTGGGTTCAGATCCTGAAGTCCTGCCCCTGATCCATACTAACTGTGTGACCCTGGGGAGTCACTTAGGTTCTCAGTGCACCAGGCCTCAATTATCTATTTGTACTGGTAGAAGGAGTTCCTTCAATGGGAGTTCCCTCCACTAGTGAAATCATACATCTAGATCAAAAGATGATCTTTTTCTTTTCATTGTTTGGTTTTATTTCTTCTTTACCATCTTTCATCTCACCTAGTACAATACGCCTTTGTAATTGGAATAATGTCTAATATGAACGTATTTGCAGATCCTATACTGGACTATATGCTGTCATGGGGGGAGGAGGGAGGGAAGTAAAAGAAATTTAAAAATCAAGGAACTATGGAATCGAATCTTGTTAACTGAAACTAAACTAATAAATTAATTAAAAAAAGAAAAAAAAGATAAAATAAAATCATTGTTATTTCAAACCACAGACTATAACAAATTGCATATGACCTAGCAATTTGATTTTTAAAATACTGTTGACTTGACATTAGAAGAAAATCATAAGTCTTTTCATGAATTATTTTCTTTCCATAAGGCCCTCTCTAGTTTTCAACAGAGAAAGTGAACCCTTGACTAAAGCATAGAATCCCTTTGAAATAAGGCTACTTTTGTGAATGAAAACTACTGAAAAAATGTGTGTAAGACAGTGGTAATCTTGGAAAAGAGTGATGTCAAATGGAAACGAATCAGGAACTATTTGGAGAAAACAACTTCAGAATATCATCAAGAGTATAATGAGATACTTCATACAAACTGTGTATTTGAACCTTCGAAGTGGACAGTAGTCTGGGGTCGGGGTCAGGGCAGGAGGAAAGGGGTAGGAAGAATGTAGTTCTAACCATTGGACTTAGGAAGAAAAGGCTTTGACTCCTAAAAACGAGAAAAAAATGAACAAGAAATGTTACAATGTCTTGGTCCTAACTAATTAATAGGGTGATCAGGAGTGAGATGAGCAAAGCAATAGCCAAAGGGGAAGGAGGAAAAAAAAAGCCAGTTTCCTAGCAACTGTAGTTTCTCTAGACTTAACTAGATTTTGAAAACTGATAAAAAGCCTCATGCATTGAGCTGGGAGAGCTCCTTAAATCAGTACACAGACATTCTTCCTTCTTGAACAGGTTTGCTTTTTAAGGGAGAGGACCAGAATATGAGGATTTTCAATTTGTCCAAAGGTTTTCACCATTCTTTTTTTTTTCCCTGGAGTGTCCTCTTTTATCAGCATGAAGTTATACTAGCCTTAAATAAAACAGGTCAACTTTATTCTTTGTTCTTCCTAAATTTAAGTGGGTTTATTTATGTATTTTTGGAATAAATCCCCCCCATAAGTGTTAAGAATCATATAGCTCAAATTCAATGTAAGGACTTTTGGGCTGTCTCACAACTTTCCATATTTTGCAATCTCTTGTATTTTATTTGAAATATGCACTTTCCCTTCCCTGTTCCTGTTCCATTTTCCTATCCATTTGCCTTTATTCTTTCTGTTCACCATTTCATATTCTCATGAGAGGAATTCAGATTCATGTCTAACTTAAAAAGGACCCCTATGGGATACATTTGAGGGAAATCAAACCCCTAAATGTTGGAGAAGCATGACCTTGATCAATGTACATTCATTTAAAAAGAAATCTACTCACCAAAATGTCAAGTTATAATAATACAGAAAATATATAAATGAGCATGTGAACTTATATAAACTCTAGCTGCTTTACTCAATTTTAATGTGGTCTCTCTGGTCATATGACCTACTTTCAGTTCCATTCTATGATATTCCATCTCCATCACCATGCCTTTACAAAAGCAAGTAGGTGGTAGAGTGGATATATTGCTGGAATCTGAAATCAGGGAGACATCAGTTCAAATCTAGCTTCACACAATAAATAGCTGTGCAACCTTGGGCAAGTGACTTAACCTTTGTCTTATAATAATGGCATCTACCTTCAAAGGTTACTGTCAGGATTATGTGAAATAATATCAATAAATCACTTTGCAAACTTTGATGTACTATATAATGTTTGACATTATAATAATTATTATTATATAAAATAATTTTGTATTATTATAGAAAAATAGTAATACCTGTTCATTATGATGGAATGTTCTTCCTCCTCATCTCTGTCTCTTAGAATCCCAGGCTCCTTTGCAGCATGGGTTCAGTATTTCCTACATAATCTCAAAATTGTTAGAGCTTTCCCAATTCCATTTCCAGAATGGATTTATATTCACTTCATATATATTCTATATTCATCTAACTATGTGAATGTCCCCTCCACATTTCCCTATTTCCACTAAGATGTAAGTTCCTTCAGAGAATGGACTACTTGGCTTTTGTCTTTGTATCCTTGGTGCCTGGTACATAGTAGGTGCTTAATAAATACTTTCTTGGGGCAGCTAGGTGGCACAGTGAGTAGCGCGTTGGCCCTGGAGTCAGAAGGACCTGAGTTTGGATCTGGCCTCAGACACTTAACGCACACAAATAAAAACCTAGCTGTGTGACCTTGGGCAAGTTACTTAACCCCAATTGCCCTCCAAAAGGCAAAAAAAAAAAATACTTTCTTAATTGAATTGAAATACAGAAATAAACTGAGGATAAAGCAAGGTGGAGAGTTCCTGGACATTAGTGTGTATTCCCTTCAGCAATGTGTATCAAATGTTTTTCCTTAGAGGGAAGAATCCAGTGTTGGAATAAGGACATAGTGACTCTTACTTAGTATGAAGTCAATGATGATGATGATGATGGCTATGGTAGGTATGATGATGAAGATGGGGTGATGATTCTCCTATCCCTTTCATGCTTCCACTGCCCCTGCCACCTCTCCCGCTATGTTTCAGAGTAAAGGCAGCTTCAGAATACAAGAAAGTATTTCTTTGTTTGGTATTTTGTATTTTCTTTCAAATATGTACTTCCCCTTCCCTGCTCCTGCTCCATTTTCCTATCCATTCACCATTATTCCTTCTATTTACTATTTCATATCATTATTAGAAGAATTCCGATTCATGTCTAACTTTAAAGGACTCCATGGGATACATTTGAGTGAAACCAAATCCCTAAATGTTGGAATATCATGACCTTGATATAATGTTATAATCCTTTGTTTGGGGGTATGTTCAATGATTACTTGCTTAAGGTAGCTTTAAGTCTGGGAGATTTGTTGTTGGTTACACTTGCATAATAAAGGCAGAAATTTAGGACCAAAGCATGGAAAATTAACACCTTGCAGGTTTCACTTGGTTTTATTCTTGTTTGGTTTCATTTGGAAGCCAATGTATGGAAGATCTTGAGAGTTAATTGAGATCTCTTTGACCAACACACTCTAAAATGGGTTTTAATGGCACAGGGTCCCCAGAATCTGAGTAATAGTACCAAGGGCTTTTCGACTCTAGATCAGATCTATCTTGGGGCAAGGATATACATACGTACATACATACATACATACATACATACATACATACATACATACAGATATATATATGTATGTGTGTCTGTATACACATATTTATGTGTGTGTGTGTTTGTGTGTGCTTATATACTGCTGAAAGGAGGAGAGGAATTAAGAAGGCAGACAAAATACATGTGAACTTCACAGAAAAAAATTTTTGTGTGTTTTGGAGGGCAATTGGGGTTAAATGAGTTGCCCAAAGTCACATGGCTAGTTTTTATGTTAAGTGTCTGAGGCCAGATTTGAACTCAGGTCCTCCTGACTTCAGGACCAGTGTTCTATTCACTGCAAAGAAATTTTTAAAAGTCAGTGGAGGGAGGGGACTGTTTGCACAGAAATATTTATAGCAGCTTTTTTTTTTTTGGTAGTGAATAAGAATTGGAAATTGGAAGGAATGCCCATCAATTGGGAAATGCTGAGCAAGCTGTGATATAGGACTGATAATAGAATACTATTGGGCTATAAGAAATGACAAGCAGGGTGATTACAGAAAAAACATAGAAAGACTTACATGAAATGATACAAAGTGAAATGAACAGAACCAGGAGAGCAGTGTGTACAATATTAGCAATATTGTATGATGAAGAACTGTGAATGACTTAGCTATTCTCAGCAATACAATAATTCAAGATGGTCCCAAAGGACTCATGATGAAACACACACACACACACACACACGCACACATATGTAATTTTCTAATTTTCTTGCACAAAATAACTAAAATGTAGATGTTTTACTGCATATGTATAAGCTTTATCAGATTTCTTACTGTCTCAGGAAGGGAGGAAGGGAAGGAAGGAGGTATATAATTTAGAAAACAAAACTTTTTCTAATGGAGGTTAAAATTGCTTTTACTTGTAATTTAGGGAAAATAAAATATCAATAGAAATTAAAATAGATTACATGTGAGCTTGCTGTTCTGTGTTCCAAGAGAAGTTGACCCATAGGAACTGATAAACCTTCCTCACATGGAACAATGGAAAGAATTGTTTCTTTCTATTCCAGTTTCTATCCTTTATTGCTTATGTTTTCTGCCCTACCTTTCTAAAAGTGTCGATGTTTCTGTGTTCCCAAAATGGGAAAATGGTAATATATGTATATGTGTGTATATATGTATATGTGTGTGTGCATATATATGTGTGTGTGTGTGTGTGCGTGTGTGTGTGTGTGTGTGCGTGTGTGTGTGTGTGTGTGTGTGTATGTATATGTATACATATATAGCTATATTCCTAGCCCTTTCCAGGAATGAGCCTGGGAAGAAGAGCACAATTCAAGTATAAAAGAAGGGATTATATTCTAAGAGCTATGATCATCAAAGGCTATAATTTTCTCTCTTGTTCATACATTAAATATTGAAGAAGAAAAACAGAGTCAAGCTGAGGACAGAGAAAAGATCATATTATTAGCAAAGACTCATATTTCTTTATCACTTAACAGTTTCCAAAATGCTTTCCTCCAATAGTCCTGTTAGGTAAATAGTACAAGTATTATTTCATGAGAAAATTTACAGATGAGAAAACTGAGGACTAGTGAAGCTCTGCACCCTTTCTCTAGGCACTCATCTATTAAATGGTACCATTCACTTAATCTCTCTGGGTCTTAATTATTTTAGATATAAGACAAGGGGGCTGGACTAGATGGTCTTTAAAATCCCTTTCAGCTCTAATTTCTGTGAATGTCCCCCAGTTCTATCACTTTAAGGGGAAAAGATTCTCAATCTCCAGATGTCAGATTCATTTTAGGAGTCAATCTCAAGCCCACTCCATTTCAGTCACATAAAAATTCCCATTCTTATTCCTGATGAACAAAATTAGCAACTTCCTCTTTAGTATCTTTATTTTTCTTCAAAGATCAGCTCAATCATTATTTTCTACATGAAGCCTTTTCTCATCCACACAGCTGCTATTATCTCTACTGCCAAAAAAAGTCTTTGTATTTATTTTTGTAAATATTTCCTGTATGCAATACATTAATAAAACATATAGGGTATATATTATTTTTCTATACCTACATGTCATACATATGGATATACATATGTTTACATACATATATACCTATATACATATACATATGTATAAAATATCTTCCTCTAATAAGATCATAAATCTAGAGTTAGAAAGGATCTCAGAGGCTACAGAGTCAAAATCTTTCATTTTACAATTAAGGAAATTGAGGTCTAAGGAGATTAGGTTAAGTTACACAGCTAAGGGCATCTAGATGACACAATATATACAGTGCTGAACCTGGAGTCTGGAATACTCATTTACTGAGTTTAAATCTGGCCTCAGGCACTTGTTAGCTGTGTGACCCTGGGTAAGTCATTTAATCCTGTTAGTTTCCTCATCTGGAGAAGAAAATGGCAAACCACTCCAGTATCTTTGTCAAGAAAACCCCACATGGCATCAAAAAAGTCAGATACAATTAAAAACAATACAGCTACTAAAGGTCTGTGGAAAGATTCAGGTCTTTTTGACCAAATCCAAAGATCTCTTCAGTACTCCAACCAGCTGCCTCAATCCTCCTTGAGGATTCTTCATTTTTGTCTTATTTCCCACTGTATCACAAAATCACGAGCACGAGACTGGTATTTAGTAGGCACTTAACAAAGTCTTCTTGGTTGATTGTTCCTGATAGTACTCTGCAAAGCTAGACCTTGTCAACTAACAGATTAGACTTTCTTCTCTCTCAATGAACCTCTTCATTGGTCTTGATATATGCCTGGCACATGGAATTTGTTGTTGGTCAGTCATTTTTAGTAATTTACAACTCTTTGTGACCCCATTTGGGGTTTTCATGGCAAAGATACTGGACAATGTGCTATTTCTTTCTTCAACTCGTTTTACAAATGGGGAAACTGAGGCAAGCAGGGTTACATGATATGCACAGGGTCATACAGTTAGTAAGTATATATGGACAGATTGGAACTCAGGAAGATGGGTCTTCCTGATTACAGGCCTAGCACTCTAACCACTGCCCCACCTACCTATCTAATGGCACATGGAAAGCATCTAATAAATGATTGTTGATGAGTATTTTGAGGATTTAATTAGATAATGATTATTAAAATGCTTTAAGCTATTTTCATAGAGAGCCAGTTGATAGTTATGTTTCTATTTCTTCACTAAACTTCCAGGTGGCATCATATAACTCAGACTTTTAATGAAGTCTGTTGGTTGGGGGGGGGGGAACCTAGCTTTTTTCTGCTTTGGCATCAAAGTGAATATCCCCATGTAGCATTTAAAGTAGAGAAAATCCACTAAGTTGATATGTGTGTATGTGCAATATTTTTCTACTTTGTTTCCTTTTTTGTTTGTTGTTTTGACCCAATTCTAATTGATTTAATCTCTGCTTTCTAGCATGAATAATTCTTTTTCAATGTCTGACAATAATTTAAAAAAATATTAGTTTAACTAGCTCAAAAGATTTTCCTAAGTTTGTAAAAAATTATGCTTAGCAAAAGCAAAGTTTGGTAAATCTGATTCAATTGCATGATGCCATCAAAAGCGTCATTGACCTGGGTCCTAATACTGGTTCTGCCACTCCATTCTGTATGAGAATGTGCCTTTTCTTGTCACAAATTAGAGACTCACTTTCTTTATTTCTATACCAAGGGGCCTTTGTTCAATCATTTCTAAATCCTTCCAATGCTAAGATTCCTTGACATAAAAGATGGATGAGAAGAAGATCCCACCACACTGAAAACATCAGAAATCTGTCATTCTCAATTTTAAAAGGTATCAAAAATCAGCAGGTTTCTCCCGTGATCTTGCACTGGTATAAAGTATTTAAAATAAGTAAAGAGTTTATTTACTAGTTTTTATATTTCTATAGTATTTCATAATAGTAATAGTCATATAATCCCTCCCCAAAAAGTAAAGCATGATAATATGAAAGTAATTCATCATCTTAATATATTAATATAGAAGAGGAAATGAGTAGAAAATGGAAGGAAAGATAGGAAATTGTCACCAGAGTTTTTGTAAATGTTTTTTGTAAAAAATATTCTTGAGAAGGAGTTGCTAAGAGCCTTTGAAAGCCACAGGCAAACTGTGAGTTACTGAGAAGAAAATGAGGAGAGAGGGAATTCAGCGAAATTTCTACTTACAAACAGTTCACCAAGGGAAGCAAACTTTTAAAGGTAGTCACATCAAAAATAACAGAAACAACTCCAAAAATTTACCCCAAAGATTTAGACACTGAAAGAAATCATTTTTGAGTGCTGGGAAAAATATGTCTAGGATTCTCCCAACAGTTATGCCATATGAGATGTCCAAGAGCGCATCAAATAGATCTCTGCTTATGATTCAGAATTTTAAGGAACATTAACTTAACATGCCTAAGTACAAGTCATAAAAAATAATTGGTAATTTCCTGTATTCCAAGTCAAGGTTGTATTCTGGTTTCTTTCTCTTTAGAAGAAAGAAGTAATAGAAAACACAACTTTCAAGATGATAGACTTTGCTAGACATTAGAAATCCATATATCCTGTAATAAATGAGGCATTTGTAAAAGCAGAATAGTCATTTAGATAATCTGCCAGATTAAAAATTGGTTAGTTTAGAATTAGTATGCAATAAGAGAGCAAATCATGTATTTACTCAATATGTCCTTTGAAATATACTTTGGGGTGACTTTATTTTAATAAATTATCTTAGTATCATAGGGATGTCTTTCTCAAAAGAATGGACAAAAGACAGTTTTTGGATTTGCTGTGTAATATAGATCCTGCTTATGAGTGCAGGAATGGCAATCTACCCCCGCATCAAAGCTACTTTTTAAAAAATGCACCTTCCTTTACATCTTTACTTTGATCCCCATGCCCAATTATAAACTACCGTTCAAAATAGACAGCACAACAAAGCCGCAAAATTATACTGAAGGAGGAAATTTCAAGTGTCGAACTGAATTCATGAAATTGCATAGTTTTGCAGGCCTCTTGTGAAAATGTCAGAAAGTGCCAACAAGAAGCTTTCCCCTGGTCTGTGAATGCAACAGACTAATAATCCCTTTTTAAATGAAATGACAGAACTCCTGATGATTAATTCAAGGCTTTGCCATTTATAAGGCAAGTCACTATTTCTTCAGTATTGATCGAACTTATCTCTCACTTACAATAGAGGGGAAAGATGGGAGAAAGGATTTCAAAAATTTCATTTAAAACTCTTTAAAATATGAATGCATTTCTGTCATAAACCTTTATTTTTTCGAGTTTTGTTGTTTCAGTCGTTTTAGCTTTCATGACCCTACTTGGCATTTTGCTGGAAGAGAGACTGAAAGTGATTTGCCACTTCTTTCACCAACTCATTTTACAGGTGAGGAAACTGAGGTAAACAGGATTAAGTGATTTGCCCAGGGTCACAAAGCTAGCAAGTCCCTGAGGCCAGATTCGACCTCAGGTCTTCCTGACTCTCAGTCCTTTGTTCTCTCTAATGAGCAGCATGGCCAATAATTATCATTTATAAAATGGTCTTCTATATTTTGTGTGGGGGGGGGAATAAACCAAACAAAAGGAAAGTACTATTTGGAAAACACACACATCCTTTCATACTTATTTTATAAATACATATATGTGTATGCATATATGTATTGGACAGCTAGGTGGCACAGTGGGCAGAGTGCCAGGCAAGTAGAAGGGAAGACTTATCTTCCTGAGTTCAAATCTAGCCTCAGACACTTTCTAGCTGGTTGACACTGGGAAGGTCATTTAACCCTGTTTGCCTCATTCAAATGAGATAGAGAAAGAAATAACAAACCACTCCAGTATCTTTGCCAAGAAAACCCCAAATGGGGTCATGAAGAGTCAGAACTGACTGAAAAACCGCAGCAACAATATATATTTATATTGAGACATATCTATACTCACACCAGCACACCACAACACACACAGTCACAGCAGTTATAGACTGAATGGGATTACAAAGCCATTCAAAATGAAAAGGGAATTTAATGTGGGGAGGGGTTAGCTTTTCCCTAAGAAAGTAAATACTCTTTATATGACATAGCTTCTGCAGTCTTCAATTTGCACCTGATAGGATAAAGTTATCGGGTAGAGGCAATGTGGTACAGTGGAAAGGGCTGATTAATCAATCATTTGGTGAGAATTTAAGAAGCAGTTACTACCTCCCATGCACTTTTCTAACTACTGAGCAAAGTAAGACAAAAAAGTAAACAGTTCCTTATTTTAGGGAGCTTATGTTAGTCATATACACAACACAAATATAGTACATAGAGAATGCTGGATTTTAATCAATCAGTCAATAAGCATTAAGTCTATTTTTTATTGTTATTTAATTTATTATGCACAAAAATTATGCCAGACACATGGCAGCTAAATGGCACATTGGTAGAGTGCCAGGCCTGGAGTTAGGGACACTCATCTTCCTGAATTCAAATCTGGTCTCAGATATTTACTAGCTATGCAAGTCACTTATTCCTATTTGCTGCAGTTTTCTCATCTGTTAAATGAGCTGAAGAAGGACATGTATCTTTGCCAACAAAACCCCAAATGGGAACATGAAGAGTTGGACACAACAGAAATGACTCAACCACAACAAATGCTAATCTTTCTACTAAATACTAGAGTACAAAGATAAAATGAAATAGTAGCTTTCCTCAAGGCAAAGGAGACAACTTGTACTGAAGTAGTAAGCCCTGACATTTCACCCCTTACGAGGGGCCCATCTTTGTATCCTGAATTCCTGGAACTCAAGAATCCTCCACTCGGCTTGGTTATTGAACAACCTGCCTTAATCCATCATGCCCCCAGCCCACTCTTTTTTTTTTTTTTTAAAGCAATTGGGGTTAATTAACTTGCTCAAGGTTACAGGGCTAGTCATTATTTATGCGTGGGTGCTCATTTTCTGAGGCCAGATCTGATCTTGGGTCATCCCAACTCTGAGGCCGGCGCTCTTACTCACTGCACCACCTAGCCGCCCCTTTAGGGCAATTGGGGTTGTTTGTGTGGGTTAAGTGTCGGAGGCCGGCTCCGAACTCAGGTCCTTCTGACTCCAGGGCCGGGGCTCTATTCGCTGTGCCACCTAGCCGCCCCCCCAGCCCACTCTTATCTTGCCTGACTAAAGTAGTAAGCCTTGTAAACCCAGGAATTCTCCCCTCGGCTTGGTTATTGAACAACCTGCTTTATCTAAGAGTGTCCCAGCCCAATATCCTGCCTAACCAGTCTGCCCCATTATTATTACTCCTGATAAGATGGTGGTTTTTGACTATTTAACCTGTGTGTCTACTGGGGTTTCGGGGCAGCTCCTGGGACTTTATTCCTAGGTCTGCCGCTGGCCTGCAATTAATGCATCACTGGTCCACCTGAAAAGGTTCAAGGGGTCGGGAGTTCAGGGAGTCTAGGAACCCCAGTAACCAGAGTCCCTGGAAAGCAGTCTGGAATGAATTCATGGACTCAAGCATTCTCTAAGTCAAGGCAGCAAAGATTTATTGTTATGCTGTACAGTGGGTAAGAGTTCTTAGGGAACCTGCAACCTTAGAGGGGTACAGTTAAAGTTTATATAGGATAACTAGAGTAATACTGGTGCCAAATATGCTTAACTAGGTGAGTCAGGGTGGGATTAGGGAGTGGTTAAGGAGAGGTCAGCTCTTAAAGGAATATGCACTTTTAATATCTACTGTGCAGTTGTATTGCCCAGAATTCACTGGGAAATAGCCCAAAGCGGGGCTGCATGGAGGTGTAGTTTTAGGTTTGAAACTTCACTAAGTCAGCTAGTGGTCAGGGCTGACCAAGTTGCCACCTATCAATGTCATGTTTGACAAGATAGATGTCCTGGAAGTATACATATGCCCCATGCCTAAGGCATGCATAATGAGGGATTCAGGATGTATATAAAGAGCTAGGGAGTTACTTATAGATAATCTAGTGAAGGATTCATAGGTGCAGCTTGTTATTGTACCAAGGGGAGATAAACATTTGGCTGGGGCTTGATCATGGATGGTTGCTAGGCAGAGTACTAGCACAGGGAGAAGCAGGCAGAGATGATGCTCTGAGGCTAGGGAGATTTGGGTCTAGGGAGAAATGTAATTTTACAAACTGGGGTTCAAGCACAGGCACCCAAGCACCCCATCACACCTGGGAAAAATAAAGTGAAAAGCTACATAAATATTTATTCCAACAAAAATTGCTTTAAGATAGTTTTTTTCAAATATTTGAGAAGTTATTTTTTAAAAGACCTAACAAATTATTTTCCTGAATTCTCTAACTAATTTTCTGCATACACCTAATTTGTGATCTCACTACCTATTTAGCTATATTTGGGGATAAGGAAGAGGACTTGATTAAATTTCAGTTTATCTATATTTAAAGCAAAATTTTTTAGCCTTTTTGTATCCTCAAATGATACTTCCCTACCAGGGAAGATTGAAGAATTTGATTTGGAAGAATTTGAGAATCAAATATACAAGATTTAAAGAGAACCTGCCACGTATCTCAAAATTGGGGACTTCTCATTTTTAAGACTCATCCTTTTCAATAAATCTTTGGAAAGTTTCAAACATAAGAAGACACAAAAACTAGGGATTCATCAGAACTAGGGAGCATGCTTGACTTACTACTAGCTATTTTCTCACCCTTCTAAGTATATGCGCACATCAGACAATTTTCTAAAACTCTTAGCACCACTATTTTATCCTTCACATCAACAATCAAGAATTCATCACCTGATCTCATCTCACAAAATGCTATCAAGTGTCAAGGCTTTGCTCCAAAATAATAATAACAACAATGATAATGTCTTTCTAGCAATGATGCACTGACTTTCTGTACAGTCTTTTATATTTTTATTTGATTCTTGTCATGTAGGAAATATAGATATGTGTGGAACACACACACACTGGTAACAAGGGAAGTGACATCTAACACCATCCAAAATGGCATCAAGAATAGAGACAAACATCCATTTATGTTATCAGTCTTTGCCTAGACCCACACACACACACTTATCCATACGTTCATCATTCTATCCATTAGAAAACATTAATTTTTTATGCATTAAAATGTTATTTTTCAAACTATTTCATTATCTTTGCCTAAATGTCGGTGCCCTTGTTTTTTCCTATGAGATTCCAATCAAGATTATTTGTTTATTTATTTATTTTTCCGTTCATGCAATCATGTTTTGTTTTGTACAACACTGTATTAGGCTTTGTAATAGGAGTAGTCAATCAACAACAATTTAGTTGGTTTCTAATGTGCACTCCATTTTGTGTAATGCAGAACTATAACTAGAAATTCTGGTACTTGAAGAAAGCAGCATGAAAGACACTCACCTTAAAAACAACAATAACAACAGCAGTAGCAACAACAACAATCAAAGGAGGTTGATGGGTGGGGAATAAGTCCTCAAGGTGACAACTTAAATCTATAAGTAAAATCATCTGGAGAAATATCCAAATACATTATTTCCTTGTGGGCAAGGGAGAGATTCTAAGGCTGGGGAGGGAAATGAGAAAGATCAGGCCTGAGACCTGCCATCTTCTTAATTACTCTTTCCAATAATTATCTTTGCTAACTAGATGCTACTATGGAAAGAGTATAAGTGCCCTCTAAATTTTGATGTACTGGGACCCATTTAATTATTTTTAATTTTTTTTTTAATTTGTGGAATAAAAGGAGCATTTCCATACCATAGTATAATAAAAAACCAAGGCTGATTGCACGTGAAATTACAAATCTATCTAGTACAAATTGGGGTTCCTTTTAAATATATAATAAAATTATCATGTAAATTTATTTTGCTAACTCTTTTATTCTTTTACTCACCATCCTAGAAAATGCTACCATTAGACACAAATAAGTATATATACCTAAAATTATTCTATACATGCTGCTGTTTATCAGGTTTTTCAAACTGGAAATTGCAGGGATGCCCATCAATTGAGGAATGGCTGAACAAATTATGATATATGACTGTGATAGAATACTACCGTGCTGTAAGAAATGCTGAGCTCAATGATCTTGGAAAAACAGGGAAAGTGTTGCACAAAATAATGATGAGTGAAATGGACCCCATTTCTCCCTGTGACAGGAGATTCATACAAGGGAAAAAAAGAATGACAAAGCCACTGACCTCAGAGAGATTAAAATGAGAAGGCATTGTTCTTGTTGTTTTCAACCAGACTTGTGAAACTAAGGATATGTTTTTATTCATGGAAGAGACACTACAGAAGGTATCTTACCATCTGTCTTCTTTGCCACTGTACCTTAAGGACCACAGGATCTTTGCAGCTTAATCTCTTTTCTAAAGGTTATATCTGCTTTCTCCCCTCATTAGAATGTAAACTTCTTGAGAGTTGGGACCATATTACTTTTCTATTTGTATTCTCAGCATTTAGCTCAATGCCTGGTGTTACTAAATGATTTTTGATTGATGGATTTGTCTAGGTAAAAAAAAAAAAATTTCATCACTCCAGCAGAATTACAAAGAAGTTGGGCAAAAGATGTGATGAGGATATTCTTTACCCTCTCCATGATTAGTACCATCATAAAGGCCTAAAGGCCCATGCAAGGCAGGAGTTGGGAACAAAGGCCCATGCAAGGCAGGAGTTGGGAACAAAACATTGGGGGAAAAAAATCTGGTGACCTTTGCCATACTTCCCACTTGAAGTTAAGATCCCTGTGTTTTCCCATACACTTTTTTTCTAAAGTTGAATTAATGCAAAAATAATTCAGAGGGGTGGAGGGAGCAGGTATTACCAATTTCTCCAACTACAATTTGATTAGAAAATAATCTCTCTATATTTTCCATGGCTTCAGTATAAAGAATCATATAACTTCTCTCTAATTAGTTGTTCACTAACTGGGAAAAAATTAATGAAGAAAACTCTGCCCATGCACATTCTTATTAAATATTAAAGAACATTATTTGGTTTAATTCAAGTTAAAGATAACAATTCCTCCTCGGATTCAATGAAGAGCTGCTTTTCAAAATGTGTACTAAGGGGACGGAAATAGTCAACATCTTCAGTAGTATATTTGCACATTGACTGAGAGTAAAGAAGATGGCCAGGAATCTATAAGTGAGATCCATGCAAAACCAGAATGCCAATGATGGAAGGGACTTAAAAAATAATGAAGCCAAACCAAAAATGATATTGGATATATAGAATGTGTTTGTATGTATCTATAGATATTTTTATGCATGTATCTATAGATATATAGCTATATGTAGTAGATATGTAATTATTTTATGTATCTATAGATATATTGGATATAGATATCTATATCTATAATATCCCTGACAATAAGGCTTATGGCTTTCACTTAAAGAATCCCAATAAAGGGGGAATCTATTTTTTCCCAAAGGCAGTACATTCTGCTTTTGACTACTTCTATTAGGAAATGTTGCCCTATATTAAGCTGATGTTTGTCTTTCTGAAATTTTCTCACATTGCTCATAGTTTCAAACTTTGATGACAAAGGAAGTCAAATCCCTCAGTTTTCCTGAATTCTTAAAGACAGTTATTATGTCTGATCTACATTTTCTTCTTTAAGGCAAACATACTAACATACATACTAACAAATATAAACTAACATATTTCCATCAAATATTCTTTAGGGGTCCATAAAACATCAAGTTGCCTTATCTCTGGTGAGGGGCAAAGGAAGAAAAGGAAAGTGAAAGGGCAAAATGTCAATCAGTCAATCAGCAAACATTTATTAATAATTTACTTTATGACAGGCACTGTGCTAAGCACTGACAATGTAAAGAAAAGCAAAATCAAGGTCCCTGTTCTTGAAGACCTCACATTCTAAGGGGGGAAATAAGATGCAAATAAATATGTATACACATATATGTATATATGTATATGCATAAATTGTGCAAATGGAAAGTAATATCAAATAGAAGGGATTGAGTAGAAGCTAGAAAGGCAAGAAAACGAGGAAGCCTAAGAGTTTGATAAGGGAGATAGATAGTGAAAATTCTCTGAGGGGGAATATGAAATTCGATGTGTCAGGAATAGTGAAAAGGTCAACATCACTGTGAAGACTGGAAATGTAGGAAAGGGCTAGGTTAAGAAAGGCCTTAAAAGTTAACAAGTGGATTTTATATTTGATCCGAAAGGTAACAGGGAGCCAATGGAATAAGGAGAATGACATAATCAATTTCATGTTTTTGGAAACTCATTTTTTCCGCTGAGTTTGAGAATGGACCAGAATGGGAAAAGATGTGAGGCAGAAAAAAAAGGAAAGGAAGGGGAAAGGGAGAGAAAGAAAGAACCCATACATGAAGGCTTTGGACATGAAAAAAGCCACTTCACTTAGCAATGATAGGTGATTGTGATGGGATCTGGGTCCTGGGAACTCGCAACCCCCAACTCCCATATCTGTTGCCCTTGAATTTTGAGGGTCCCAGAACCCCTAGACTGCAACAATTACTAATGCAAAAACTATGAAGCTTGAAATTAATTTGAGATTGAGACTCATTTAATGGGTCTGACACTTACTAGATGAATGACCTTAGGTAAGTAACATCCCCTATTAGCCTCAAATTCCTTATTTTTAAACATAAGTAATAATACTCAAATTACCTCCCTCTTTGGTTGTAAGGAAATTGCTATCATGGCTTTGTGAATTTAGAGTCCTTATGCCAACTCCAGTTCTATTTGGAAACTCGGGTTCCCAGAGCAAGACTAGGTTATAACTAGTAGTAGGTTATAGCTACCTACTATAATAGTAGGTTATAACTACCCAGTCTGAGTTCTAAGGTTTGGGGAATCTTTCTGAAGCTATGAACTCAAGAACCCATTCCAATGCATTCTCCTTGATATCAGTTAATACCCCAGTTTTGTTTAACCAATGAACATTAATTGGCTTTTACAAGGAAATGTGCACTGAGAAAATATTAACAAGAACAGAAGTATTTACATTCCCCCCTCCTCCCTTTCTTTTCCAATAGCCACAGTTTTATACTCTTCCTGTACCACCACTGTCCCTGGGAAAAGTAAAATGCAATTTAAGGCAGGAGCCTTTGTCACACCAAGTTCATTTCTGAATCTCAATTAGCAGAAAAATGAATAGTTCCCTCTAGTAGCATCCACTTACTGGGTTGGGTCCTTGGGGATGTAATAATAGAGGAGGCACCTGCTATCTACAAACTCTGACACGGATCCTATCACTGCTCCTCTGGTGGCTCACTCTTCTGACTTTTTGAAGCTCAATGTTATTCCATCTCTAATATCCCTACTCCTAAAGCAGGAATAATAGACACAAGAGGGACAGAAGGAACAAGCAGGGCTGTGTCCTCATTGGAACACAGATGGGAAGTCAGGCTACTAGTGCTGATGCTACCTCTATCAGTAGAGAGAATGATTATTAAACAACTAACTGTTAATATTGGGGAGACACAGGATTTATCCCTCTGAAACCGTATTCTCTATGAGGCCAAACTAGCATCTAAAAGACATTGCTGATAATGAGATTAGATTAACTTTCTTCTCAATTTTGTTCAGACCCCACCCATGTGGGGAAACCTTTTGTGTTCTACTAAGGTTTGGATGGGGAGAAATTCTTTGATTAGATTTTCCAAGGCTGTGAGTAGTTTGGAAGTAAAATGACATCATCAAAGTCACATCTCCTTGAGAATAGGTCCACCTCTCATTTTAATATTCATTCTTTCTCATTACTTGTTAACCAATCAGAGTGATTGATACCCTTAGGAACACTCACTCTTCTGAGGGCATATAAGCCTTGAGTGGGTTCCATGAGGGGGTCTTTGGCATTCCAGAGTGTCACTGACCCCTCTTATTAACATCCTAGCATTATTAATAAAATGATTAATTGTTCAGAAATTATCTCTTGAATTTTTTAGGTCACACAGTAATGATAGGGTCATGTTCAAGAGGCTTTATGCACTCCAAGTAAGAGAGGGCTGGGATACCATGGATGGAAGAAAGGCTGAGTTGCCCCTTCTGGAATCTTCCATATGTAATCCCAGCTATGGTTAGCAGAAAATCAAAAGTCTGTTTCTTCCCCACATGATTTGCATACTTGGAAGACAGTTATACCTGAGTATCTCCTGAAGTGGAGAGCAGAGCCCTTCAATAAATTCCATCACACACTTACAGAAACATGATCATTAAACCTCCCCATATGGTCTGGCAGTGGGCAAAACAGTTCCAATATGCTCTGAAGACAGGACTTCCATTGGTCAGTCCCTATCACATCTACTTTAATAAAAGGAGGAAACCAGGAAACCATAAATATTTCTCCTTAATCACTTGCTTCAATAACTATTCTTCCATTGTAGATTCACAGATTGAAGTCTGTCTTCATGGAAAACTATCACTGTAGAATTGATGATTCATCTATTGGACTAAAAGCTTTCTGTATATAGTGTTATTAATCAGCAGGGTAAGAAACGGTTCCCCATACCATTTTTAAACAGCCTCTCCTGTATGTTGGAGGAGCCTTGTCTCTTTCATTCTCTTATTTTGATATGTCATAAAAGGAAACATCTCAATGCAGGGAATGAATCATAAGGGTCTGACTGAATTCCACCAGTAACATGAAAATCAGAGTGAATGTCATTTATCAAGAGTACAGACAATTTATCCTTTCCTCACATGCTAATGCTTCTTCTCATTCATATTCCTCGAATTGGAGGATAGCATTCAAGCTTATGTAATATGGGCTGGTGCTGTAACCAGGAGAAGCAACATGATGAGAGATGAAGTGACAAGCCCTAAAATGGATCTGGCTTTTCTGAGTTTAAAAGAGAACTGTCAGGCTGGCAGGGGATAGAAAGAAAGAACATTTATACAGAAAGCAATTTTCTTCAACAATCATCTTCTATATTCCCTTTGCTATTATCCTAAACTTCTTGGGTTTGAATCAGAGCATATTTCATCATATCTTGGCTTTTGTTTCTTACTAAAGAGCAAAGTCACCCTAAAATAAGTATTTGAGGGAGCAAATGAAACTCATACAGATATTGTTTTGGTATCCAGGGCAAATGCTGCAAATTTAAGACAAACAGGATAAAATAAATCTCTAGTTAGGGGAAGGGAGGAGGTGTTTGTTATAGAGGGTGAGCCCCTCCTAATCTCCCAACCAATAACTTCCTCTATTAACTATTTTTGGCAATTAGGTCCTTAACTGTTGTTTCTATCCTGCAAAATGACTATAGGTGCTTTGAAGATGATTTAAGTTTGTTGCAAAAGGCCTAGCCACCATCCTCAAGTTATGGCTCTGATTCCCACGCATTAATGAACACAGATTACATCCTGTAAGGAAAGTTCCCTATAGCAGTCCATCGGAGCCAGGGCTCTTAACCTGAGGTTAGGGTACTTGTTTTTGCCCCACCTGGCTCTGGATGCCTTTTTCCTCTTTCCCAGCACACCCTTTCTCCCATTTCTGACTTCCTCCTCTCCATTTTGAGGAAAGGCCTAGACCAGCCATCCTTTTATTCTCAGGAGTTCATCAATACATCTATCTTTGCTGATGTCTTCCTAAACTATATCCCATATCTGTCTCCCCTCCTCTCTGCAGCTCTTTTATGTTCTGTCTCCCTCCATGAGAAGACAATCCTTTTGAGGACAGGGACTATCCTTTTTTCTGCTTCTACTTGTATCCCCAACACTCAGCACAATGTCTGGCACAAAATAGTTGCTTGATGATTTGTTGGTTTCCTTTATAATCCTTTGTATTTTATTTTATGCATTTAAAATATTATTCTGAAAAGGTATCCTCAAATTTTACCAAAATGTCAAAAGGACTCACAAGAAAAGAACAAACAAAAAAGTTAAATAGCCCTTCATTAGAGTGTATAGAACAATGGGTTTGTTCTTCTCTTTAGATACCTTTCAGTCAGAGACCACAGTATATGTAGAAGAATCAGTATTCAAATTGGAGTTACCTGGAAAGTCAGGGAGC
This sequence comes from Gymnobelideus leadbeateri, assembly GCA_011680675.1. Lineage (NCBI taxonomy): Eukaryota > Metazoa > Chordata > Mammalia > Diprotodontia > Petauridae > Gymnobelideus > Gymnobelideus leadbeateri. The sequence continues at coordinate 125,593 of WOXC01012109.1, read as the reverse complement.
ATCCTGAGTGGGGAGAATGGACAGTCCATCAGCTATTACAAAATAAAGGGGGACATCTTGGTAGCTCAGTGAATAGAGCACTGGTCCTGGAATTAAGAGGACCTAAGTTCAAATCTGGTCTCAGATACTTTATACTTACTACCTGTGTGACCTTGGGCAAGTCATTTAAACCTATTTGTCTTGCCTTCCCCCCTCCACAAAGAGAACAAAAATCAACAACAAAACACTAAATTTTACTTTCATATAGATATAACCAGACTTTAAATTCTCCTGGCAAAGCAGATCAGACACTCCATCTTGTCCCTCCATTCCTCACACATCCTTCATATTGTATATGACTAATTTATAAGTTTTCCACTCCTTCAAAGTAGCTCTTGATGTCCATTTTAACCTGTCACCTATACAGAAATTTCATTGAAATATGTGAAAAGAGAAGCTGGACAACACAGAATCTAAGGTCTGTGAATATTCTTCAGAGTCCTTAATTTTTTTTGTGCCATAGAAAGTTTAGATCATCTGGTGAGGCCTATGGACCCTTTCTCAGAATAATATTGTTGTTGTTTTTAATGCATAAAATGAAATACAGAGGACAATAAAAGATACAGATCATATTGAAACAGTTGTCAAATTAAAAATAAAATTTTATGGACTCCTGGCTAATAAAACGCTATATAATGAAGACTTTTATGATCCAGATAGTCCCTCCCTTGTTCCTCCAAATTGATGGTTTCATTAGGATTACTCAAGCAACCTGTAGGTGGCTTACTGTAGTCCCTCCTTTTTTGATGTTTTCTAGTTTTATTGTTCTATGTTGGAAATTTGAACAGAAACATCTTAATAGTTTATGAAACATTTAGTTTGCAAAATGAAAGGGCTTAACTTTTATCATGTCCTATCAAATAGAAAAGGAAATTTTTTCATTTGTGTGACAGTTAGTTAATAAACATTTATTATCTCCCATGTGTTACACTGTGCTAAGCACACCATATACAAAGAAAAGAAGAAAACAGTCCTTGCCCTGGAGGAACTCATAATCTAATGTGATAAGAATGGAAGATTGAAAGATCCCCTCCCTCTAGAAAAAGAAACCAGCACTTCTCTTCCCATCCCCCCAAAAAAGAGTTCTAAATCTATACTCGTATGATGGAAGTATAAGCACAAGGAGAAATCTCAGTTTGCTGTCATGGGTCCCTAAGCTGTACCCTATGCCTCCAGAAGTCTTGACTCCTTCTTGCCTCTTGGGGACAGTTCTTTATCCAGTCTCTGAATTCATGCGATAATTGTGACAAAGTCAAAGTAGGGAGAGCTGGTTCAGTTTTGAAAGAATTCAATCAGACTTTCTCCTTCGTCAAAGGGAGTTTTATTGGTGTAAAAGCATATAGGCTTGAGACTTAGCAAAGAGCTAAACAAAAGCATTGATATAGGAAAAGGACCCGACTTATATACACAGAAATTTACATGGCCTATAGCATGATGATGTAATTTTAGGGTTTATAATGGGGGTTGGAGATTTAGGGACCAGATAGGTACAAAAAAAGGTGGGGAAGGTGGTTGCTTGCAAGATAAGGAAAAGTTGTCATGACACAGGATGGGGAAGATAAATGACACAGGATGGGGAACACAGGATAAGGGGAACAAAAGCAATTCTTCTGGTACAGGTTTCATGGTATATCGGGACAAGGGGAAGGGGCACTAAGGCACCCTCAAGTTACAGGATGGGTTAGGAATAAGCCTCAAACCCCCTCAGGGAGCCTGGGAAATAATCACTAATATTAACCCTTAGGACATCTTTGTATCCACATCAATTGGATAAGAGATTTAAAGGAATTTGAAAAAGTATTTCATACTTTATTTTGCAGACTAGGAGACTATGTCTCAGGGGGGCGAAATGACTTAACAATGATCACAGAGATAATAATTAGGGCATAAGGACTCAGACTCAGGAATTCAGTCCTTGAATCCACTCTGTGCCCTCTTACTCCCCCCTCTCATTTGATTCCATGATCTATGTCTCTAATTAGACAAATTTAGCTATTAACAACAGTCCCCTTCAACCTTCCAAAAGATTAACATTCAAGTAGGACTGAAATATAAAATGTTTTCCTAAGGGGTTGGACACAAAATTATTTCTCAAGTGTCCTTTTCCTTGTGTATTTAATAGCTTTTCAATGAGAAGGTATAGTTGTAAGCCATGAGTGTAGGTTCATGGCGGGGGAGGGGGGAGGTCAACACTGATAAGTAGCTGGAACATTTTTAAGTTTTGCAGGCTCGCTGAATTTCAGAATTAGGACCTCTGTGGTCATATAATGAAAACTGAACTTGAATGAGAACCTCCTTTACCTTTACTAAGACAGGTACTACCAGTATTGGCAAAGCGTAAAGGATAGTTGATGTAGAATCAATAGGACTTGGGCTCAAACCCCAGCTTTGTCACTTATGACCCATGTAAATTTGGACAAGTTTTTTAAAGCTCTCCGGGACATGGATTCTCATCTGTAAAGGAAATGGATCATAATAGGTGATCCCTAAGATCCCTTTTAATTCCAAATCTATGACCCTTTGTTTTCCTCTCCATTTTGTGTTCCATGTGCTCCAACTTTCCATAACTAGCACCTAGGTGATCACCCCATTGGCTTAAGCCACCCTGACTTACTCTTTCCTTTCTTGTTGTCACTCCTTTCTTTTCTTCTCCCCCAGTACTAGTTACTATGGTATTCTGATACATAAAAAAAAAATCTTACATGTAGCATATATAAAAACAAAGCACATCTGATTAGGACCAGTTTTCTGTGACTTCCAAGAAGACAAGTAACTTCCCTAGTGAATTAATCTTTTTTTTTAATATGCTTATAGCAGAAAGCTAAAGAAATGACCATTCCTCTCTTCCTGCATAGTATTTCTATTTTAACAGTGCACATGAAACTGTTGCCTACATCTGAAAAGACTCTGTTTATTAAGAGAAGGGATTGGGATAAAGTACCAGATTGGTACATCAGAGGTAAGAGTTTAGATGGATGGGGATCCAATGTGCTGGATCAGCCCTGGCTTAGAGCTGTGAGGATGAGAAAGAGACTTGACTCTATTAATATTAGAGTGGAGAATGGTCCCAACTTCTATACTTAGCTAGAAAGAAAAGAGGATAGAATTTGAATAGAGAGCAGCTAAGGAGGGGAGAGCATTGTTTTCACTAATTCACCAATAGACAAGCATCAGAGTTATGGAATGTAAGAGCTTTAAATTGACTCCACAAATCAGATGGTCCAGCCAAACTGGCACCATTCCCCAATCTTTCCTCTCACGCCCTCCTGCTTCCATGTATTTGTGTCATATATCACCTATGCCTGAAACACACTCTTTCAACAACTCTCTCTAATGGAATTCAATGACTGGGCTGTGCCATTAATTTCTAGCAACCTGCCTCCTATTCTAGGTTAGAATTCAAATAAAATTTTAGCTAGCCAGACCAATACAATCATCTTCACTTTACTACATGAATGTCTAGTAAGAACACTAACCAGAACTATGTTTTACTGACCATGTTTGCTTGTATTGCCATGGATGCCTTTAGTTTCTTGAGAATACTTTGATTCTATAATACACCAAATCAAACATTCACCAACAGGAAGAAATCTTGATATTTCTTTATTTTTAAAACAATTGGGGTTAAGTAACTTGCTCAAGGTTACACGGCTAGTCATTATTTATGTGTGGGTGCTCATTTTCTGAGGCCAGATTTGATCCCGGGTCATCCCAACTCTGAGGCGGGAGCTCTTACTCACTGCACCACCTAGCTGCCCCTGAAATCTTGATATTTCTATCTGAAACAAGCTCATGAGGGCAATTATACTTATATAAAGGTTGAACTTCAGGATCTCTGAGGGTCATTTTAATTCTGAAATACCTTCAGTGTGTTTCTTAATTCCCAGCTACATTATACTAGTTTTATCATTATTAATGTTGTTCTAACTCCTAGTGGAGCACAATTCAAACTATACCAGAAGTTACCGGATCACACATTTAGAGGTGAGAAGAAACTTAGAGGTCATTAAGTTCAACTTTTTTTTTTTCCTTTTACATATGGAGAAACAGAGGTCCAGAGAGATCAAGTGACCTGCCACTAGTGAAACACCTGGTAAGTATCAAATATGAGATCTGAACCTATGTCTCTCTAACCCCAAGCCTGTTTCTCTATCCACTCTACCACACTGTTTCTACAAAGCAGCCCAAATTTATTTCATTTGACATTCTTTTCCACATAAATATCTGAGACACGAAATGAAACATATGACTTCAGTAGGCTTTGATTTGTCCAACATTCTGGAGTATTTGCCTCTGGTTGTATGCATTGCTGAAGCTTACACCCCCTAAATCTTAGAATAGATTGTAAGCAGTGATACTGGCAGCCAATTTGCTGCATAAAAGTGAATCTTTCCTTCCTTTGGTGAGAAAATGATTTTTGGACTGAAGCCAGATGTTTGGCAACTTGCCCTTTCTGCAGGGCCTGCCTGAGGCAAAAATATGAATCAGTTGGGATTGATTTTTGGAGTTGCTGCTCATTCCAACATATTTCCCTTTTGGGATCACCTTCTCTAGACCTCTCCTCCCCATCTCATCATCGTTATATCTTCTCTCCACCAGTTGAAGCGTGCTGTGAGGATTGGCTTATTGCTAGCCTAGCTAGGCCCTACCTGACAGAAGTCATTTCATATTTGACCACTGAGTGACCTGCCTATGTACTGGGAATCCCTATGTTCCCAATATAGGTTAAATCAACTACATTTAGGCAACTAATGCAAGGTTCTGGTGATCATAATCAATTCAACAAGGCTGTAAGGTTAGCAGACTTTTCTAATCATAATGCCCTTGTGGTTATAGTCCAGACCACCTTTTGATTGAAGAATACCCTAAAAGACCCTCTCCTATTCGGTTCCTATGAATCTACCCAGAAATGGTCATCAGAAATAAAGGCAGACCCAGCAATACCACTTCTAGGGATATATCCCAAAAAGATCAAAGAAGTGAGAGGATGACACATATGTAGAAAAATGTTTATAGCAGCTCTTTCTGTGGTTGTAAAGGATTGGAAATTATGGGGGTGCCCATCAACTGGGGAATGGCTGAACAAGTTGTGGTATATGCATGTAATGGAATACTATTGTGCTATAAGAAACAAAGAGCAGATGGATTTCATATTCACCTGGAGAGGTTTATACGAACTGATGCTGAATGAGAAGAGTAAAACCAAGGGAACTTTGTACACAATCACAGACACAACATATGTGTGATGACCAACTATGATAGACTGGACTCTTCTCAGTAATGCAGGATATGTCAATCCCAAAAGACTCATGATGGAGAGAGATGTCTACATCCAGAGAAAGATCTAGAAAGAACTGAGTTTGAATCCTGATGGAAGCAACTAATCTTTTTCTTTTTCTTGTTTGATTTTATGTCCCCTTTACCATTTTTCATTCCATCTACTACAATCCACCTTTGTAACCTGACTAATGTCTAATATGAATCTATTTGCAGATCCTATACTAGATTGTATGCCATCATGGGAGGGGGGAGAGAGAGGGAAAGAACATTTGAAACTCAAGGAATTGTGGAAGTGGATCTTGGAAACTAAAAGTAAACAAACAAATTAATAAAGACAAAAAAGGAAACAAACAAACAAAAAGAAATCAGGGAAGAAACCCAGAGATCCAGTTCTTGACTAGGGTATACTTCCCACTGTACACCTGAACCACTACCTGTGCTCATCTGGAGGACTTTTAGGATGGGAAACAATTTTGCATGTTTATGAGAAGCAAACTGTCTTTCTGGTGACCTTTTGAAAACTTATATTCTTTTTTTTTTTTGCTTTTTGGAGGGGGGAAAGCAGGGCAATTGGGTTTAAGTGACTTGCCCAAGCTTACACAGCTAGTAAGTGTTAAGTGTCTGAGGCCAGATTTGAACTCAGGTCCTCTTGACTCCAAGGCCCATGCTCTATCCACTGTGCCACCTAGCTGCCCCTTATGTTCTTTCTCAGTATCTCATTTATTATCTCTTTATACCCAGCTTCCTGGATCTCCTTCTTTGCAGGTTCAGAGAATCACCAGACAACCTTAAAACATAGTTCTTACTGTTGTTGATGTTCAGTTGTTCAGTCATATCTATATGACTCTATCTGACCCTGTGGACCCTATTGTCCACAGGATTTTCTTTGCAAAGATTCTGGAGTGGCTTTCCATTTCCTTCTCCAGTGGATTAAGGCAAACAGATTAAGTGACTTGCTCAGGGTCACACAGCTAGTACGTACCTGAGACTGCATTTGAATTCAGGTCTATACACTTTCCTGCAGGGTACAGGAAAGGGAGAACCAGGCTCAAAAGATGGGTATTTATAGCTATATGTCCTATAGGCATCTCAAATTCAACATGTCCAATCCAAAGAACTCATTTTCTTTTCCCTTTATTCCACCCCTCCTTTAAATGTTTCTACTTTAAGTAATCACCAGTCTTTCAGTAACCCTCTTTACAATCTCAGCCTCATTCTTGACTCTTCTTTCACCCTCCACTCCACATCCAAACACCTTCCAAGTCTTGGTAGATGCCTGACTCCAGACCCAGCACTCTATCCAGTGAACCTCTAGTATTTAAAGGTAAGATGAATAGAGAGAACTGATGATGTAAGCAGGCCCTCCCAATTACAACTTTAGACTAGTCAGAAATTTGCTTTTATCAGTTCCTCCAGAAATTATCATTTCCTCCAGGCACTGTGAAGTAAGCTGTGCTGAAGGAACTCATAAGGAAGTAATTTATAAAACAAAAGGTTGATATTTATTATAGAAAAGTATATCACAAGGCTTCTGTATTTGGAACCTAGTCCTTTAGCTTATAAGTGTTTTCCATCAACTATTTTTCTAGATCCCTTTGTCCAGTGTGGTGTGGGGAAATTATACTGGATTTGTAACAGGAAGTTCAAATCCAGTCAGCAACTATCTCTGTGACTTTGTTGTTCAGTCATTAAGTCTTGTTCAACTCTTTATGATCTTATTTGGTGTTTTCTTGGCAAAGATTGTAGTGGTTTGCCATTTCCTTCTCCAGTTCATTTCACTGATGAGGAAATTGAGACAAACAGGATTAAGTGACTTGTCCAGGATCACACAGCAAATGTCTGAGGCTGCATTCTTAACTCATGTCTTCCTGACTCTGGACCTGGCAATCTGGTCCACTGTGCCACCTAGCTGCCCTTCTGTGTGACTTAACCTCAAAAAAAAATTTCATTTTCCTCAACTGTATAATGAATGAATCAGGCTTGATGATCTTCACAAACCCTTTTCAGTTCAAAGTGTTTTATCTATGGGTCTTTGTCCATCTCCTAAAACCTGTGGTATGAATAAATTGAAAAGGGCTAGAAGGTAGTTCCCAAGGAACTTAAATATTTAACTATGGCCTCCTAGAGACAAAGTTCCTTCTTCATCATTTAATTGATTATTCATTGAAATTCCATACCAGAGGAGTTTTTTGTTGATTTGTTCTGGTTTTGGTGATTGGAGTGTTGTGGTGCCTCATACCACATATTATTCCCCTAAATTTTAGAAGAAGTAAAGAACCTTGGTAGCCAAACTTCAGCTATTCATAGGCCACAGAAAGTATGGTAAAGCTGCATCCTATAAAGATGCTAAGTTTGATATCATTTTCCCAGTAATATCTGGCATGCCATGTTGCTTTTCTACAATATACACTGATTTTTAGTGGAGGGTGAGATTTATGTAAAGTAGATACATTTAAAGGAGGGGTGGGATTCAGGGAAAAGGAAATGAGTATTTTTTTTTTTTTGATTGGACATGTGGAATTTGAGATCCCTATAGGACATATAGTTGGAAATGCCCAACTTTTGAGTCTAGTTCTCACTTTTTTGTACTTGAAAGAAATGGTTGCTTGGAAACTTACATTTCTTAGAACATCTCCAGATCATCCATGAAAGAACCATTCAAGTGTGTGGCTGGTTTATTTGACCTCCTCTACATTCAACCTCAGTTGCCTTACCCTAGTTATAGCCTTGTTATGTATTACATGTGAAATATGATGCTGGGTATTGAGGATTCTGGGAATGCTTTTTGGTTGTACGTTCCTGGTTCAACTTCTACCTGATTCATAACCTCCTCTATAGCATTCTCAATTCATCATTTAGAATCTGACAGAAAATTTCTAGTGATAAAATACTTCATGAAGCAGTCCATTCCCTTTTGGGGAAGTTCTATTAGTTAGAAAGTTCACTCTGATAAGTTAACCCAGATCTGTTCTCAATTTCCCCTCTGTAATCATATAAAATAAGGCAATTTTCTATATGGATACATTTGTCATTGCCCTCCTTGAGTCTTTTCTTCTCTTGCTGAAAGATCATCTGGCCTAATGTTATAATACAATGCATTGTGCCTAATAAGTATTATTTTATCCCCATTTTACAAGCAAGGAAACTGAAGCTCAGAGAAGTGCTATCTTGCCCAGAGGTTATACAGTTGGTAAATACTGTTGACATCTAAAAAGGTTTGGTTAAAGGAGACAAACAAATAGTGATATACAGTTATCTCATTTTATTCCCCAAAGCTAGTAGCAACTTGTACAAGGAGTGCAGGGCTACAGTCCTGACTAAAGAACAGATGAATCAGAAGAGTTTTTATACATTTTAGAACCATCCCAATTCTGGATGACCATGACACAAAACTTTATGACTTCCATTTGTTACCATCTATAGTTGAAAAAGAGTTCCTTGGTTGTAAATGCAAATTGACAACAAATGGAGCAGGGTCTATTTACATTTTATTGTCTCAGGATATCTGTTTTTCTCCCAAGATAAGGGGAAATCTATCTCTAGCCCCATCTGGTATCTGGTGTCTTGATGACACAGAAGTCAAGGGAAAGCAGTTTGTTTGATCAATTCAGACTTTGGCCAAAATATGATATTTAATGATTATCAATACCAAAGCTGATATTTCAGCTCAGGTTTATTTTGAAATACAACACAATAAAAAAAACACATTTTTAAAAACACCTACAAAGTGCCAGGCACTGTGCTAAGTTCTAGAGATACAAATAAGAAAAGAAAAACCTCAAAGAGTTTGCAATCTAAGAGAGGAAGACAATATATTAAAGGAAGTTGAAAGAGGTAGGGTGGGGACCAGAGGCTAACCTTAGGAGGTAGCATCTTCCATGGAGATGAAACCAAACAGAACTTCAAATAGAAAATAGAAAATTATTGAATCCAAATCTAGCACCCTAACAACTACAGATTAAGGGAGAATGAAATAATACACATCCTTACCCTTGTATATCTCTTAGGCTTAATCTCTCCTTCCCGGAAGTAAAATTTCCTTAAAATTTACCTCTCACTTCTATTCATGCATAATTTTTTCCTTTTAAAAAATAAACTTAATATTTATTTATTAAATTACTTTTCTTTTAAAAATTTAAGTTCTAAGTTTTCTTTCTCCCTCACACTCTCAGCCACACACCAAGAAAGCAAGATATCAATGATACATGTGAAATTATACATAACATTTCAATGTTAGTTATATCACCAAAAAGAAGCAATTTTTTTAATTAAGAAAATTGTACTTCAATTTGCATTGAGAGTTCATTGTTTTTCTCTTTGGAGGTAGATAGCATTTTTCATCATGAGCCCTTTGGAATTATCTTGGATAACTATATTGAGTAGTATGATCCTTCCCTTTGTATCAGTCCGTATAGTTCTTGTCATATTTTTTTTTCTGAAACCACCCCCTTGTCCTTTCTTATAGCATAGTACTATTCTGTCACAGCCATATACCACAACTTTTTCAGCCATTCCTCAGTTGATGAAAATCTCCTCAATTTCTAAATCTTTGCCACCATAAAAAGAGCCACTATGAATATTTTTGTACATATATATATATATATGTACAAAAAAATATATATATATATGTACAAAAATATATATATGTACAAAAAAATATATATATATCCTTTTCCTTTTTTGTTGATCTCTTTGAGGTAAAGTCTAGTAGTGGTATTGCTGGGTCAGAAAGTATGCATAGTCTTATAGCCCTTTGGGCATAGCTCCAAATTGTTCTCCAGAATGATTGGACTGATTCCCAATGCCACTAAAAGTTTATTAATATACCTATTCCCCCTCATATCTTCTAGTATTTACCATTTCTGATAGGGATGAGCTGATACCTCATTGTTATTTTAATTTTCATTTTTCTAATCAATAGTAATTTAGAGCATTTTTATCATATAAATATAGACAGCTTTTGCTTTTTGTTCAGAAAACTACTTGTTCATGTCTTTTGAACATTTGTCATTGGGGAATGGCTCTTACTTTTATAAATTTGAATCCATTCCTTAAATATTAGAGAATTGAGGCCTTCATCAGAGAAAATTGTAAAGTTTTTTGATATTACTTCATTGTCTATGAATACCTTGTAGTTTCTTGGATTGCCTCTTTTAATTATGTCTGCTTTCTGATTTTGCTTCTCTGGCATCAAAATAGTTACCATTGCCTTTTTTAGTTCAGATGAAGCATAAGAGATTCTGCTCCATCCCTTTATTTTAACTCTATGTGTATTTCTGTTTCAAGTATGTCTCTTCTGAACAATACATTGCTGGACACTAGTTTCTAATCTATAATACAATCTGTTTCTGTTTCATGGGCAAACTCATCACATTCACAGTTATGATTACTAAATGTGTATTCCTCTCCATTCTTTTTTCTGTTTACTCTTCTATCTCCTTTCATCCCATCCCTCCTCAAAAGTCTGTTTTGTTTCTGACCACTACCTCCCTTAATCTGGCCCCTCCCTTTTATCAGCTTCCTGCCCATATTTCTTATCTACTTCCCTTCATATTTCCCTATTGGGTAAGAAAGATTTTTATAATAGGCTGAGTGTGTTTGTGTATGTGTGTGTGTGTGTGTGTGTGTGTGTGTGTGTGTGTGTGTATGTTTTACCCTCTTTAAACCAATTTTGATGAGAAAGAGGTTCAAGCATTACCTGACACCCTCTCATTTTCTCTTCCACTATAAAAGCATTTCCTTGCACACCTCCTTTATGTGAGAAAAATTTCCCCATTCTACCCCTCCCTTCTCCATTCTCTCAGTGCATTTCTCTTTCTCACCCCTTGACTTTTTCATTTTGGGGGGGAAGGGAGATCATCTCAACATAAATTTCTCACACTCACACTCTTCTTTCTTTTTACACTTCTAAGTGTTTTAATAATGAAAAAGTTCTTATAAGTTACATGTATCATGTTCCCATATAGGAATGAAAACAATTTAACTTTATTGAATCCTTTATGATTACTCTTTCATATTTACCTTTTTATACTTCTCTTGAGTCTTGTATTTGGATGAAAAATTATAAATCAGCTCTCGTCTTTTTATCAGGAAAGCTGGAAACTTCTCTATTTCATTAAACATCCTTTTTATTTTTTCTCCCTGAAGGATTATGTTTTTTTCTGCATAAGGTATTCTTGTTTGTCATCCTAGCTCCTTTGCATTACAGAACAGGTTATTCCAAACCCTATGCTTCTATTACTTGGAAACCATTAAATCTTGTGTGATCTTGACTATGGCTCCCATATTTGGATGGTTTCTTTCTAATTCCTTGCAATATTTTCTCTTTGAACTGGGAGCTCTGGAATTTCACTATAGTATTCTTTAGTGTTTTCATTTTGGGATCTCTTTCAGGATAGTAAGTATATTTTTCCATGTCTAGTTTAGCCTTTTGGATCTGATACCAGGTCAGTTTTCCTCGATAATTTCTAGAGTCTTTTTATGATCATGACTTTCTAATTGCCCAATGATTCTTAAATTATTTCTCCTTGATGTTTTTTTTTTTTTTTCCCAGGTCAGTAGTTTTTCCAATGAGATACTTTATATTCTTCTATTTTATTTTGTACTCTTTCGAGTTTGTTTTATTTTTTATTGATGTCTTGTAGAGTCATTAATTTCCACTTCCTGAATTCTAATTTTTTTAAAGAAAATTTTGGGGTGGCTAAGTGGCACAGTGAGTACAGGGCTGGCCCTGGAGTCAGAAGGACCTGAGTTCGGATCAGGCCTCAGAAACTTAACACACACACAAACAAAAACCTAGCTGTGTGACCTTGGGCAAGTTACTTAACCCTAATTGCCCTCCAAAAAGGAAAAAAAAAAGAAAGTATTTACTTCAGTGAGTTTTTGTATCTCTTTTTCCATTTGGCCAACTATACTTTTTTGAGGAGAAACTTTCTCCACTGAATTCATGTGCCTCTTTTACCATTAGGTCAATTTTGTATTTTTAAGATATTACTATCTTCAATATTTTTGTGCCTCTTCTACCAAGATGTTAATTCTCTTTTCACAATTTTCTTGCACCATTCTCATTTCTTTTCCCATTTTCTCCTCTACCATTAATCTTTTTTTTTAACTCTTCTAGGAATTCTTGTTGAATTTGGGTCTCTTTAGGCTTTTTCTTTTAGCTGTTTTCACATTTTTGTCTTCTTCTGAGTTTATGTATTGTTATTCCATGCCACCATAGTATTTTTTATAGTCAAAATCTTTTTTGTTGTTGTCATTTTCTCATTCTCTCAGTCTATTTCTTGATTTGAATTTTATATAAAAGTTGGCATTTGATTATCTTGGGGTGGAGAGGCATCATCTTGAGCTTCAAGACTTTTTTCATGATAGCTTTAGAACTAGTTCTGGGGGCCTGCAAGTTTTTCATCTTTCCAAGGTGGTATGTCTTAGGGAAAGAGGCATAGTCACTACTTACTTGGTCTGAGCTCTGGTCTTTATCCAGAACAAACCCTTTCTCTCCTGTATCTACAAGCACTTACACTCTTCTCTGCTTTGGAACTGTAACCACAGCTCCTTCTTTCTTGTGACTGATCACAAATGCTCCTCTTCACCCTGGAACTGGACTTAAAATAGTATATGGACAATAAAGTTGCCAATCAGTACCAGCTGCACCCAGTACAACAAAAGGTCCCCTGTAATCTCTTTCTGACTAGTTATATGACTCCCTTACCATCTTTGGGCTGAAAGTTCCCTAAGCTGGGCTGCTAACACACTCTAGGCAGGTACCCAACCTGGCGTCACAGAAAGCTCCAAACAATCTCCTAAGACTGGGGAAATGTCTCACTCTGACCTTTTGTTTCCTCTGACATTCCAGAATTTGATGTGAGGAGTTATTTTAAAATCATTTGGAAGAGAATACTGGGAGAGGTCACCTGGTCTACTGTTGTACTCTGCCATCTTTGTTGGGCTATCATCACCCCTGATTTTTTTTTAAAGCAATTGGGGTTAAGTAACTTGCTCAAGGTTACATGGCTAGTCATTATTTATGTGTGGGTGCTCATTTTCTGAGGCCAGACTTGATCTCGGGTCATCCCAACTCCGAGGCCGGCGCTCTTACTCACTGTGCCACCTAGCCACCCCTTTTAGGGCAATTGGGGTTAAGTAACTTGCCCAAGGTCACACGGCTAGGTTTTTGTTTGTGTGGGTTAAGTGTTTGAGGCCGGTTCGGAACTCAGGTCCTTCTGACTCCAGGGCCGGCGCTCTACTCACTGCGCCACCTAGCCGCCCCGACCCCTGATTTTTGATAATGATACTAGAAGTAATGATACTAGAAGTAAGTGATGATACTCTAGGACTGAAACTTCTGGCCAGCTCTATTACCCTGATGATAGACATTTGGCTATATGTAAAGAAAAAATTTATAATTCTACTTTCTCTGTCCACATTCACTGGTACTATTTCCTACTGTGAAAAATACTAATAAATATACAACACAGGCTGCATGATATAGAGAGAACTGGTCTCAGGGAAAGGAACACTTGGGTTCAAGTTCTGCCTTCTGGTGACCCTGGTTAATTCATTTAAACTCTCTGCCCCACATAATTTGCAAAGACTAAGTTGTTGGGAAGGTACTGATCTTGGCAGAGGAAATTTCTTACTGGTAACTTCCTCAACTGATGAAATCATGCTATCAGTTACACAATGAATAAATGAATGAGTGAATATGTATGTATATGTATATAATGTTAAAATTTATTAAATGTTTTTGAATATGTTATTTCACCTAAGTATTAAAACGATCCATTTACTAGGTGGGGTAGGAATTATCATCCTCTTTTATTCATGGGGAAATTGCCCAGATAGAGTGTCTTGCCCTAAGTCACATAAATCATAGGAAAGGATTTGAACCTAGGTCTTCTGGTTCCAAAAAGACTCTATTATGTCATACCTAAACAACTTTATGCTGTACACAGTCCTACTCAATAAAGAACATATACATTTGTTTTTAGAAGATGGATGATGTGACAGCAAGTGATTCTTCCCAATTCCTCCCAGCAAAATGATAAAAAATAAAAGACAAACTCTGTGGTGTTTATAGATCATTTGGGAAAGAACAAGGAAAGTCATTTTCATGATAAGATATTACTGTGTCAGTACTTCCCTTTCTTCCTGTATTCTCTGAAACTTCATATTTGAAAGGTTCCAATTATCCAATGAAATCAGCTAGAAATTATTTATTGAAATTAGTAGTTTTCCCCTAAACACTCTGATTATTTCTCTCATACTGTCAGTGTTAATCTGTTCTCCATCCAGGTTGAATGTGTTCAATGAATACCCTCTGGAGAAAATTCTTTGCCCTTTGGGTACTCTTTCATAGTGGAGGACAGTGTTGTTGGAATGTAAATGATCGTCCACTTGAGGCCAAGGGTAATAAGCAAGCTGTACAAGACATGCATTACTTTCACCTTATTTCTTGAGTATAATAAAAGCTCAGTTCTTAGTACTACATTGTATTATTCTCTAGCCTAAGTCTGAATTATAAACGTTATATTTGTTTCACTGTCAGAAAAGCAAGGAAGGTCTTGATTGGGGAAGAGGTAGAATTGAAAATATAATTAAATGAGATCCATGAATAAGAGTTATTTGCCTTCCAGAGAAACCAAACAAATTTGCTTGACAGCACATTATTCATTTTAAAAGATGCTTCCACTGTCTATACCTCTGAATGCCTTTTTGGATTCTGAATTAACCTATTAACCTACTGTCAAAATAAAGCTTCCAAGTGAATGCCCAATTATCCAGTCAAGAGACCCTCTCAAATCATTCAGGCAAAGGTCTATGTAAACAGATCAGCATGAAGGGCAATTGTGGAGCAGAGTTGACCTAAGAAAGGCAATTGCATTCAACGTACCCTGGTTCCAATTTCCCCAGCCTTCCAACTACAGGACTTTTAAGTTGCAGTTGGGATCTAGCTGATTTTAACTGCAAGAATGAGAGATAGAGAACGAGAAAAAAAAAAAAACAACAATCAGGATCCACCCCCTGCAAGACTTGAATAGATAAAAGTCAAATTTTTGATAGATTCAAAAGCAAAGAATTCATCTGCTTTGGGATGGACTAACGCAGACTCCTATGGTTTCTGGACTTGATTTGCCATTTTTTGCCAGTTAAATTTCTTGGGGGTTGAATGTGTATGGGGGTTAAGCGGGAGAGAAAAGTTAGTAGACTCACCGACTCAATATTTAGGGCTGGGTCAGTGCTGTGTGTGTGTGTGTGTGTGTGTGTGTGTGTGTGTGTGTGTGTATGTGTATATTAGAACCATTTATTTAGATACAATTAAAAGTTGTCTACTATGAAGGTCACCAAGTTATAGACTACTTATACTGACCTTGGCAAGAAAAAGGACCAATCATAATCTCCCAGTTCTAAGAAGTAAAGAGAATGTTTTATTGGCCCATTCACATTCCAAATCTTATGAATATCTTCAGAACAATTAAAATCTTAATGAAGTGAACAGAAATATTCCCCTTGGCTTCCCTGAATCACCTCCACTCTATTTGGATTCAACTTCAACATGATTGTTTCCATCTGTGCTTGCCACTCATTCAGACACTGACTCTACTGAATTAAAAACAAGACATAATCCTTACTCACAGTTTTTATTATGGACCTCTAAAGTTAGTCCAAGTTCACCTTAAATTAGCTATTCATATTTAGTCTGATAAATCATGAATATAACAATCCAATAGTAGGTATTAAGAACATACTATGTATAAGATAATGGCTAGGTGTATACAAAGACAAAAAAGGAACAATCACTGCACTCAAGGAACTTACATTCTGGAAGACAGGTAAGGGAAGAAATGACATCACATTTAACTGAATACAATGTTTATATGAAATGAATAAAAGAATTTAGTAGAGCTGAACATAAAATTGAATGGCTTCTCAAGATGACTTAATGATGTAGCCACTTGTGCTACTGTTGTTGTTCTTGTTGTTTTTCCTCTAAGAGGACCAATGACATCAGGATTGATGTCTTGGCTTGTAAGTGAGGCAAGTAAGATTTGACCAAAGCAGAGCTATGAAAAATCATCATATGTACTCTCTCCTTAAGAATCATCAAAATCCAGTGGCAAGGCATGAAATAGGTGAGGATAACTGGTGGTGGCCCCAAACACAATGGGAAACCTTGGCCTTTCTAAACTAAGGTCTTTCCCAGGTCTCAATTTGTCTGAGACAACACCCATTCATTACTTAAAAGCTAGGTAAGAATTGAGGCAAAAGATGGCCTACGTCTAAAGAGTGGGGGAAAAACCTCTCTTGAAAATGCTGCTAAAGCAAATCTCTCTTGACATATACCCTCAACTAAAGTCAAACAATCAGCCACCTGCCTGCCCCATTGAGCCAGCTCATTCATATCTCAGTTCCAACTTTATTACTTCATTGTGACCAAGTATTTTAATGTCATAAGTAGAATCTAGTTTTTTTTTTTAAGCAATTGGGGTTAAGTGACTTGCTCAAGGTTACACGGCTAGTCATTATTTGTGAGTGGGTGCTCATTTTCTGAGGCCAGATTCGATCTCCGGTCATCCCAACACCAAGGCCGGTGCTTTTACTCACTGCGCCACCTAGCTGCCCCCAGAATCTAGTTATAAGGAAGGTCATTATAGCATTTAACTAAAGGCTTGGATGCCATATTAAAACTAAACAAATGTGGATAAAAAATCTTCTGCCTGAAGATGAAAAAATATGCTTTAAAAAGTCCCCATCAATTTAGTATTCCATCTCTTTGAAAACATGGCATCATATCTATGGGGGGTTTTGTACAGTAACTGTTTAATCATTACATCATTTAAAAATGGGGTTGGGGGTAAACAATTTGGATTTGTAATTTAAAGAGTATAGTGAGCTCCCAGGTAAAGAAACCCTTTACCAAGGCAGATTTATAATTATTTTTTAATTTATAAGCTTCAAAAATATGTCTGGGCCATTGAGATGCTTCATGAGTTCCCCAAATTCACATAGCCAATATGTAAATAATAGACTAAAAAAAATCACATCCTTTTGACTCTGAGACCAGCTCCCTAATCACTATACCAAACTGTCTTGTCATTTTAAAATACTTTTAATAAAATCTGATATATTTTTTAAAAAGGTGCATTGGTGATTTGGGTGCAAAGTGACCTGTATAATGGAAGATGGGACTAGAGAGGCATTTTGGGGGCAATGGGTGGCCCAAACAAACATTTAAATGATTGATTTAATGA
This sequence comes from Gymnobelideus leadbeateri, assembly GCA_011680675.1. NCBI lineage: Eukaryota > Metazoa > Chordata > Mammalia > Diprotodontia > Petauridae > Gymnobelideus > Gymnobelideus leadbeateri. The sequence goes on along the minus strand of WOXC01012109.1, from coordinate 108,023 downwards.
CCAACTCAATAAGTTTCAGATATCTGAGTCATTGGGAGGGGGGAAAGAGGGAACTGAAGTGATATAAATTGATCGAAAGAGAGTGAATTATTTGGGGGACATGAAGGATATGGAATTAGATTTAGATAAGGCAGCAAGTCACCCCAGGTTCTGATGATGTTGTTTGGGGGAATCTGGAATATTTGAAGTGATATAGAATGAGGAGGCTGAAGGCCAACTACTGAAAAAATGAAGCCTAATGCTCCATAGCATCATGTGTCTTTCACAGGTAGCTGTCTTTCAGGCAATAGAATCACAGAAAGTAGGGATAACAACAACAACAACAACAACAACAACCCTTCATGGGGTTGTCATGAAAACAATTAATAATAATAGTAGCCATTATCATTATTAGTCATTTTTGTTGTCTTCACAACAACCTGGTGAAGTAGGTTATTATCACCACCATTTTATAGATAATAAAACTGAGGATGAGAGAAGTTTAGCAACTTGTCTAGGTTCACACAGCTGATAAGCATCTGAGACAGGATTTGAACTCAGGTCTTAACTAATGGCAAGGCTAGTAGTCAATCTATTGCGACACCTATTGATCCATATAGTCCAATAGCCTTCATTTTATATAGAAAACTGGCAGAGCCCAGCCAGGTCAACCTAATGGGCCAAAGTTACACAGGTTGTAAATTACAGAGCTGGATTTGAACCCAGGTCTTCTGGTTCCAAATGCAGTGTTCTTTCCACCATACTCCATTCCCTCCAAAGGCAAAATTGTGGGTCTACTTATTGAACTTAAATACCAGAATGAATTAAAAGAAGTGGGGTTGCTAAAAGAAAAGGGTAGGACAGGCAAGTGCAGGTGAGTCCTGTGACAAATATCTTGCCCAAATAGAATTTAATGGGATCTGATAGTCCTTAAGGAGTAGTTGAGAAGCTGGTCTAACATATTATTTTAACATGATTTTAAACTCTCTCAGTGGGTAAATGACTTGTCTGAGAGTAAATATAGACACATTTCCTTGAACGAATTTCTTGATTTCCCACCCACCCCAATCTACTAATGCCCTCCTTCTTGTAGTCCTCTTGTAATGAACCATTTTGCATATTTTCTATTTATTTATATTATATTTATACCATATATGTTTTTGTGTCTCCTCCACTAAAATGCAAGATTATTATGAGTAAAGATTCTATCATCCTCTATAAAATTAGGATAATAATAACACTTGTGTCCCAGGATTATGGTGAGGAACAAAAGATAAAATTTATAAGAAGCTTAGCACAGTGCCTGGCACATAGTAGGCATTATATAAGTCATATATCATCATCATTCTTTGTATTTATAAGTACATAGTAGGCATTATATAAATGCTAGCTATCATCATCCTTATCATTCTTTATACTTTTATCTATAGCCCCTACTACTATGATTCAAACATAGTAGGCACTAAATAAATACTATACCCAAAAGTAGCAGCAACAGCATTCTTTTTACTTGTATATTTAGTTCTAGTACAGAACCCATAGTAGTTGTCCTTCATACTTGAAGATGACTAAAATGCTATCATTATGTCAAACTCTATGTATAATGCATCCAACTGTGGCTAACCAGACCAATACATGCTTGGAAGGCTCTATCATAGGTCAGGCACAAATAGTCCATGAGAACATTTGGAGTAGAGAAGCCTCTAAATTGGGGCATCCCCTGTTTCTTTTGAGCTACTGCAATTCTATGTATAATGTATAATGTATAATGTATAATATGCAACTCTATGTATAATGCATCCAACTGTGGCTAACCAGACCAATACATGCTTGGAAGGCTCTATCATAGGTCAGGCACAAATAGTCCATGAGAACATTTGGAGTAGAGAAGCCTCTAAATTGGGGCATCCCCTGTTTCTTTTGAGCTACTGCAATTCTTCTTTGCTTATAAAGCACAGTGCCATCTTTGATGTAGGCACACCATTCTTGGTGTCCCTGCGCTAGTGTTCCACATCTCACAATTAAATCCAAAGTTCTCCAAAGAGACCTTGATAGTGTCCTTGTATTGTGTCTTCTGACCTCCATACGAGTGACTTGGAACACAGTAAGAATTTAATAAATAAATGTTTATTTATTCATAGTTGATTATACTCATTTTATAAGTATGTGTGTGTTGGGGGAGATAAAGTAGGGTGGAGGGAATAGTTTTCTTCCTTCCAAATATCAATTTCTCCTCTGAGTTTCTTTTCTTTTCCATGTGGATATGAAAACCTATTTATACAGGTAATGTTTCATGGACTACAACTCAACTAGTCAATATGGAATATGTCTGGAGAGGTCAGACACAAGGTAGAAGTATTTATAACAATAAGATATTTGATAATTTATAAATTAATATCTCTTTAGACCTTGGATGTAGGTGCTCTTTAAATTAGAAACAAAGAATTGAATGGGGAGAAATACTTGAGGAGTACACTGCAACTGGTGCATTGTTGCCATTGAGTAACTATTTAAAATACTGTACAATTTGCAATAATAACATTTTAATTCATTTACAGATTTTTAGTTTAATCAGCCTGAAGAGCTATATTTTTATACTTCCTTCTCTCAATCAACTCAAAAGATAGAATTTGGCATCTCATCAGCACATGTACATATTTAGAAGGGGAAAAAAAGAAAAATGTAATTTTCCTTTTTTTTAGCTGATGTAAGTGTAGCTGAATTTAATAGATATTTTATATTTAGTATTTTATTATTAAGCTAGTGCAGTACAGATGCCCATTTTCAATTATATGAATACATGAAGTGAATGGTACGACATGTAATTTGCATTTATATAGCACCTTTAAAAGGCTCAGGATCTCTAAGCAAAGCATAAGCACTTATGTAACTTTACAATTAAGGATTCACTTCTAATCACTCCTACTTAAATGTGCCTTCTCTTTTCAATCATAACATTTTTACACCTGCAGATAATTGCTCTGACTCTCCATTAGCCTCATCTTCCAGCATACACATTTCATAACTGGAGTTGGAAAGGAAGGCGAATTTGCCAGGAACATTTTGTCATTGCCTCACATAAAATGGTTAACAGCCTTAAACACATGGTTGCCTTTCATACTCATCTGACTGACATACATCCGCATCTACATCAAAAGGAAAATATGCCTAAATATGAAATACACACAAACTCCAGATTCAAATACACTACTAATATATTGCTCGAAAGACAGGAACTATACACATCCTAAAGATCATGTTGGAAACTTAGTTTCTCTGAATTTTAACACAAATTTTTGTTACTATCGGGCCTGCCATTACTAACACATGTGACTTTCCTAGTTTTCATGTATAACCAAGGGACTAATAAATAAGAAGGTATTAAAGAATTTTATTTCCTGTTCTTGATGGGAAGAAATAATTCTGTTGTAACATATGGTTGTTGAAAGTGGCCCTGCTCTTGAATAAAGCTAGAGAATGAATTCAAAGCTGACAAAGATTGGGTAGTTGAAGAGGAGGGTGCTGGTGACAGCCATCTGCATAACTGACTGCTATAAAGCAGGAGGCTCCATTTTCCAAAGCTGATTAGAGGGAAGATTTATTAAGACACCATGGGGAGCTTGAGGCCATAATGGAAATAGAAAAGATTCAGTTCTTCTACTTTGAAAGATTGTCTGAAGCAAGGAAAGTTTTCAAAAACACAGACAATATGGATGAAAAAGGAAGAACAATTATAAGTTGTTTGTTTGAATAGTTTTGTTTTTTAAATAAGAGAAAGGATATGAAAAATAAATTTAAAATAAACTCAGCAACTAAATCTATTGAAGGCACCTAATCTATACAAACTTTTAAATATCACTATAATATTGTACTTGTATTATCAATCAATGTTCTATAGTGTCTATTACATGCCAGGTACGTTTAAGTCCTGAGAATACAAAAAGAGGCAAAAGATGGTCCCTACCCTCAAGGAACTCACAATCTAATAATATACAATCTAATTGTATAAGCACAGGAACTTACACATTATAGCAAGCTGTATTTATATACTTATACCTTACTCAGTATAAAGTAGGTGCCTAATCAATGTCTCTTGAGTTAAATTGAATCCTAGAAGTAATTCTTAAAAGATATCTTATCCTTCAAAATAGTTTGGACTAGAAATACCAAAATATGCTCTGGCTGTGGTCAATCTAGATATGGCAATTGCTGGGCTTCATTACTTTTCTGTCTGCTTTGGGATGTCTTCCTTACAGTAAGTACTCAAAATATATATTTTTAATTGAATTGAAGCCCTTCCATTATACTGTAGACTTCAGAAGGGCAGGGCTCTCTCTCCACACACAAACATTATCATTTTAAATTTTGTTTCAAAGGTATCCTTAATCCTACTTTAAACCTGATTTTAAATTCTGATGTGGAAGTGGTGGCTTGAAGGTGTGATGTAATTTGGTCGCCTTTGGGAATGTGATGCCTCTGGGCTCCTCAACCTTTGATAGAATGTCACTGTGTGAAGGCTAAGTATAATTGAAAAGTAAATGTAGAACTGAAGAGAGCATTTGTCCTTCATGAATTTGAGCCAGGGAGAATGAAAGGCTTAACTGGTTGTAGTGACAGCTATTCCTAACAATCTGCTGTGTAGCATACACAGAATAGCATTGAACTTCCTCTGATGATAATGAGAGTAAGGTTTGGAGTAGGGAAAAGGATCTTATTCTCCAGTTTATTCCATGATTGTGACAAATCTTAAAAATGGATACATTACATGGGGTCAAGTGACCATGACCAGACAAATGGTCAAGGGTTTCATTTCTCCAAACCACTTCAATGGCCTTACCCTCCAAATAAAGGGATTATGTGCCAGACACTGTAAAAATTATGTCGAAATCCACAAGTCAAAGAGAAAAATACCCCAATAAGAGAAGATCTGTATGAGTTACTACTGAATCCCTCTCACTTTTAAAATGTTCACAAGTACCTAATCCCCATTAGCTTCCACATGTTAGAGGAGCCTGTTAGCCTGTTAGCCTGTTAGAGGAGCATAAGCTAGCTTTAGGGTTTGTACAAGAACTTGTCTTAGAACCCCCTCCCTCATTACTGAAAAATTCTGACAGAATATTTCCTATTTTTCTTTTACTCTTCAAAGAGACATAGATATCAACTCTTCATAGCAATCTATTGCTGAAGTAAATGAAAAAAAAATTAGAAAAAGGGAAATTAAAACTGTGCTGCCTTTTACCTGAGGCTTGGTGTTAGGTTATGGATTTCCCAAACTGAAGAGATTTTTTTGTCTAAAACCCTACTTGACCGCCATTCCTTTAAAGTGGCAGGTGCTAATTTATCCCAGCTATTAGGAAAAGATGAGACCAAAGGGAACAATTTGGGACAGGGTGCCAGAATGTTTTACTCATTGGCCCAAAAGGAAGAAAGAGCCAATATCACACTGGAGCCAATCTTGTCTGGCCAGAGTATTATCAGGACAGGGATTCAATCCATGAAGTGTGTCTTCCAACACTAAAAGGCTATGGCATCCTTGCAGCCCAATTTTGGGATATATCTACCAGCACAAAGAAATGTGCCAGAAAATGAATAATGGTGAAGGGGGGTTAAAAAAAAACCCTCTGAAACACCAGAAATTTCAATAGAAAAATCCTCAAAATAAAGTAAGAATGTGAAAATGAAATAGAAAATCCAAAAAACAAAGGAAAGATGAGTAGCAAAGCCTCAAAGTAAATATAAAAGTCTTTTAGTCAATATAACAATATATGATAAAAAGAAATGGATGTGTGATGAAATACAGCATCCTGTGTATTCTAAAGAGAGAATGAAACACAACAATAATTCCACAATGATTTATAATATAAATGAAAGCCATACAAAAGAAGTGAATATAGGTCACAACTTGGAACTCTTAATACAGGATTTTAAAAAGCAATTAGAAGTTTTGGGGAAAAATACTTCACAAAAGAAAATGTCAAATGGAATCACAAATGGAAAGGGGGAGTTTGAGAACACAAAAATACTAAAATGGTGAAAAATCTAGCAAAATATAAGTTGATACTAATAAAGGATGCATCAATTCGATAAAAATCAAAGGCATTGACCTTGAAAAAGGATGCCAGAGACAACTTAACATTATAAGTTTTAAGAATATGACTAATAAAACAACCTAAATAGTATAAGGAGAGAAATAAACAAGAAAATTGTCCACAACTCATGAATTCTAAAATCAAAATGTCAAGAAAATTCACAGTTTCCTTCTATGATGTAAAACCCACATTTCAATGCCCAAGACACAATTTTGCCAAATTTAACAATTTCGATGGAAAACAACACTTTTTTCAAATGGTCAGGAGAATGACCTATAACTATAAAGGAAAGGAAACTTTGCATTGCATAGGAATTTGGAATCCACAAGAAATCACTGAAGAAAATGGCAGAATAAATTCCAAAAAGCAGAGGGACACAAAATGCAACCATGAAAATCTGAGACTAATCATCAATGGAAAAAAAAGATAAATACTAAAACAAAGGGAGACATTGTAACTATTTATGAAAAACTTTTTAAAAAATATATTATCAGAATGTTCAATTTAAAAATGACCCAGACAACAAAAACATAGGAAAGGTCATTGAGTATAATCAAGAAAAGAACAAGTGATGTAGAAGTCAAAAAAACTCCACAATCTATTTCAATAAGAAGCAAATATTAAAAGAAAAGAAATAAACAGAATCAAAATTTGAAGCTGTAACAAAATTTATAATGTCAGGTGAATTTTAAAAAGCAGGAGATTCAATCATGATGTCAGATAAAATACAAATAAAATTCATAAACAAAGAAATAACATTATGCTTAAAGGAACTATAGAACATGAACTAAATATACCTACTTTATGTCATCACACCTAAATTTATGAATGAAAAATTAACTAAAGTGTAAAAAGATATAGATTGTGACTAAATAAAAATAGATTTTATTTTTTAAGGCAATTAGGATTAAGGGACTTTTTCAAGGTCACAGAATGTGAATGTCTGAGGGAAGATTTGAACTCAGTATCTCCTGACTGCAGGGCCAGTGCTCTATCTACTGCACTACCTAACTTCCTCATAATAATAGATTTTAATGTTATTCTCTTAGATGCTGGGGGAAAAAATCTAAGTGAAATATTGCAGAAGCTAGAAATGAAAGGTAGGGTGACCTATGAATGAAAACTTTAGCAACTATACATATTTCTTAGCATCATAACATCATTTGGCACACTTATAAAATTAGACCATATACTAGGTAAAAGAGAGATGATAAATTAAAAAAAAAAACAAACCCAGAAACACTAAGAATATCTTTACAAGCCGTTATATTTTTATAGTAATTAATGTAAGAAGCACAAGTAAACAACATAGACCTAAGTGGAGATTTAATAAATACACTTTTAAAAAGGATAAGTCCTATAAAATAGGGATAATAATAACACCTACTTCTCAGGATTGTTGTGAGGTTTAAATGAAATTATACTTATAAAGCACTTAAGACAGTAACTGGCACATATGCTTTATAAATTATTTTATATTAGTATGTGTACAGACACCTATATGTATGTGTGAACATATATATGTACGCACATACATACAGTGAGTCATATGTCTTCTGACCAGAATGAAGTAGAGTAGAATTATTCAACAATTCAATTCAACTGTTATTAATTACTTATGCTATGCAAAATATTGGTTAGGCATTAGAAGAGGCATGATATTTAGAAAAGAAATAGTTGGCCAAGATGGCGGAGTAGAAACAGCATTTCCAATGTGCTCTGCCCCACACAAATTTCAAAAAATGTGATAGGGGACTCTGAACAACTTCAGGGGCCCCAGCACCCACAGAACAGCACAGAGAAGCTAACCTCCTGCTGAGGACAGTCCAGCAGCCCTGCAGGGAGCGGACAGCGCAGCACTCTGAAAGCAGGTAGCACAGGGCACTGGGAACTAACAGCTCAGCACACAGAGCAGAGCCCAGGTCCGCAGTTTTAGCCCCAAGGCGGCCGGCTGGAGGGACCCCAGAACACCAGCAACTGTGGCGATTCCAGAATTTTCAGCACAGATATGCCTAGAACAAAGTGAGAGGTTAGTGCCCAATGGACTTTGGGACCAGTATTTGGGGAATACGTGGCTTCCTCCCCTGGGGGTGAAAAGCTGCTGAAGAAACAGCTGCACAGAAGTCATTTTGCAGCTAAAGAACTGGCTCTAGCTCCTGGTCTGCGAATTGTAGGGAGATCCAGCAATCAGTCTGGGGGTTAATCACTCTTGCTTTAAACTGCCTGGATCTGGACTGTGGTCTGGGGGGGGGGAAGTTTGGGGTGGGTATCCAACTTGCCAGAGTGGGTGAAGGCTTTACAGAGGCCACACAACTGGCAGAAGTTGTGAAGACCCCACATTTGGGCGGAAGCTTCCCTGTCTGGTGGCAAAGTCCTACTGTGGCAACAAAGCCAAAAATCAAGTAATTAAGTGGCAACATGCCTAGGCAAATGAAACAAAATAAACAGAAAAGTTCAACATTGGACTCCTATTTTAGGTGCAAAGAGGCTCAAAGCATGGAGGTTGACTGTGAGGTCAGAACTCCTGCACCAAAAGCCCCAAATGAAAATACAAGCTGGCTACAGGCCATAGAGGACCTTAAGAAGCAGATAAGAGAAGTGGGGGAAAATTTGGGAAGAGAAATGAAAAAGATGTAAGAAAAGTATGAAATGACAGTCAACAGCCTGACTGAGGAAAATAACACCTTAAAAAATAGACTAAATCAAATGGCAAAAGAAGCTCAGAAAGGTAATGAGGAGAAGAATGCCTTAAAAAGTCAAATTTGCCAGATGGAAAAAGAATCTCAAAAGGTCACTGAGGAGATTCATTCCTTCAGAGTTAGACTGGAGCAAATGGAAGCTAGTGACTTTATGAGAAATCAACATACTATTAAACAGATCCAAACAAATGAAAGAGTAGAAGGCAATGTGAAATATCTCATGGGAAAAACCATTGACCTGGAAAATAGATCCAGGAGAGATAGTTTAAAAATTATTGGACTACCTGAAAGCCATGATCAAGGAAAGAACCTAGAAATCATCCTTCAAGAAATTCTCAAGGAAAATTGCCCTGATGTTTTAGAGGCAGAGGGGGAAATAGAAGTTGAAAGAATCCACAACTCACCTCCTGAAAAAGATCCCAAAAAGAAAACTCCCAGGAATATTATAGCCAGGCTCCAGAACTCCCAGATCAAGGAGAAAATACTACAAGCAGCCAGGAAGAAACAATTTCAATATTGTGGAAACACAATCAGAATAGCCCAGGACCTGGCAACTTCTACACTGAGGGATCGAAGGGCATGGAATATGATATTCAAGAGGGCAAAAGAACTGAGAATGAACCCAAGGGTCACCTACCCAGCAAAACTGAGTATTTTGTTTCAGGGGAAAATATGGTCATTCAGTGGAATAGAGGACTTTCAAGCATTCTTTTTTTTTTTAAACAAATGCTTTATTAACTTCTGTTTTACATCATTCATTTCCGCCAGATTTTGAGTTACAATCATTTTCCCCCATTATTCCCCTACCCAACCTCCCAGAATAGCAGTCCCACAAGATATCGCTTCCTCCAATCTGCTCTCTCCCATACCTTCTCCCATACCCCCATCGACTTTTCCATTAGAGGAAGGTGAATCTTTGTGTCCCAATGCCTGCACATCTTATCTCCCAATTACAAGCAAAAGAGTATTAATAATAGTATTTATATATATTTGAAACATTTAATGTTACGACCTCGAATTTCAGATCCATTTCCTTCCTCCCTTGTCACCCATTCCTTCTTGGTATATAAGTAATTCAGTATATGTTGTACATGTCTAGCTGTGCAAAACATTATCATAGTAGATATATTGTACAAGGCTGCTTATAATTCCCTCCCACTCATCCCACCCCCCACCTGGTCCATTCCCTACATGATCCTGTCCCTCTTCTATAGTGAGTACTTCCAACCTCCCCTCACCCCAAGGATGCCCTCCCATCCATCATCCCTCCTCTCATCCCCCTTCCCCTATCCTGCTGCAGGTTGAGATATCCCATTTAGTATGTATGTCATTTTCTCCCTGAACCAAATTCAATGTGAATGTGGTTTTGCCTTTTAGCCTTCCTTATTCTCCCCCTCCTTTGCAACCACTTCCCCTTGCTTCTTCTACATGGGATAGCTTACCCTACCCTGTCTCTCCCCATCTCCTCTTGCCACTTTCCTCTCTCACCTCATAATTTCATCCCTTGAGTACTCTCCCTTCCCAACAAAATCAACCTATTCCCTCTATCCATATATAACTGTAACCATATACACACACATTAACATATGTATTCATATGACCACACCCCCTTCTTCCATTATTTTCATAGTGGGAAAGATATCATCAGTCACAGATATTGCTTTTCCATATAGGAATGTAAATAGTTCAACTTTGATAAGTTCCTTTCGATTTCTTTTCCCTGATTACCTTCTCAGGCATCTCTTACTTCTTGCGTCTGGATGTCAAATTTTCTATTCAACTCTGGTTTTTTTCTCAAGAATGCTTGAAAGTCCTCTATTCCACTGAATGACCATATTTTCCCCTGAAACAAAATACTCAGTTTTGCTGGGTAGGTGACCCTTGGGTTCATTCCCAGTTCTTTTGCCCTCTGGAATATCATATTCCATGCCCTTCAATTCCTCAGTGTAGAAGCTGCCAGGTCCTGGGCTATTCTGATTGTGTTTCCACAATATTGAAATTGTTTCTTCCTGCCTGCTTGTAGTATTTTCTCCTTGATCTGGGGATTCTGGAACCTGGCTATAATATTCCTGGGAGTTTTCTTTTTGGGATCTTTTCAGGAGGTGATTGGTGGATTCTTTCAACCTCTATTTTGCCCTCTGGATCTAAAACATCAGGGCAATTTTCCTTGAGAATTTCTTGAAGGGTGATTTCTAGGTTCTTTCTTTGATCATGGCTTTCAGGTAGTCCAATAATTTTTAAATTGTCTCTCCTGGATCTATTTTCCAGGTCAGTGGTTTTTCCCATGAGATATTTCACATTGCCTTCTAATCTTTCATTTGTTTGGATCTCCTTAACAGCATCTTGATTTCTCATAAAGTCACTAGCTTCCATTTGCTCCAGTCTAACTCTGAAGGAATGAATCTCCTCAGTGAACTTTTGAGATTCTTTTTCCATCTGGCAAATTCGACTTTTTAAGGCATTCTTCTCCTCATTACCCTTTTGGGCCTCCTTTGCCATTTGAGTTAGTCTATTTTTTAAGGTGTTGTTTTCCTCAGTCAGGCTGTTGACCCTCATTTCATACTTTTCCTGCATCCCTCTCATTTCTCTTTCCAATTTTTCCTCCACTTCTCTTATTTGATTTTCAAAGTCCTTCTTAAGGTCCTCTATGGCCTGCAACCCGCTCATGTTTTCCCCTGGGGCTTTTGGAGCAGGACTTCTGACCTCACAGTCCTTTTCCTGCTCTATGCCCCCAAAATAGGAGTCTAGGGTTGCATTTTTCTGTTTCCTTTGCCTTGGCATGTTGCCACTTAATTACTTGACTTTTGGGCTTGTTGCCACACTATGGCTTTAAGGCCAGATAGAGGAATTTTCATCCCGAAGGTGTGGGGGGCTACTTCCGTTTCTGGCAAGGTGTGAACCCACCCACGACTTCCACCCTAGATCACAATCCAGCTCCAGGGAGGTTAAAGCAAGAGCGATTACCCCCCAAGACTGATCGCTGGATCTCCCTACAAATTTGCAGGTTGGGAGCGGGAGCTGCCTCTGAAAACTACAAAATGGCGTTTGTCCTCAGCGGCTTCTAGCCCCCAGGGGAGGGAGCCGACGCATTCCCTAATACCAGTCCCAAAGTCCATAGGACACTAACCTCTTACTTTGTCCTAGGAAAGTCTATGTTGATAATTCTGGAGTCGCCACAGCTCCTGGTGTTCTGGGGTTCCTCCAACTGGCTGCTGGCCCTGCCGCCCTGGGGTTAAAACCTCGGCTCAAGCGGACCTGGGCTCGGCTTGGCTGGGGTCCTGCGCTCTGTGTGTTGCACACTGCCAGGTCCCAGACCACTGCGCTGGTCCTTCCTGCAGGGCTGCTGGGCTGTCCTCAGCGGGAGTTTAGCTTCTCTGTGTCGTTCTGTGGGTGCTGGGGCTCCAGAAGTTGTTCAGAGTTCCCTTTTACATCATTTGGGAGGAATCTGGGGGCAGAGTGGCTTGGATGAGCTGTTTCTACTCCGCCATCTTGGCTCTGCCCGGAAGGGATGATTCTTAAGGGGTGAAGTCAAGAGGTGAGAGAGGAAAATGACAAGAGCAGATGTTGAGAGACAGGGTAGGGTAAACTATCTCATGTAGAGGAGGCAAGGGGAAGTAATTGCAGGGGAGGGGAAGAACAGGAAGGCAAAAGGCAAAAGCATATTCTCATTGAAGTGGGCTCAAGGAGAGAATTACATACATACTAAATGGAATTTCTTACCCTCACTCACTCTCCTGAGTAGGGGAAAGGGGGATGAGAGGGGAGATGATCAAGGGGAGGGCATTCTGGCTGGAGGGGAGGTTGGAAGTACCCACTATCAAAGAGGGACAGGATCAAAGGAGGGAATGGACCAGGTGGGAGGGGAGATGGGTGGGAGGGAAATATAAGCATTCTTTTACAATATATCTACTATGGTAATGTTTTGAATAGCTATACATGTACAACACATACTGAATTTCTTATCTTCTCAGAGGGAGTGGGTGACAAGGGAGGAAGGGAGTGGATCTGAAAATCGAAGTTTTAAAATTAAATGTTTCATAAGATGTCCAGGCATTGGGGCTCAGAGATTCACCTTGCCCTAATGGCAAAGTTGAAGGGGATATGGGAGAAGATATGGTAGAGAGCAGATTAGATGAGGGGATATCTAGTGGGACTGCTATTCTGGGATGGTGGGTTGGGAAAAAATGGGGGGAAAATGTAACTCATAATCTGGTGGAAATGAATGATGTAAACCAGAAGTTAATAAAGCACTTGTTTAATTAGAAAAGAAATAGTTCCTGTATTTATGGAACTTTTACTCTACCAGCAAGATGTACTCTCTACACAGATAATCACAATACACAATAATGCATAAATACATCAAATTGTTGCAAAACAAAGTACTTTTTGGTATCTGATTGTGCATTTAGAACTTCTACCAACTAGGTGATCAGGAAAGTCTTCCTGGAGAAAGTAATATTTTTGGTATGGCTTAAAGGATGATGGTATTTCAACGAATGAAGAAGGTTTGGGAGGAAATTCTGGCCACAAGAAGTTTGCAATGATGTGAGAAGAGGAACTTACAAAGTATGTTTTGGACACAAGAGTAGTTCAATTTGGCTATAGTTTAAAGTATGTGGCAGGGTATAAGTCAACCGAACAAAAAGTTTAAGTGACATTACATTCTGAAAAGCTTTGCATCCCAGGTAGAAGAGCTTGAACTTATAGTCAGTAGGCAATAGGAAGTCACCAAACATTACTGAGTAGAGAAATGTTATGATGAAATGTATATGGGCATAGGTGTTTAGCCTAAACTTAATGTCCTAAGATAGATTGAATTGAAAAGATAATGGAAACATGAAGACCTGTTAGTGATTATTGCCATCTTATGGCATATGTTAAGGAAGTCTTGTTCTAGGGAGGCAGTGGTAATAGAAAGGCAAGAATTTTAAAGAAATCGGGACAGCAGACTCCCTAGGACTTAGTTACTTATTGAGGTGAGCAATGAGGAAGAAGTACAAATAATAGTAAACCCCATGCTTTCTAATGTGAAAGACTATCTGACTGGAAATAGTGAAGTTTTTAAAAGGAGCCTTTTTACAAGGAAAGATAATGTTCTTTTTCTCAATCTGAACACATAGTGCCATCTAAGATAGTACTACTCTTTTTGGAAAAGTCCTAAGAAAACCAGATAATTTTCCTTCCTTTCATCTGGCAGCATTCATTATATCTGACCAGAAATGTAATTCTATCACTTTCTTGTTTGCAGTTTGTTTGTTTTTCATTCATCTACTGAACATTTTACACAAGGCTCAGCTAATTTTGAGTTTTATTCTTCCTGCCACTTAGTTATGAAGTTCTATGACTATTTTTGGTTACTTGCTCATCTTTCTATCTTTTGTACATATTCTTTTCTTACATCTGATCTTATTAAAGAACTTTTTCCATAGTTCAATTAGTCTCTTTCAATGTTTTATTTTTCTCTTTTTTGCTGGAATCATTCATATTTGTATAGTTGGAACATTTCTTGGAAACTTCTTCATCTTTTGAGTGGTACTTATCAGATTACATATGATTTTTTCCCTATTTAAAAAATTCTTTTTATTCTCTACTTTACACATTTTCAAATGACCTTCTTTCATATCCATATTTCTCCAAAGTTCCTATATTTTCACTCTACCTGCCAGTTTTTCTTCATTGGTGATAACTGAAATTATCATTAATTCAAGAATTTAAAAGATACTTCACTATTAGCAGGAGACTTTCATCAATTTCTGAGATAGTTAAAATGATACACTTTCTCCTTTGTGCCAACATCATAATTTGTACTTGACCACAGCATGTCATGAAAATGTCCACAAAGACTATGATTTGCATTATTGAATTATTGAGTATTATTATCCAATCCATCAATTAATGAAGAATTACCCTTTGAGCCCTGCTAGTTGTCAGACACTAGGCCCCTGTCCTAGGTGTTGGGCTTATATGACAAAGGATGAAACAATTATTAATGTGCAAGAAACTTACATTCTATGAGAGAAACCAATGAGAAATAGACAGATTCAGAGAGACACAGACAGAGACAGATAGACACAGAGAGACAGAGACAAACAGACACAGAGAAAGAGAAAGAATGAATATAGACACATGCATATATACTCCATGTCTCCTGGATTCTCATCATCCTCCAAGATCACATTAACTCTGAAACTCACACATACTCAGTACCCCCTGACCCTGAGGCCCCTCCCTCCCTCTGATTGGAGAGGGTGAAGTATAGACAATGGAAAGCTCCTTCCAAATCCTCCATTTAAGGAAGGCACTCAGGGCTGCCATCTCAAATTTAACTAGGACAAATTTTTCTGATCATTCCTTATACATTGGGTAACCTTTTCCCTTTTCAGCTTTCTTTTATTTGTTGTTTTCTCACATTAGATTGTGAACTCCTTGGAGATCAGGGGCTGTTTTTTTTCCTCAGTTTGTATCCTTGGTGCTTAGCAAAGTTCCTGGCACATGGTAAACATTTAATAAATGTTTATTCACTAATCTACTGAATATGTGTATGCATACACATGTATATGTATATATATATATATATGTATGTATATACATATGTGTGTATAGGCATATATTTATATCTGTACATGTGTTAATATGCTTGTGTACATATATGTGTAATAGACTAAATAAATGGAAGGAAAATAAGTATAAATAAGCATATATGCTCATATATTTTATATACTTACGTGTGTATGCATACATATATGCAACATATATATACACATATTTATGAATATGCAAAATAAATATAAAAAGAAGGATAAATAAAAAAGTATTATAAGGGCAGAGCCAAGATGGCAGAGTAGAAACAGCACCTCCAAGGCGCTCTGCACCACACCACTTCCAAACCATGTAAAAGGTGGTATCTGAACAACCCCTGGAGCTCCAGCACCCACAGAACGACATAGAGAACCTAACCTCCTGCTGAGGACAGCCCGGCAGCCTGGCAGGGAACGGGCAGCGCAGAGTTCTGGGAGCCAAACCCAGGCCCACATGAGTTGAGGTTTTAGACCCAAGGTGGCTAGGGCAGCAGGTGGCTGGAGGGAAACCAGAACACCAGCAGCTGTGGTGATTCCAGAATTATCAACACAGACATGCCTAGGACAAAATGAGAGGTCAGTGCCCTTTGGACTTTGGTACCAGTATTTGGGGAATGTGTTGGCTTCTTCCCCTGGGGGCAAGAAGTGGCCAAGGAGACATGGCACAGATGCCATTTTGGAGCTTCAGTGGCAGCTTCAGCTCCTGGTCTTCAAACTGTAGAGATATCCAGCGATCAACCTTGGGGGGTAATCACTCTTGCTTTAACCTCCCTGGATCTGGATTGCAGTCTGGGGTAGAGGTTGTGGGGTGCGTATCCAGCTTGCCAGAACATATAGAGGCTTCACAGAGGCCACCCAACTAATAGCTCCGGAAGTTGTGAAGACCCCACATTTGGGATGGAAGCTCCCCTGTCTGATAGCAGAGTCCTACTGTGCCAACAAGCCCAAAAATCAAGTAATTAAGTGGTAACATGCCTAGGAAAAAGAAAAAAATGAACAGAAAAATGCAACATTAGACTCCTATATGGGGGGGGGGGGGAGACAGTCAAGGCATGGAAGAGGAGGAGAATTGTGAGGTCAGAAATCTTGCAACAAAAGCCCCAAATGAAAATATGAGTGGGTTACAGGCCATAGAGGACCTTAAGAAAGATTTTAAAAACCAAATAAGGGAAGTGGAGGAAAAATTGTGAAAAGAAATGAGAAGGATGCAGAAAAAGTATAAAATGAGAGTCAACAGCCTGACTGAGGAAAATAACACCTTAAAAAATAGACTAACTCAAATGGCAGAGGAGGCTCAAAAGGGCAATGAGGAGAAGAATGCCTTAAAAAGCCAAATTTTCCAGATGGAAAAAGAATCTGAAAAGCTCACTGAGGAGATTCATTCCTTCAGAGTTAGACTGGAGCAAATGGAAACTAGTGAATTTATGAGAAATCAAGATGCTATTAAACATATCCAAACAAATAAAAGAATAGAAGGCAATGTGAATTATCTTATGGGAAAAACCACTGACCTGGAAAATAGATCCAGGAGAGATAATTTAAAAATTATTGGACTACCTGAAAGCCATGATCAAAGAAAGAACCTAGAAATCATCCTTCAAGAAATTCTCAAGGAAAATTGCCCTGATGTTTTAGAGGCAGAGGGGGAAATAGAAGTTGAAAGAATCCACAACTCACCTCCTGAAAAAGATCCCAAAAAGAAAACTCCTAGGAATATTATAGCTAGGTTCCAGAATTCCCAGATCAAGGAGAAAATACTAAAAGCAACCAGGCAGAAACAATTTCAATATTGTGGAAACACAATCAGAATAGCCCAGGACCTGGCAGCTTCTACACTGATGGATTAAAGGGCATGGAATATAATATTCCAGAGGGCAAAAGAGCTGGGATTAAAACCAAGAATCACCTACCCAGCAAAACTGAGTCTTTTGTTTCAGGGGAAAATATGGTCATTCAGTGGAATAGAGGACTTTCAAGCATTCTTGAGGAAAAAACCAGACTTGAATAGAAAATTTGACATTCAGACACAAGAAGCAAGAGATACTTGAGAAGGTAATCAGGGAAAAGAAATCAAAAGGAACTTATCAAAGTTGAACTATTCACATTCCTACATGGAAAAACAATAACTGTGACTGATGAAAACTTTCTCAGTATGAAAATAATTGAAGAAGGGTATATGGGCATATGAATACATATGTGAATATGTGTATATATGTTTACAGGTATACATGTATAGAGGGCACAGGTCTAATTTGGTGGGAAGGGATGATATTTAAGGGGTGAAGTTAAGAGGTGAGAGAGAAATGTGGCAAGAGGAGATGGGGAGAGACAGTAAACTATCTCATGTAGAAGAGGCAAGGGGAAGTGGTTGCAGGGGAAGGGAAGAACAAGAAGGCAAAAACGCAAAACCATATTCTCATTGAATTTGGCTCAGGGAGAGAATGACATACATACTAAGTGGGATATCTAACCCTGCAGGAGAGTAGGGGGAAGGAGGATGAGAAGGGGGATGATGGAGCGGAGAGCCTTCTGGGGGGAGGGGAGGTTGGAAGTACCCACTTTCAAAGAGGGACAGGATCAAAGAAGGGAATGGACCAGGTGGGGAGTGGGATGGGTGGGAGGGAAATACAAGCAGTCTTTTACAATATATCTACTATGGTAAAGTTTGGCATAACTTTATAAGTACAACACATCCTGAATTGCTTATCTTCCCAGAGGGAGTGGGTGACAAGGGAGGAAGGGAATGGATCTGAAATTCTAAGTTTTAAAATTCAATGTTTAAAATATAAAAAATACATATAAAAATAAAAAGGTATAATAATACAAGGCAGATTGGAGGGAAGAGCACCAGCAGTTAAGAGACATTCAGAAATAATTCACGTATAAAGTGGCACTTGAGCTATGTCTTTATGGAAGATAGAAATTCAGTGATAGAGAGATCAGGATAAAATGTATCCCAAGTATGTGGGCTAGCCAAAGAAGATGTAAGGATATTGGAGATGGAGTGTTATATGTAAGAAACAGATAAAAGACCTAGTTTTCAGGGTTTTGGAAGGGGAATAATACCTGATTGGTTGGTTGCTGTCCTTTCTGGAAGAGCAACAAAATCACATTAATGTGCTATAATGAAGTTTCAATGGGTCCAACTTTTACTGATTAGAACAGTACAAGCTCTGAATACTCTACCACAGGTCAGACACAAATAGCTCATGTGAGTATTTGGGGTGGATTCTCTAAATTTGCACATCCTACATTTCCTTTGAGCTATTTCAATTTTGCTTTGCTCATAGAACACAGCACACTTTCTTACGTGGACACACGGTGCTTAATGGCCCTATGCCAGTGTCTTCCATGTCACACAATCAATTCCAAAGTTCTTAAGAGGGGTGGCTAGGTGGCACAATGAATAGAGCACTGGCCCTGGAGTCAAGAGGACCTGAGTTGAAATCGCCTCAGGCACTTAACACACACACACACACAAAGAAAACTAGCTGTGTGACCTTGGGCAAGTCACTTAACCCCAGTTGCCCTCCAAAAAGCAAAAAAAAAAAATTCTTAAGAGATAACTTAAGAGTGTCTTTGTATCACTTCTGACCACCATGTAAACACTTGCCCTGTGTGAGTTCTCCATAAAAGTCTTTTTGGGAAATGTACATTTTGCATTCAAACAATGAGGTCAATACCTAATGAGGCTAGAAGGAGAGGTTTATAAAGTTTTAAGAGCTTAACTGAAGAGTTTACTTTTTACCCAAGAGTTCATACAGGGGCACAAGATTTTATTGAATAGTAATGTCACATAGTCAGGTATACATTTATGGAAGAATCACTGGCAGCAGAATGGAGGACAGAGGATGTACTGGAATGGTGATAGACATGAGAGGAGACCAGTTCAAAGGCTGATGCATAATCTAAGGGAGAGGTGATGGGGGAATGAAATAAAGTAGTAGTATGAATAAAGAGAAGGAGTCAGATGCAAATGATGCTGTTCAGCTCTAGCCATCCACAGTTTGGTCCAGCTGATATTAATTGGTATCAGATGTGCGACTGGGCAGGGAAATGGGTCACTGGACTCTCTGGAACCAACAGGAATGAATTAGGACACTAGAGATTTATTTCTCCAGAGTATGACACCCCCCCCCCCCCCGCCAATCTGGTGAATCTTCTGCCCTTCTCTATTTTCCAATATTGAGCTCCCAGCTTCAGTGAGCTTGCCATTCTTTGTGAGGAAAACTCCAGAGCCCTTCCAGTGACCCACTTCATCTTGGATCATTCTGGTAAGGATACCCTTTTTTTAAAACAAATGCTTTATTAAATTCCGTTTTACATCATTCATTTCCACCAGATTTTGAGTTACAATCATTTTCCCCCCGTTATTCCCCTACCCAACCTCCCAGAATAGCAGTCCCACAAGATATCGCTTCCTCCAATATGCTCTCTCCCATACCTTTTCCCATACCCCCTTCGACTTTTCCATTAGAGGAAGGTGAAACTTTGTGTCCCAATGCCTGCACATCTTATCTCCCAATTATAAGCAAAAGAGTATTAATAATAGTATTTATATATATTTGAAACATTTAATCTTGGGACCTCGAATTTCAGATCCATTTCCTTCCTCCCTTGTCACCCACTCCCTCTGGGGAGATAAGTAATTCAGTATATTTTGTACATGTCTAGCTATGCAAAACATTATCATAGTAGATATATTGTACAAGGCTGCTTATAATTCCCTCCCACTCATCCCACCCCCCACCTGGTCCATTCCCTACATGATCCTGTCCCTCTTCTATAGTGGGTACTTCCAACCTCCCCTCCCCCCAAGGATACCCTCCCATCTATCATCCCTCCTCTCATCCCCCTTCCCCCTATTGTGCTACAGGTTGAGATATCCCATTTAGTATGTATGTCCTTCTCTCCCTGAACCAAATTCAATGAGAATGTGGATTTGCCTTTTTTTTTCCCTTCCTATTCTCCCCCTCCCTTGCAACCACTTCCCCTTGCTTCTTCTACATGAGATAGTTTACCCTACCCTGTCTCTCCCCATCTCCTCTTGCCACTTTCCTCTCTCACTTCATAATTTCATCCTTTGAGTATTCTCCCATCCCAACAAATTCGACCTATGCCCTCTATCCATATACACACACATTCACATATATATTCATATGACCACACACCCTTCTTCCATTATTTTCATAGTGAGAAAGATATCATCACTCACAGTTATTGTTTTTCCATATAGGAATGTAAATAGTTCAACTTGGATAAGTTCCTTTTGATTTCTTTTCCCTGATTACCTTCTCAGGCATCTCTTGCTTCTTGTGTCTGGATGTCAAATTTTCTATTCAATTCTGCTTTTTTCCTCAAGAATGCTTGAAAGTCCTCTATTCCACTGAATGACCATATTTTCCCCTGAAACAAAATACTCAGTTTTGCTGGGTAGGTGACCCTTGGGTTCATTCCCAGTTCTTTTGCCCTCTGGAATATCATATTCCATGCCCTTCGATCCCTCAGTGTAGAAGCTGCCAGGTCCTGTGCTATTCTGATTGTGTTTCCACAATATTGAAATTGTTTCTTCCTGGCTGCTTGGAGAATTTTCTCCTTGATCTGGGGATTCTGGAACCTGGCTATAATATTCCTGGGAATTTTCTTTTTGGGATCTTTTTCAGGAGGTGATCTGTGGATTCTTTCAACCTCTATTTTGCCCTCTGGATCTAAAACATCAGGGCAATTTTCCTTGAGAATTTCTTGAAGGGTGATTTCTAGGTTCTTTCTTTGATCATGGCTTTCAGGTAGTCCAATAATTTTTAAATTGTCTCTCCTGGATCTATTTTCCAGGTCAGTGGTTTTTCCCATGAGATATTTCACATTGCCTTCTAATCTTTCATTTGTTTGGATCTGCTTAACAGCATCTTGATTTCTCATAAAGTCATTAGCTTCCATTTGCTCCAGTCTAACTCTGAAGGAATGAATCTCCTCAGTGAGCTTTTCAGATTCTTTTTCCATCTGGCAAATTCGACTTTTTAAGGCATTCTTCTACTCATTGCCCTTTTGGGCCTCCTTTGCCATTTGAGTTAGTCTATTTTTTAAGGTGTTGTTTTCCTCAGTCAGGCTGTTGACCCTCATTTCATACTTTTCCTGCATCCTTCTCATTTCTCTTTCCAATTTTTCCTCCACTTCTCTTATTTGATTTTTAAAGTCCTTCTTAAGGTCCTCTATGGCCTGCAACCCGCTCATGTTTTCCCCTGGGGCTTTTGGAGCAGGACTTCTGACCTCACAGTCCTTTTCCCGCTCTATGCCCCCAAAATAGGAGTCTAGGGTTGCATTTTTCTGTTTCCTTTGCCTTGGCATGTTGCCACTTAATTACTTGACTTTTGGGCTTGTTGCCACACTATGGCTTTAAGGCCAGATAGAGGAATTTTCGTCCCGAACGTGTGGGGGGCAACTTCCGTTTCTGGCAAGCTGTAAACCCACCCACGACTTCCACCCTAGATCACAATCCAGCTCCAGGGAGGTTAAAGCAAGAGCGATTACCCCCCAAGACTGATCGCTGGATCTCCCTACAAATTTGCAGGTTGGGAGCGGGAGCTGCCTCTGAAAACTACAAAATGGCGTTTGTCCTCAGCGGCTTCTAGCCCCCAGGGGAGGGAGCCGACGCATTCCCCCAAATACAGGTCCCAAAGTCCATAGGACACTAACCTCTTACTTTGTCCTAGGCATGTCTATGTTGATAATTCTGGAGTCGCCACAGCTGGTGGTGTTCTGGGGTCTCTCCAGCTGGCTGCTGGCCTTGCTGCCCTGGGGCTAAAACCTCGGCTCACGCGGACCTGGGCTCCACTCGGCCCTGCTTCCTGCACTCTACGTGTTGCGCACTGCCAGGTCCCAAACCACTGCACTGGTCCTTCCTGCAGGGCTGCTGGGCTGTCCTCAGCAGGAGGTTAGCTTCTCTATGTCGTTCTGTGGGTGCTGGGGCTCCAGAAGTTGTTCAGAGTCCCCTTTTACATAATTTGGGGGGAATCTGGGGGCAGAGAGTCTTGGATGAGCTGTTTCTACTCTGCCATCTTGGCTCCTCCAAAGGATACCCTTTCTTAAACTGCATACCTCTGTTAATTGGGATTTCTGTCTGCCATTGTTGGTTTTGGGAGTTTGTGGAGTTTTTTTTTGCATACCTCTGTAAAAATTTAACTGTGTGCTTCTTGTCCTTCTACATACCTCTTGTCCCTTTGCACACCTCTCTTGTTTTTTTAAACTGCATGTAAACTTGAAACTTCTCATATCTACAATGGTGTGCCTCTGTATGAAATGTGACTCCACACTTTGGTTTGTTTGTATCTTGTTTTGTTGTTTTTTCTGTGTTTGTCTCTTGGAAAATATAAAACTGCTGTGTCATATAAAATATCTTTGCAGATTCTGTTTCCTTGAAAGATTTAAAATGCAAGCAACCAGAAAAACTTCTAAGGCATTTAGTCAAAAATTTTAGAATGATGGGAAAGATTAACAAACTTTCATACTTGAAGCCAGTATCCCAGTAAGTAGGACTAACTCCCACTTTAGGCTTTCTGGGAGAGATTAGGTAATCAGAAAAAAAAGGCAGATAATCAAAATTTGTAGAACTGCTAACAATTTCTTAGCATATTTTGTAGGATTGAAGATTAATAAATTTAAGATTGCAGATGAGAACTCTTGAGATATGGGGTAATTCCATAAACTCACTGTCTTCTGAAATATCTTAGTAAGTTTTGGATACCACTTTATAGAATTTGTTTTAAGGAAAAATGAGAGTTAGATTTTATAAAAGCTATAAAAGTAAATTGCAAAATTAATAGCTTCATTTTTCTAGGGCAATGAAAGAAAGCAGCTTTTTTTTAATAATACAAAGTGAAGAAAATAATATAAGTAAAAGGCTTTTACTTTAAAGCTATCTCTTGTTACACCTTCCTTGATTCACCCAGATCAGAGACCCTCTCCCTCTTATTCTGCTAACCCCTTTCATCTCAGGTCAGGTTCTGAAATAAAGGAGTTGGAAAATATGCTGAAAAAATGTAGGAAAAGTTGAATTATGTTCAGGTTGCAGAAATGTATTAACTGTGTAATCTTAAGTGATTTATATTATCTCTTTTTGTTCCAGTTTTCTGATCTGTTAAAAGAAAAATATCAATGGTACCCACCTCCCAAGGTTGTTGTGAACATCAAAGTACTAATGATTATAAAGTGACTTAGGGTCTGCCAAACACAATACTATTATTATTATTATTATTATTATTATTTTTATTTTTATTTTTATTATTATTATTATTTCTATAGTGTTGTTCCATGCCTGATAACTCTAAAGTGGCTTTAAAATACCAAAGGTAATACAGTTAATGATTTTATATGAATAATTTTCAAATGCAACTGATATCATCTGAAGTTTTATTTCACATTTTAAATACATGATATTGTTTATATTATAATTGTATTTCTAAATTCTCTTATATGGTGAAATTTGAGACATTGTTGGATCAGAAATGCTATTTGACAAAACAACTTTTAAATTTTAATTTGGATGCTGTTACCTATGAACTGAGCTTTTAAAAACAGATCTTTGAAAAATGTTAAATACTCAATCAGGTATATTTTGTTATAAAACAGATAATAAGATATAATAGCAAATTTTCACTCGAAATTCTTGGCTATTATGAAACTGGAGATAGTGGTTTAAAGATGTAGCTTCAACAAATCAATGATGAATCAACTATCAGGTGTTTGCTGTATGCCTAAAGCCTCATAATATGGGTAGCTTTAGTTTACAGGTAAGGGATAAATGAAAAGTTAACTGTTAGGAAAACAATAGGAAAGACATTCAAGCCTTAAATTGTGGCTAGTGAAATT
This sequence comes from Gymnobelideus leadbeateri, assembly GCA_011680675.1. Taxonomy (NCBI): domain Eukaryota; kingdom Metazoa; phylum Chordata; class Mammalia; order Diprotodontia; family Petauridae; genus Gymnobelideus; species Gymnobelideus leadbeateri. The sequence continues at coordinate 83,813 of WOXC01012109.1, read as the reverse complement.
TTCTCTTTAAGGTAAAAAAAAATTCTTGGGACTGCAATTTACTATTGAATTCTGACTGTTGAGACAGTTATCTGATTTGTCATGAAGCCAGCCGCAGAAAATGATATGTCCTACACTCTGAGAACTGCTAAAGGTGGATGTCTATGCTTGAGAAAAGTTTTGGTGATGACCTTGGTACAGTCTAGGTAGGATCCTTCTGAATCTATTTCTCCATTGTGTTATTTCCTTTCTGAAAAGGAAATTTCCCCACCAGGTTAATCCTGGGTCTTGCTTTTAATACCTTCTGAATACAGGATTGGCTGTCAGACATGATTTATGCCCAGAATCAAACAGAGTTAAAGGAGTTTTTCCTCCCATTATGATATATGACACTGCTATAACTATTTCCCTCTTTTTTCATTTCATAGCAAATTTCTATAATCAATAAATTTTGTAAATACAATACTAAACCTATTAAATAATAGATTGATATTATATTAGAATGTCTCTGGATTACTATAATAAGATGAAGGTAAGAAAAATCTTCAAAATTTAACCTATATTTGTGGTCAAATTATAATATAGGGATGACGCCCTCCTAAAGGTGAAATGATTAGACAAAGTAATGAGACAAAGATTTAATGTAAAAGTTTTCTAAATAAATGGAATACTAAATTTTGATAAAAATGACAGATTAGACTGTTTTTTTTTTTCATAAGGACTATGTACAGTTGCATATGGTTGGCTTCCAAATTTATCCATCATGGAAATTCAGGCTCAGTAATAAGATCTCAAAAGTGGATTAAGGATTTTACACATTGTGTTGATGAGGGTGAAAAAAGTGATATTATTTTCCCATTTTAATGTATCTGTCTTTTTTTTTACTTTTTTTTTGGAGAGAGGAAGGTAGGGCATTTGGGGTTAATTGACTTACCCAAGGTCACATGGCTAGGTTTTGTGTGTGTGTGTGTGTGTGTGTGTGTGTGTGTGTGTGTTAAGTGTCTGTCTGATAATTTTAAAAGGCAGAGAGGAGTTCATTCTGCAGTTGACTCTCACAGATTTTTAAAAGTTTCCTATATCAGGTATAGGATTTAGGTAAGGATAGAAACAACTAATAGTATATGAACTGCAATCCTCTGAAATTTCAAGATTGAAGACCCAAATTTTGGAGACTGTACTAAATCATATTAAGTCAGAATTATCTAGGAACCTCTCATTTTAAAACCAGAGCAGTGGAGTCCCTTCCAGAGTTTTCCTGAAAATAAAGCCCATTGTCTAAGAAAAGATATCTAGTGACCTGTAAGAGTTATGGGATTTAAAGGTCGTACATGTCCCTTGAACTTGCTGATGTAGCAGGAAGGGGTGGGGCAAAAGGAAGCAGAAGCCAAGGTAGAGTGCCTGTGGTGACTGGAAGCATGTGGTGGAGGCACAAACTCCTTTTTTTGAGCCAGCCAGAATATCTGATAAGGACTCCTGCTGACGACTGCCAGGGATGGTTACTGCAGGGGGCTGGAGCTGCTCTGATCATGCTTTGTCGATGCTGAGCAGTTGCCGTGAGTGAGGAGAGGAGGATCTTTGCCTAAGGTAGCCTGTTCTGTTTTGAAGGCTTGAGAATATGGGTGCTTACTATATTAACTCTGTGACAACTTCATAACTACTGTGATGGCTATGACTTTCTGGTTTTGGGACTCAGTTTTCTGGTATTTGAGTAAATGTTCTAGCTTCATTCCCTATGTAGAGAGCCTGGTATATATTGTGATTAATAACCATATCAGCATATTTATAGTTACCATAGGCATTGTGCATATTGCACTGTTGATACATGGCCAGATAACTACATGAGACATCTGGAACTTAAAATGTACTGGTTAAATGGATACTGAGAATGGCTGCAGCAGCATGCACGCTAGCATACCCAGCATGGCTGCTAGCACAGGTCCTTTGATCTGCTTTTCTAAAAGAAAGCAACTCAAAAAGGGTTAACAATCTTACTTTAATAAATCAAACATATATCATTTACCTAGTTCAAGGAAAAAAAGTCAGCACCTTTAACTTCAGAGAATATAAACAGAAATTACAAGCAAACAAAAATAAAGACAGAGAAAATAACACAAGTCAGCAGACAGGACGTCTAGCTGTCTGACCACTACATCCATACCTAGTTAGTCACCAGAGAGAGAAGCACTAACATTTGGGTTTTCAAAGCTGGGGGGCTCAATGGCTGCCCAGAGTCTTATCTGGCCAAATCACACAACTCTTCCCAAAGTGAGCCCCAAAGCAAAACCTTGCCTCAGAGGTATATATAGCCCTCTCCAGCATCAGAGAACATCACTACCCTTGTGACTCACTTGACTACAAAGTAACAAAAGCTGTGCCTTCCTGAAAAAGAAGCCTCCCACCACAGGCTCCATGTGAGCAACTACAGCCTATTAGGGGGCAGAGTATATTTTCAAATCAGGAAAGGTCCTCAAATTCACCTAGGTTTATTAAGGGGCAGGGAAGCTCGTCAAATTCATACTATCATTACATTGGATTCTCAGGACACAAGGGGACTTGATATTAATATTGGCGAAACTATTGTATTGCTTTTGTCCTTTATTTCAAGATGTTTATGTTTAAGGTTTCTTGGTTATCTTGTTGACATGTAAATCTATCTTCTCTGAGCTAGTTCATTGTGAGACCTCTAGGTAGTCTGATCTATACCTGAATTAATGTAATTACACAATTATGGGAATTATGAGAAAACTTTATTGCATTATTTGAACTAACCCTGAATGACTGTGAAACTAGACAATCTCTATGTGCTGTTTAGAGATGCTGTTCATAAATTCAGTTCCAAATTTGATGCAAGGAGTTTTCTCACAATTGTCAATCAATCATTGTTTCTAAGGGCCCCTCTTAGGTCCTTCTGACTGCTCCCATACCTATCAAACTTGTGGGTGTGTACTTCTGGATCATCTGAAGAAAGCCTCTGCTCCTGAGTGAACAGCAGAACCCTCCAGGGACCTCAAGGTTTGTCTAGTACAGACTCAGAAGCAGCAGACACCTAGACAAGACAGCTGCCCCAAGATTCTGGATGAGTGCTGAGGATACTATCCTACTTTGCTCTTTTTTCTCTTCCCTTTTGTTATGTGCCCAACCACCAAAGCCCTGATTCAAATGTGTGTTGACATTTTCTTTTATTCCCTATAATTCTAAATTATTTATTTAGTATTGGCATTAATTGTTCTTTAGATGCTTGGTAGAATTTACTTGTGAATCTATCTGGTCCTGGAACTTTTTCTAATCAATTAATTTATTTTTAGTTTTCAACATTCACTTTGCATAAGATTTTGAGTTCTAAATTTTCTCCTCCCTCTTCTCCCTTTCCCCCAATATGGATAGCAATCTTATGTAGGCTCTAAATATGCTTTTATATTAAACCTATCTTCATATTAGTCATGTGGTAAAGAAGAATTAGAACCAATGGAAGGAACCATGAGAAAGAAGAAACAAAACAACAAAAAAAAAGAGAATAAATACTAAGCTTCCATCTGCATTCAGATTCCAAAGTTCTTTCTCTGGATGGGGACATCATTGTCTACCATGGGTCTCTGGGAGTTGTTTTAGATCCTTGCATTGCTGAGAAGAGCTAAGTCTATCAAAGTCAGTCTTTGTTAAATGTGGCTGTTAACTGTGTACAATGTTCTCCTGGTTCTGCTCACTTCACTCAGAAGCAGTTTATCTAAATTTTGCCAAGTTTTTCTGAAGTACGCCTGCTCAACTTTTCTTATAGAACAATAGTATTTCATTACATTCATATACCACAACTTGGTCAGCCAATCCCCAGCTGATGGGCATCCCCTCAATTTACAATTCTTGGCCACCACAAAAAGAGTTGTTATAAATATTTTTGTATATGTGGGTTATTTTTCCAATTTTTATCATCATTTTGTGATACAGACCTAGAAGTAATACTGCTGGTCAAAGAGTATGCACAGTTTTATAGCCCTTTTGGCACATTTCCATATTGCTCTCTGGAATGGTTGGATCAGTTCACAACTTCACCAACAATGCATTAGTGTTCAAATTTTCCCACATCTTCTCCAACATTTGTCATTTTCCTGTTTTGTCATGTTAGCCAATCTGCTAAGTGTGATGTGGTATCTCATATCAAAAGTGAATTAAGGATTTTACAGATAAATTGAATTGATGATGGTAAAGAAAGTGAAATTATTTTCCCAATTTTAAGGTATCTGTCTCATAATCTTAAAGGACAGAGGAGTTCATTTTGCAAATGAACCCTCATTAATTTTTTTTTAAAGCAATTGGGGTTAAGTAACTTGCTCAAGGTTACACGGCTAGTCATTATTTATGTGTGGGTGCTCATTTTCTGAGGTCAGTTTCAATCTCGGGTCATCCCAACTCCGAGGCCGGTGCTCTTACTCACTGCGCCACCTAGCCGCCCCCAAACCCTCATTAATTTTTACAAGATTCTTGTATATGATATAGGATTTAGATAAGGAAAGAAACAGTTAATGGCATATAATCTGAAAGAGTTGCCAGAGTTATTTTGATTTTCATTTCTCTAATAAATAGTGATTTAGAGAATTTTTTCATATGTCTATAGATAGGTTTAATTTCTTCATCATTTGACCATTTCTCAATTGGGGAATCACTTATAGTCTTATAAATTTGACTCAGTTCTCTATATATCTTAGAAATGAGGTCTTTATTAGAAACACTGGCTGTAAAAATTGTTTCCCAGCTTTCTGCTTCCCTTCTAATCTTGTTTGCCTTGACTTTGTGCAAAAACTTTTCAATTCAACGTACTCAAAATCATCCATTTTGCATTTCATAATGTTCTCTATCTCTTGTTTACTCACAAATTCTTCCTTTCTCCATAGATCTGACAGGCAAAGTATTCCTTACTCTCTTGGTTTGCTTATAGTGTCAGTTTTTTTTCTATCTAAAGCGTGTAGCTGTTTTGACTTCATCTATGTATACAGTGTGAAATGTTGGTCTATGCCTAGTTTCTGTCATGCTGTTTTCAAGTTTTCCCAGCAGTTTGTTAATTAGTGAGTTCTTATCTCAGAAACTGAAGTTTTTGGTTTTATCAGACAGTAGATTACTATAGTCATTGACTATTGTCTCGTGTACCTAACCTATTCCACTGATCCACCATTCTAGTTCTTAGCCAATACCAAGTAGTTTTGGTGATTGCTGCTTTATAATAAATTTAAGATCTGGTGCAGCTAGGTCACCTTCTCTTGCATTTCTTTTCATTGATTTCCTTGATATTCTGGACATTTTGTTGTTCCAGATGAATTTTGTCATTATTTTTTCTAGCTCTATAAAATAATTTTTGGTAGATTGATTGCTATAACACTGAATAAGTAAATTAATTTAGGTAGAATTATTGGCATTTCCTTGCTCTATATTCTTGACCCCCCTTTCTTTTCTGCTTCTGAGTAAACAATGGCTAGCAATGATACCTGGGACATACTTCCCTAATAGGTCCCTTCAAGGAACTAATTGCCCTGGGCAATATCTCATCCTGGCCCAACTGGCCTCTCATTGCATCTTGGCTTATGCCTGAGTCTCCTTTATTGGCCAGAAGGGTAGGGATTCTTTCAGACTCCCTCCCTTTGGCTATAAGGAAAATGTCAAGATATTAAGAGACACCCTGTTTTACAGAGCTAAGACCCAACAAGCAAGCTGTGCTCTGAGCTTGGCATAACAACAATCCTTTGCTCTCATTCTGGAACTGATGGTCCCTGAGTTTGGGCAAATACCAACAGGCTTAGACATGAAACCCTGCTCTGAACAGACTTTTTTGTTACTAGACAGCCTTGTCTCACTGTTGCTGTTGTGACTCCCCATTGTTGTTACACTACACTGTTTGACTCTTGTTTAAGCACAACTATAATAATCAAGGTTCAGCCACATTAAAGCAGGTCTCCCCCACTAAGGGCAGGGTCCTTGCACATACATCTAATCTACCTCCTTACTTGAAAGATGTTTCCCTAACTTTGAAATTAAACTACTGTTTGATTCCTGACTCTCTTATCTCTAGTCTGCTCTGTTCAGCTCTGGTCATTCACGAGTTAGAGACTGGTTGACAAAACTCTCAGTTGGGCAGCTGAGTATTTTATTTTCCTTTTTTTTTCTGCAAATTTCTAAGCAAGAAATATAGAAGACAGAGGTAAGGATTTTCACCCTCAAAGTTTCTCCTTAGACTAATTTTAACAATCTATTGACACATTTGTGGCTAAGATAGACAATTCTTCGTTTTCACTCACTGCCTACTGCTCCCTACATGTCCAGAGAATTCTTCTACAAGGTTGGCAACATGAATAGATTCCCCTTTTTTTCCAAATCAATCCATATCATCTGGAGATAAAAATGACTCAACTAAAGAAAAAAAAAAGTATCTTAAAACTGCATTCCAAAGGGGCTACAAAGTAAGGCCCATATCATAGACCATGTTTATGTCAATCCTGAGAGCTGGAGTAGGCCATTATACTATGGGTCTACTGCCAGCTTGTGTTTTTGTCTTAGAAAAAAGCACATAAAATCTTAAGGGATTGTGCCTTTAATACCAATAAAAGTCAGTTTTGATTAGCTTAGCATCAGCAACTCTAGCTTTCTTGTCATAAAAGCTACTAAATTCTGCCTGCCACCTGCCAGTCACCAGCAGGCAGGCACATTTGCTTTCAGGAATCAATATTGGCAATTAGAGAAGCCAAAGGTAATAGGAGTTATGGTGCTCCCCTTCAATCAAGGAGCTACTCACTGGAACACACAAGAGAGTGTATACCATGAAACTCGAGGCCAAACCATTCAGATCCATATTGTAGTCCTCAAACATGGATCTTTGGATTTGTTTTGAAAAAGAAAGGAATTTAGTTAACATATTTGGGGAAAGTTTATGGTTACAAACAGGCAACATGGTATGGTGAATGAAAGGCTGGCCTGGGCATCAGGAGGACCTATGTTCAAGCCTATCACTGATGTATACTTCCTCTGTGACTTAGAAGATATCTCTTAACTCCTCAGTGTTCTAGACTGGAGGTATCAAAATATCCAAACTAGGTTAAATGTAGTTCCTACCTGATGTATATATACATACACACACACATACATACACACACGTATATATATATACATACATACATATATGTATATATATGTATGTGTATGTGTATATATGTATGTGTACGTATATATATACACACATACAAGTATGTGTATATATATGTACACACACATATATACATGTATGTATATATATATATATATACATGCATATGCTTTTTGATTCAATGTGAGACCCACAGAGATTGCTGTATATAGTTTGGTGTTCCCCATTTCTATTTGTATTTGACACCCCTGTTCTAGAAAACTCTCTACAGTTCAGAGAAGGAGCTGTCCTTCACTGGCAGTGGAAATTTCTTCATCTGTAAGCTCACCATAATAATGCAATCAAAGTTCTAATCCAAATGACTATAGTTAAATAACCCTTTATATTATCTAATTCAATCCTCACAGGAACCCTGTAATGCAGTTAATATAAGAATTTTCCTTCCCTTCTAAATAAATATTTGTTGATTGATTTTCAAAATTAAGTCTTAATTGATACCTTTTAAAAATATATATTAGTTATTTGTAGATAGAGACTGCACTCATTAACCACTCCCCTGGAATTGAACCCTCCTTCATTAACAAAGAAAAAAATGTTAAGCAAAAACTACCGGTGACTATCAATCCATAAGCAATCATTAAGTACAAACTATTTGTCAGTTCTTGTACTTGGTGCTAGTGATACAAAGGCAAAAATAAAAGTGAATGCCTTCCAAGAGATTACCTCCTGTCAGGGGAAACCTGCTTATAAACAGCACATACAAAACATAGAAGAGATAGTTTCAAGGGGAAAACACAAATGGCTGGGGATTCAGGAATGGCCCTGAGCTCTATCCATTGTGCCGCTTAGGTGCCTTTTACATTACTGTAGTCATTGTGGATTAGGCAGCTAGGTGCTACAATGGATAGATAGAGCAGCAGGGACAAAGTCAGAAAGACTCATCTTCCTGAGTTTAAATCCAGCCTCAGACACTTCCTAGTGGTGTGACCCTGAACAAATCCCTTAACCCTATTTACCTCACTTTCATCATCTGCAAAATGAACCAGAGAAGGAAATGGCAAACCACTCTGTTATCTTTGCTAAGAAAAACCCCAAACGGTGTCACAAAGAATCAGATATAAATGAAAAAAAAAATGACTGAATATAGTCTTTGTGCATATGGTTCTCCTGATTATTTCTCTCAGTATGGGTTCATATTACTTTCCCCATGTTTCTCTGAATTCATTACATGTATCCTATCAACACAAAATAATATTCTGCTTCATTCTGATATTGTAGTTTATTCAAACATGCCCAGTCTGTTGGTACCCACTTTGTTTCCAGTACTTGATAGTAAAAAAGCAAAATAGAGCACTGGCCCTGGAATCAGGAGGACCTGAGTTTAAATATGGCCTCAGACACTTACTAGCTGTGCAACTTTGGGCAAGTCACTTAACCCCAATTGCCTTACCTTACCTTGAGAGGAAGAGAGAGAGAGAGAGAGAGAGAGAGAGAGAGAGAGAGAGAGAGAGAGAGAGGAAGGAAGGGACGAAGGAAGAGAGAGAGAAGGAAAGAGAGAGAAAGAGAAAGAAAGAAAAAGAAAGAAAGAAAGAAAGAAAGAAAGAAAGAAAGAAAGAAAGAAAGAAAGAAAGAAAGAAAGAAAGAAAGAAAGGAAGGAAGAAAGAAAGAAGGAGGAAAGGAGGGATGGAGGGAGGAAGGAAGGAAGGAAGGAAGGAAGGAAGGAAGGAAGGAAGGAAGGAAGAACCTTACTGCTAGTAATTGTCCAAAACTGGATTTGAACTCAGTTCTGTCCTAACTTCAGGCCCATGCTCTAACAACTTTGTCACTTAACTATCTACTACTTGGTAGAGTCTAGGCTAGAGGCAATTCAGGAAAGTATAGTTCAGGCTGAATGGAGATCTGGTCCTAGTTAGGGGATACATTGGGAAGGACTGAAGTGATGAGGATACAGGGCATGAGTCTGCACAAGGATCAAAAAGATTCTTCTGATATTGGATAAATTGTAAGCAATGAAAGGAAATCAGCACATTATAGTCTTGAGTCACAGAATCATACCATCTAACAGGACAGATCCTCAGGGACCATCTAGTCTGAGCATAACCATCCACAAGAATCTGTACCTACTCATCTCTATTAGTGCTCAACCTTTGCAACATAACCTCCCACAAGGTTGATCCCCACCATTCCTGGAAGTACCGGATCCCATCCTAGCGTCCTACTATGCATTAGGAAGTTTTCATTCCCCATCCCAAAACAGGCTGAAATTTGTATCACTGACCCTCCTACCCATTGGTCCCTGACTTGTCCCCTGGGGACATAAAAAATGATTTGGATCCCTCTTCCACATGACAGCCTTGCAAAGACATAAACACAGCCATCCTAACCCCCTTCTATCTTTTCTTCACCAGGTTAGGCAAACCCATTCCCTCCAGCTGGTCCTCCCATGCCAAGTTTTCCTGTCATTTTAACTCTTCTGGCTGACTGCTTCTGGACACTGTATGGTTCCTTGACATTTCCTTCCCCAAATGAGGTGCTCAGAACCAAGTCATACACGTGGCCTGAGTAGGGCAGAATTCAGCAGAAGTATGACCTTACTCATTCCAAATTCTGCACTTCATTTAAGGCAACTTAGGAAAGCTTCGTATTTTTTGCCTGTCATCTCACACTGATATATTGATCTTGCAGCTCACTAAAATCCCCATGTTTTCCAGAGGAACTGTGGTGTAACTATACCAATTTTACTTATAAAATTTATTTTTAAACAATTGTGGAATTTTACATTAATCCCTATTAAATTTCATCTTATCCATTTTAGTTCATTGGTCCAGTTTGCCGAGATATTTTTGCATCCCAATCATATCATCCAATTGGTCAGCTCTCCCTCCGAGCTTTGAGCCACCTGGCAATCCAACAAGCATGCTATCTATGCCCTCATATAAGCATTGATAAAAATAAGACTGTAGGATCATAAATTTAAACACAACCTCTGAGGTCAGCTCATCATCCCCTTCATTTTACAGTTGAGGGACATTGGGCAAAGTCACACAGTTAGTAAAAATAGGAATTGAACACAAGACTTCGGACTCCAAAACCAGCCCACTTTCTGCTACACTTAAGATGGAGGCAGGATTTGAAGACAGTTTCTCTAAACCCAATACCAGTGCTTAGGGACTCCATTCCTGCCTCTCATATTTTTTTTTTTTAAGCAATTGGGGTTAAGTAACTTGCTCAAGGTTACACGGCCAGTTTTTTTTTTTTTTTGTGTGTGGGTGTTAAGTATTTGAGGCCAGAACCGATCCCGGATCCTTCCAACTCTGGGCCTGACGCTCTTACTGTGCCACCTAGCCACCCCATGCCTCTCATATGTTGAAGGGCTCAGGATCACACACAAATCCCTGATGTTTTAAATTAAGGACCACCCTCCAAGTTGCTTTTATTGCTTTCTAAGTTCAGTCATTCAGTTTTAAATCCACTTAAATATTACAATCTACTCCATATTTCTCTGCTTTATCTGGTCTTAACAAATCAAAAATTTTGACAGTTAGATGGTAAGGTGCATATAGAACTGAATCAGGAAGATCTGAGTTCAAATCTAGACCAAGATACTATTGTTTTGACTCTGGTCAGTCACTTAATCTCTGACTGCCTCAGTTTCCTCAACTGCAAAATGGGAGAAAATAATAGCCCTGTTTCAGGTTGTTGTGAGGATCAAATGAGATAATATGTGTAAAGGGCTTAGTCCAGTACCTGACACACAGTAAGAATATATAAATGTTAGCTATTAATACAATGAGAAATTCTGTTAAATATTTTGCTGAAATCTAAGCACATTACGTTTACAGCATTCCCATGGTCTTTTAATCCAATTCAGTTTTCTCTGTCAGTCTGGATTCACGATCTAATTGGCAGAGAGAACTTCCAGTGAAAAAACTCTCTGCCGATTCAGATTGGTAACTGTTTTGCAACTTATAGTCAAATGAGATAATATTTGTAAAGTCTTTAGCACAACGTATGGGACATAGTAGGTGCTTAATAAATATTTTTTGCTAACCTCTGCCTCCTTAGACTCTAATATATTTCCCAGGGACACTGAGAGGTTATGATTTCCCCAAAGTTATAGAAGCAATATAGTCAAATAAGGACTTAATCTCAGGTTTTTCTGACTCAAATACGGTTACTCCACAGGGTGTCTCTAAATTCTGGACACATAGGAAATCTCATTAACTATGTATGTTTTCTTCTTCTTCTTCTTCTTCTTCTTCTTCTTCTTCTTCTTCTTCTTCTTCTTCTTCTTCTTCTTCTTCTCCTTCTTCTTCTTCTTCTTCTCCTTCTTCTTCTTCTTCTTCTTCTTCTTCTTCTTCTTCTTCTTCTTCTTCTTCTTCTTCTTCTACATTTTGCTTTTTGGAAAGCAATTGGGGTTAAGTGACTTGCCCAAGGTCACACAGCTAGTTTTTGTGTTAAGTGTCTGAGGCCTGACGAACTCAGGTGCTCCTGACTCCAGGGCCGGTGCTCTATTCACTGCTCCACCTAGCCGCCCCTAACTATATATATATATATATATATATATTCAAGAAATGGAATGATTGAAATTTTCAACAACATTTTATTTAGTTAGCATAAATGAAATTTCATAGGCAGACATAAGGGACACATAGGAAATTTTGTTAATTAAATTAAATCAATTTCATTAATATGGAAAATAGTCTCCAATAGTTAATGAAAGCTTTTATTCCATATGAAATTGGCATGTCTAAAATTTATGCTAATTAAATAAAATGTTGTTGAAAATTTCATTCATTTCATTTCTTGAAAATATGCATAATGATATTTCCTATGTGTCCAGACTTTAGGGACACCCTGTTCATTTGATTTCGTGCTCCAGCCAGTTTCCAGTTATCCTGTAAAAAAAAGGAATAAGGTTAGTTAAAACAGACATGACCTATTCTTGCTGAAGTCACACTGATTCTTGAAGATTACAGTCGTCTTTTCTAAACGTTTAGTAATTACCACTTTAATAAAACATTCTACAGCTTTTCTTCTAAGAATTAAAAGTTCAGCTCTGTGACCTCTTTTTCACAGCTACTACCTTTCATTTTTTGAAAAATTGGTAAACCCTTCCCCTTTGCCACTTCTCCAGTTCTTCAAGATCTTTCAGATATCTTTGGCAGTTGCCTAGCAGTCTAATCTGCCAGTCTATTAGTACTCTACAATGTAACTTTTCCAGGGCTGGTCACTTAATTCATTTGAGGACTGGCTATTTCTACATGTCTCAGGTTTCTACTCTTCACAGTTCAGATATCATGCTTTATGAAAAAGAAAACTGAGCAGAGGACTTGTGGGTTTTCACTGTAATTGCTTATCCTCATTCTATCCAACTCAAATGTAGACTTTCCCCTGCTTTGATCCTCCCATTACCCCCAGCAGAGCTAAAAATAAAACAAAACCCCCTTTTAAAAAAAAAATGTGCTTTTGCTTTTGTTCTTAGGAGTCAGCAGTAGCCCTAGCTCATTCTGAGCTTTGGTTCTCCTGCCATAATGCTTACAGACCTGTGCTAGTCTTTTGCCTTTATCATAAATTACTTTGTCCTTCCATTGTCTGCAGATGGGGAAAGAAGCTGGATCTGTAATTTCATTGATAGAGCTCCTGAGTAAGGAAACTGTCTACCAAAGTAGGTAGGAATGTTGTTGTTCAGTCATTTTTTAGTCACGTCCAACTCTTCATGACTCCATTCAGGGTTTTCTTGGCAAAGATGCTGGTGTGGCCATTTCCTTCTCTGACTTATTTCACAGATAAGGAAACTTAGGCAATCGAGGTTAAGTGACTTGCCCAGGGTCTCACAGCTGGTCTCACAGCTTGCCCAGGGTCTCACAGCTCTTCCTGACTCCAGGCCCACTCCATCTACCCACTGTAGGTAGGAAACTTCTCTTCAACTTAATAGTCTTAAGAGAGTTCTCCAGAGCAGAACTTTTTAAACTTTTTCCACCTGTGACCCTTTTACAAATTTCTGCAGCTTTAACTGGTGTTGTATGGTCTGAGGGCATGTGCAGTACAATGTACACTTGCTTTGTGTTCAGAACCAAGACTACAGTGAAGTTGTTTGCTCAATGCAACACATGAAAGTGCTGCCAAAAATACCTCATTTGATATTTAATTTTGATATTTAATATTTGATTATTAAATTTGATATTTAATAAATTCTTGGTCATCACATGTTCAGAAACCTTTTACTGTTGCCAAATCTTTTTGCAACTCCATGGGGTCAAGTCCCACAGTTTAAGAAGCACTGGTCTGGAGCACTGAGGGGCTAAATGACTTTCTCAAAATTAGAGTCAAGTGTTAAAAGCAAGGCCCAACCAAGATGTTCCTGGCTTTAAGCCTATTGTGCCACCTCCTTCTCCCTCTCTCTCTCCACTACATCTTGCAGCCTCTGTCTTTTTAAAATCTGTGTATTGGGTCAGTTTCTCCTCTAACAATATCAAGTCTCTTCAACTAAATCTTATCTTTCCACTCTTGTCAGAATCATTCCTATTTTTTTTTCAAAATTTCATTCTTGAGAGTTTTCCATCCCTTTTCAGTTTTCCTTTCAAAATATTTAGCCAGTGGACCCTACTTGTCTTTTCTCTGAAGCCTCTTAAAATCTTTTGCTCCAGCCTGAGATACTTAGGGGCTATGTGACCCTGGGCAAGTATAATGTTAATAGTAAAATGAGGCCCATTATTAGGCCTCACATGCAGTCAGAGCCCTGTCTGTTGGTCTTTATGCTAATTCCTCTGCTTGTATTTTCTCTCACGTTCAGGGTGCTGACCTTTTCCCCTGAACTAGCAAATTAATTAAAGTAGATTGTTGACCCTTTAAAAGATGCTTTCCTGTAAGAAAAGAAGATCAAAGAACCCGTGCTATCAAGCCATCCTGGGTGCGCTATGTTGCTTGCTGTTACAGCAAATCACTTCATCTGACTGCCTTAATTCCTTCATCTTTGAAATGGGATATAAGAAAAGTACCTCGAGGATTGTGGTGAGTATAAAATGAGGTATTTGTAAAATGTTTAGTACAGAGCCTGGTTACACAAGCATTTTCATTTTCTCCATCATTAATTCTACAATCAATCTGTCAGTGGGGTGAGTTCATGGCTATTTGAGTCTGTGTGAGGTGGACTGTGTGGGGTGACTGATTTAGCACACATATTTAAGTCTTGAACACTTACAAGCTAAGTCACCCTGGGCAAGTCACTTACCCTCATTTTGCCTCAGCTTCCTCATCTGTAAAAAGGTGGTAATAATAGCACCTACCTCCCAGGGTTATGAGGATCAAATAAAATAATAAGTATAAGGCTTTTATCCCAGTACCTGGCACATTGTAAACACTATAAAATGTTAGCTATCATTATTATTGTCATTTCATGAAATAAGAATTATAAAGCACTTGGCACAATGCTTAACACATATTAAGTGCCATATAAATGTTAGCTATTTATTTAAAATGGTTTTTTTCCTTTTTTTTTTTTTTTTTGGCTGGGTGAAGGCAGGGCAGGGTTAAGTCACTTGCCCAAGGTCACACAACTAGTAAGTGTATCAAGTGTCTGAGGCTGCCTTTGAACCCAGGTCCTCCTGACTCTAAGGTTGGGGCTCTATTCACTGCACCACCTAGCTTCCCCTATTTACAATGTTTTATAATAAAGATGAAAAGGATTCAAGAAATGATTCCTCTCCACACTCAGACCATCCTAAAGAGAGCCCAGAGTAATTAATAATAGCAAAATAATAATAATGATATCAAATGCAACTATTACTAACTAGATCACATTTCTATTGTACCTCACAGTGTACAAAATAATTCATATTCTCCAAAGGATTTCTTACACATTCTCCTCTCCTCTTCCCTCCACAAAAAAAACCTCAAGGAAAATTAGAGGCATTTTACATCTGATTCATTTTACAGGTGAGACATTTGAGAGCTAAAGAGATAAAGGGACCTTCCCCTGGAGGAAAGAACACTGCCCAGATTCAGGAGATCCAGTTTCCCGTCTCTCCCTGTCACTAACTAGCCCTATGATCATCAACAAGTTAGTGTACCTCAGCATCTTCAGCTGTAAAAGGAAGGTGCTGGAATAGATGATCTCGTACATTCCTTCTAGGTCTCACATTTTATTGTAAGCTTCACTCTCCAATTCTACTGCCCCAATAACCATCTTCAAAATAATACAAGTATTAAGCTATGTCTTTTTATTCCATGTTCATTATTGTTCAGTTGTTTTCAGTCATATACAACTCTTTGTGACCCCATTTGGGGTTTTCTTTGCAAAGACACTGGAGTCGTTTGCCATTCTTTTTCCAGCTCATTTTGCAAATGAGGAAACTGAGACAAATGGGGTTAAGTGACTTACCTAGGGTCACACAGCTAGTAAATGTCTGAGTCTAGATTTGAACTCATGATGATGAGTCTTCCTGATTCCAGGCCCAACACTTTCCATGCTATTGTACCTTCTGCTTCCCTAATTCCTTATACACTTCTACACTTGCCACTTTAAAAATTCCAGAATTGAAATATTGTTGAAAATTAAATTAAAGGCAACTTTGCAGAAGAAAATAAGATGAAATTTTTCACAAAACGTCAGCATCATAAGCACTAGATGTTTATATTCTTTCTCTGCCTGGTCTTATTGACTTTCTAAAGTAATATCACCACAAAATCACAGTAGAGTATGGGGAGATTAGCTATAACTTTGGTTCCTTCTTATTATTTCCTACCTATAAGACTCTTAGCCCCAGCACACACACAAGTACAAAATTAAGGGTGTTCTACTAACTCTCTGTGTGCAGTAGTTCCCAAATTAGAAGTAAAATACACAAAATAATAGGACTGCCAATGATATCAGGTCAGTATCTTAAATTTTATCAAGAACGGAAAGAAATTAGAGAAAGCTGTCATGGGTGGCTCAGTAGATTTTCACATACTTACAAAACTTATGGGGTGTTCAAAAAAATTTTGGAGCAAAAGTGATGATGGGGAGTGAGTACAGGGGTGAACTGTTTAGGGAAGAAAAAGAGACACAAAGAGATATTGTCAGCTACCACCCAGACAAGACATCTATAAGATGTGTGTCTGCCCATTGGTGGAGTCACTACAGGGCCAGAGTCTAATCCTCCGTTTTACAAGTTCAAAAATTCCATTTAATCTTTTTATCCAGCAGTGCTAAGCTTTCACAAATCAATTTAATCGAATTCATAATAGAATGACAAATAAACCAGAATTAAAATGCATTGATTCATAGTAGGAGAAATATTTGTTCCAAGAACTCACAGGAGTCATCCCTTTTCATTTCTCTATCATCATTTTTTAAAACCTTTGTATCTTTAGCATCTAGAACAGAGTTTACTTAGATGCATAATAAATGTCTGTTGAATCTCTAGATTCTCTAGAGAACTCTCTCCTGGGTGTATAAGTTCATATAAAGAGCCAAATTATAAAAGAAGACAGTTGCTTGGTTCCTATAATATCAAAGCAAAGGAAGTAGAAATTTATTCTTTTTTATTTTTAATTAAATTTTATGTTTATTTTTAGTTTACCTCATTCATTTCCACAAGATTTTGAGTTAAAAATTTTCTCCCCATCTTTCCCCTACCTATCACCCTATAACAGTGTTCCCACTGTATATCCCCTCCCCCTATCTACTCTCCCCTATATCCTCCCCCATGCCCTCTCTGACTTTCTGGTAGGGTAAGATGAATCTCCATCCCCCAGTGCCTGTATATCTTATTTCCCAGTTGCATGTAATAATAATAATAATAATAATAATAATAATTTTAAACATTTGATTTTAAAACTTTGAATTCCAGATTCTTTCCCTTCCTCCCTCTACACCCACCCTTACTGGGAAACTAAGCAATTCAATATAGGTTGTATATCTGTAGCTATGCAAAACATTTCAATAGTGGATATATTGTGAAAGACTGACTATATTTCCCTCCATCCTATCCCACCTCCCACTTGTTCTGTTCTGTACTTTGACCCTGTCCCTTTTCAAAAGTATGTGCTTACAACTATTATCCCCCCCCCCAACCTGCCCTCTCCTCCATCATCCCCACTCTCATCACCTCCCCCACCCCAATCTCCTGTAGAGTGAGATACCCTTTTTAGTGCGTATGTCATTTCCTCCCTAAGCCAAATTCAATGAAAGTAAGGTTGACCTATTCCCTTTTGCCTTCCTATTCTTGCCTCCATTGAAACAGTTTTTCTTGCCTCTTGCTGCAATGCCTCTTGCTGCAATGGACCTTTCCTGCCTGCCTGTCAGGCTGCCTTCAGCAAGAGATTTGTTTCTCTCTGTCACTTTGTGGATTCTGTAACTCTAAAGTTTGTTTATTGTCATATTTTGTAGGTATTGGAGGTGGTTATGAGGGGAGCTAAGGGAGTTTTCTTGCTTTTATGCTGCCATGATGGCTCCACCCCATGTCCAGGCATTTATTCTTTTTTTTCCCTTTAAAAGCAATTGGGGTTAAATAACTTGCTCAAGGTAACACAGCTCGTTATTTATGTATGGGTGCTAAGGAAGTGAGGCTGGAACCAATCCCGGGTCCTCCCAAGTCCGGGGTGTTGCTCTTATTCACTGTGCCACCTAGGCTCCCTGTAGGCATTTATTCTTTTTTTTTGCTTTTTGGAGGGCAATTTGGGGTTAAGTAACTTGCCCAAGGTCACACGGCTAGGTTTTTTTTTTTTTTTTATTTGTGTGTGCATTAAGTGTCTGAGGTCGGATCCGAACTCAGGTCCTTCTGACTCCAGGGCCCATGCTCTACTCACTGCGCCACCTAGCCGCCCCGACATTTATTCTTAAAGGATTTTTTTTTTCCAGTCTCACAGTTTCCCTTTCCCCCTCCAGAGTAATTTCTTTCTAAAGGACTAGTATTGGTTAGTGAAAATCAGAGAACCCACTCTGAGAGTGCTTAATGAGCACAGAGGAATTAATAAAATTTGACTTCTTTCTAGGTTCTCCACACCCTACATCATTCTACTGTGCCAATAGAGCCTCAAATATATAATCAATTAAATTTATGCTAATTTTACAGTAGTTGAATTTTAGATTGGTAACACCATGATGGGACTTTGGATTTCCAAAATGCCTGTTAAAATTTCCAACATACTTTGGTCTCCTTAATTGGATTTCACCCACCTCTTAGTCTGGTCAAACATCCATTTAACCACAGTCTTGGAGAATGGGTCAATTCCAGAAAATGATTTTATACATTTTATGTTGACTATCACTAGTATCAGTCTGAGAGGGTGATCATTTTTAAACTTGTTTTCAAATTAATAAAATAAATTATTTTTTATTTAGAGAAACATGTACCCTCTTCTTAATAAAGATGCTAATAGTCCATACCACAGACATTTATTAAGCATTTACTTTTTGGAAGGTACTGTGCAAGATGTAAGAGATAAGGGAAATTGTAATCACCCTCAAAAAGCATACCTAATAATGGGGGGTCAGAGGTGTGCAACCCCCAATGCAATATAACATATATAAATATAGTGTGTGTATACAATACACACACACATATACACACAAATATATGTATATGCGTATATATGTACATGTATATAATAAATACAAAGAAATTTCTAAAGAGAGAGGACTACCAAAGGAGAGGTGGAATGAACTTGGCAGAGGGCAGAAGGCAGAGCAACCTAAGCATGAGGTACAATATGTGCAAAGGAAAGGGATTCAGGAGAGAGAATGCTGTGAATAGAGAACAGCAATCAGGTCAGTTTTGCACAAGTAGGTGAAGGAGGGGAATATGCAACAAGTTGGGAAAGCAGGCTGGAGTCAGAATGTGAAGGGCTTTAAAAGTCAAACCAAAGAGTTTCTATTTTCTCCCAAAATCAAGATGGAGCCCCTGCAGCTTTTTGAGCAAAGGAGGAACATGCTCAGATCTGTGTTTTAGGCATATCAATTTGGAAGCTGTGTGGAATGAATGGGGCAGCTATTTGGTGGACAGAACTCCTGGCCTGGAGTCAGAAAGATCTGAATTCAAACCCAGTCTCAGACACTAGCTGTGTGACTCTGGGCAAGTCACTTAACCCTGTTTGCCTCAGTTTTCTCATCAGCAAAATGAGTTGAAAAAGGAAGTGACAAACCACTCCAGTATCTTTGCCAAGAAAACCCCAAATGTCGTCATGAAGAGTCAAGCACAACTGAAATGGCTGAATAACTACAACAATAATAGTAGGTTGAATTGGGGAGGGAAAAGATCAGATGCAAAGAGAAAATGAAGAGTTTATTTCAATATTCTAGACCAGTGATGAGGGCCTGAATTAGGGTACTGGTTATGAGTGGAGAGAAAGGGGAAAATGTGAGCAATAGTAGGAGACAGGTGCTCTCAACTGAACTAGGGAAGTTAAGAAGAAAGTAGGATTTGAGAGAATTCTATTTTGCACATGTTAAGTTAGAGATGTCTATAAGCCATCCAGCTGGAAATGTCCAAGGGGTATTTGCTGATGTGAGAGAGGATTTTAGGAGAGAAAGTAAGACTGGATATGGAGATCTATGAGTAATGGATATATGCTAGTTAAACTCATGAAACTAAGATTACAGAAAGAGTTTACAAAGAAAAGGCCTCCTAGAGAGCCATGAATTCTATCCATTGATGGATAAGAGACAGGAACAATGATGAAGCAATGGAGACTGAGAAGGTCTGGTCCCACATGCAGGAAAAGAACTAGGAGAGAGCAATGTCATAAAATACCACAGAGGAGGAAATATTCAAGAGAAAAATGTGACCAATGATGATGTGGAAAGGAAGAGGACCGAGAAAAGGCCTTCAGATTCGTCAATTAAAAGACTACCAGTAACTTTGCACAGAGCAAGTTTAGTTATGTGGTGTGGTGAAACATGAATTTCACGAGATTAAAGGGACCTTAGGAGATGGGGAAAGTAGAGTAAACAACTGAACAGCACCATGAATGGATTTATGGAAGAGGTGGCAGTGGAGTTGTCCTTTGACTCAATCTAATGATGCCATTAGATGCAAATGAGGAGGAAGCATCTTCTCTATGTGGTTGGGTCTGGAGAACAGTTGGCAGACCATTTGACTACAAGAATGTAGAGTCCATAAGGGTATTAAGCTAAAATCAAACTGGAGAAGTAATATAGAAGACTTCAAATGTCATATATAAGATTTTGATATCTTGTCCTAGAGGCAATAGGAAGGTACTGAAAACCTATAATGCACCTCTATTTATCTCATTTTATTGTGATCTTCTGATTTTATATCAATTTAATTTCAAAATATATTTTCCCCATAAATCTATTTATTTAAACATTTTTAAAAGAAAAAAAATCATCAAAATTGGTTAACAAATCAATAATATCTGATAGGAAATTCAATATTTTACACTCGATTTTAAAGAATTTTTGAGTAGAAATAGTAACATAGACTTCTATGGTATTCTATGCATTCTTTGCAGTTTTATATACTTCAGAGCATTTCTATTATAGATACCTTAAGGACAGACAACTTTTTCAACTGTCTTCCAAACAGGACTGGAAGCCCAATAAGATACCAAAATTATGCTTCATATCATATCCAAATACAGACAAAACAAGAGTTTTTTGTACTTAATGAAAAGTTTGAAATTTATGCCCCTTGAATCTGAAAAAAAAAATGTTTCTTGTGTGTTACTGTCTAATATAAGTTTTGAATCTTCTATGTAACTTATTCAACATTGACCTATCATAAAATAAATGTGTCATGAAAAACTTAGTTTCTTGGCATTAAAATCATGCATATTTGAAAAAACCGTTCCCACTGTGTTGCATCCCAGGAGGCTCTGTGTCGTGTCCCTACCCAACTCAGAATCTGCCTTCAAAGAAACTCTCAAACATCTGCAGGTAATTTATGTCTTTGATCTTACACCAGCAGTAATAAGATTCATTTCAACACACATTTAAGTGCCTACTATGTATGTAACATTGATGCAAAGTACTCAGTATACAAAAGCAAAGATGAATAGCAGAACTTGCCCTAAAGAAGGTTATGTTCTACTGATGGACATAACACATAGACAATGTAAGCAAACAACTAAACAAATGGATGGAGGAGTGAATGAACAAATTCATTAATAAGTAAACAAATAAATGAATGGAAAGACAAAGAGGTAAAGACAATTTCTTAATGGAGAAAACATTAACTACTATAGGAATTCCATTTCTCATCAGAGGCATGGGGCAGAGTCTGAACTCAGACTAGGGGGAATGTAAGAGGAGGAAATCCATTCCAGGTATGGGGTGGTGACCTGTACAAAGGCACCAAGGTGGAAACTGTAAAGCCAAGTTCTGATGCCAATGCCAAACATGATCAGAAATACATAAGAGACGATGCCATTCAGAACTAATTTTTCCCCCTCAAGCACCAAGATTCAAGTGTCATAATTTCCTGAGCAGGTAGAGGGTTCAGAGAAATCCTGGTTGGGTGCTGTGAAGGGTGTGTGAGTAATAAAGAGTTGTTAATGGCAGTAAGATCTCAGGTCAGAACTTTCTTCCTTTGAAGATTTTTTTAAATGTCATATTCAGTTGCTGCAGAATGGTATACTGGTTAAAGAACCAGCTTCAGAGTCAGGAAGAACTAGGGTCTTCCTATCCCTGGAATATTCTCCCTCTTCAACTCTATCTACTAAACACATTAGCTTCCTCAAATTAATGAAATAAGGTATACTTTATTTAGACAACTAGCCTCTTCTTTTTTTTTAGATTTCAAATGCTTTATTAACATCTGGTTTACATCATTCATTTCTGTCAGATATTGAGTTTTTTTTTCCCCATTTTTTCCCCATTTTTCCCCCACCCACCACCCCAGAATAGCAGTCCCACAGGATATCCCCTCAACCAATCTGCTCTCTCCCATATCTTCTCCCATACCCCCTTCGACTTTTCCAGTAGGGCAAGGTGAATCCTCGTGCCCCAATGCCTGCACAACTTATCTCCCAATTATATGCACAATAGTATTAATCATAGTATTCATATATTTTTTAAACATTTGGTTTTAAAAGGAAGATAAGCAACTCAGTATATACTCTACATGTGTAGCTATGCAAAACATTACCATAGTAGATATATTGTAAAAGACTGACTATATTTCCCTCCCCCGTATCCCGTCTCAAACCTGGTCCACTCCATACTTTGGTCCTGTCCCTTTTAAAAAGTTGGTGCTTCCAACCCCCACAGCCTGTCCTCCCTTCCATTGACCCCCCACCTCCTCATCCCCTTATCCCCTATTCTCCTGTAGGGTGAGAAACCCTATTTAGTATGTATGTCATTCTCTCCCTGATCCAAATTCAGTATAAGGTTTTGCCTTTTTGCCTTCCTGTTCTTCCCCTCCCTTGTAACAATTTTCCCTTGCTTCTTCTATATGATATAGTTCACCCCATTCTGTCTCTCCCCATCTCCTTTCATTATATTCCTCTCTCACCTCTTAATTTCACCTTTTAAGTATCATCCTTTCCTATTAAATTCAACCTGTGCCCTCTATCTATGTATACTTGAAAACTTATGTAGACACATTCATATATGTATTCATGTACCCATATACCCTTCTTCAACTATTTTCATACTGAGAAAAGTTTCATCAGTTACGGTTATAGTTTTTCCCTGTACGAATGTAAATAGTTCAACTTGGATAAGTTCATAATGATTTCTTTTCCCTGTTTACCTTCTCAAGCATCTCTTGCTTCTTGTATATGAATGTCAAATTTTCTATTAAACTCTGGGTTTTTCATAAAGAATGCTTGAAAATCCTCTATTCCACAGAATGACCATATTTGCCCCTGAAATATGATACTCAGTTTTTCTGGGTATGTTATTCTTGGTTTTAATCCCAGGTCTTTTGCCCTCTGGAATATCATATTCCATGCCCTTCAATCCCTCAGTGTAGAAGCTGCCAGGTCCTGCACTATCCTGATTGTGTTTCCACAATATTGAAATTGTTTCTTCCTGGCTGCTTGTAATATTCTCTCCTTGATCTGGGAATTCTGGAAACTGGCTAGAATGTTCCTAGGCGTTTTCTTTTTGGGATCTTTTTCAGGAAGTGATAACTGGATTCTTTCAAACTCAATTTTGCCCTCTGGTTCTAAAACATCATGGCAATTTTCCTTGACAATTTCTTGAAGGATGATTTCTAGATTCTTTCTTTGATCATGGTTTACAGGTAGTTCAATAAATTTTAAATTGTCTCTCCTGGATCTATTTCCCAGGTCAGTGGTTTTTCCCATGAGATATTTCACATTGCCTTCTGTTCTTTCATTTGTTTGGATCTGCTTAATAGCATCTTGATTTCTCATAAAGTCACTAGCTTCCATTTACTCCAATCTAATTCTGAAGGAATTATTTTCCTCAGTCAGCCTTTGAGATTCTTTTTCCATCTGGCAGATTTGGCTTTTTAAGGCATTCTTCTCCTCATTGCCTTTTTCAGCCTCTTTTGCCACTTGAGTCAGTCTATTTTTAAGGTGTTATTTTCCTCAGTCAGGCTGTTGACTCTCATTTCATACTTTTCTTGCATCTTTCTCATTTCTCTACCCAATTTATCCCCCACTTTTCTAATCTCCTTCTTAAGGTCCTCTATGGCCTGTAACCAGATCACATTTTCAATTAGAGCTTTGGGTGCAGGATTTCTGACCTCACAGTCCTCCGCCTGTTCCATGCTTTGATCCTCTTTGCCCCCCAAATAGGAGTCTAATCAATTTTCTGTTTATTTTGTTTCCTTTGTGTAGGCATATTGCCACTCTTACTTGACTTTTGAGTTTGTTACCACAGTAGGACTCTGCCACCAGCCAGGGGAGCTTCTGTCCCAAAAGCTGGGGTTTTCCCAATTGCCAAAGTTATTAATTGGGTGGCCTCTCTGAAGCCTCCACACACTCTGGCAAGCTTGTCACACACCCCAAGACTTCCACCCCAGACCACAATCCAGATCCAAGAAGGGTAAAATGAGCAATTACCCCCCAGACTGATCACCGGATCCCCCTACAGTTTGCAGGCCAGGAGCTGAAGCTGTAATGTGGCAATGTGATGCAAGCTGTGCTGGCTCCTCAGTGGCTTCTCACCCCCAGGGGAAAGAGGCCATGAGCTCTCCCAACCAGTCCCAAAGTCCATAGGACACTGACCTCTTGTCCTAGGCATCTATGTGTTGATAATTCTGGAAACAGCACAGATGCTGGTATTCTGGGGTCCCTCCAGCTGCCTGGTGTTCTGGGGTCCCTTCTGCTGGCGGCTGGTCCAACTCATGTGGACCTGGGCTCGGCCGCCAGAGTCCTGCACTGGCTGCTCCCTGCTGGGCTGCCAGGCTGTCCTCAGCAGGAAGTTACCTTCTCTGTGTCATTTTGTGGGTTCTGGAGCTCCAGAGGTCATTCACAGTTCCCCTTTTACATAATTGTGAAGTGGTGTGGGCCAGAGCTCTGCAGACGTGCTGTTTCAACTACCCTCTTCTTAATAAAGATGATAATAGTCCATACAACAAACTTTTATTAAGTATTTACTCTTTGTAAGGTACTGTATAAGATGCAAGACATGTAAGGGAAACTGTGATTGCCCTCAAAAAGCATACCTTCTAGGGTGTGTGTGTGTGTGTGTGTGTGTGTGTGTGTGTGTGTGTGCAACACCTAATCCAATAGAACATATATAAATATATTGTGTGTATTTATATATACACACATATGTATGTGTATGTATGTGTATATACATATATATGTGCATGTGTATATATATACATATATATATATATATATATATATATATATATATATATATGAATATGGATAGAATAAATACAAAGAAATTTCCAAGGAGAGAGGTCTACCAAAGGAGAGGTGGAATGAGCTTGTCAGAGATGAGAAGGCAGTGCATCCTAAGAAGGATTTAGGAGAGAGAATGCTGTGAATAGAGAACAGCAATCGGGTCAGTTTTGCACAAGTAGGTGAAGGAGGGGAATGTGCAAAAAGTTGGGAAAGCAGGCTGGAGTCAGAATTGAAGGGCTTTAAAAGTCAATTCAAAGAGTTTGTATTTTCTCCTAAAAGCAAGAAGGAGTCCCTGCAACTTTCTGAGCAAAGGAGTGACAATCTCAGAACTGTGTTTTAGGAATATCAGATTGGCAGCTGTGTGGAATGAAGGAGGCAGCTAGGTGCTACAGTGGATAGAGCTCCTGGCCTGGAGTCAGAATGACCTGAATTCAAATCTAGCCTCAGATACTTACCAGCTGTGTGACTCTAGGCAATTAAAATCCCATTTTTTACAGATAACCTTTCTCAACACTTCTTAATTTTAGTACCTTAAACTTTGTTAATTATTTCCAATTTATCTGACATATAGCTTGCTTTGTGCTTTACAAATACTATCTTATTTAATCCACACAATAGCCCTGATAGTTCAGTGCTAATATTACTTCTATTTCACAATTAAGGAATCTGAGGCCAGTAGCAGTTAAGTGACTTGCCAAGGGTCCCACAGTTAATAAGTGTCTGAGGAAGGATGTGAACTCAGGTGTTCCAGATTCCAAGCCCTGTGCTCTGTCCCTTCTATCATCTAGCTGCCTCTATTTGTAGAAAGAATTATTAAAAACTCATTCCTTCCCAAGTGTCCTTCTTTCATTAAAAATAATTTCAGGTGTGCTTTACTTATGAAATACTCTCTAATTCTTCAGTTTTTGTCAAGAGAAAATTGTCCCCAGATTATTGTCATTATATACTGGACCACACTTGTCAAATCACCTAAGGCTTTCAATGACAATTACTGATCATCACCCTTCTTTCCCATATCAGGAAAGATTACATTCTCAGCAATTCATAAAATATGCAAGACCTGATAGCCTGCCTAAAATTTACCTCCACCAGCTTGAAGAGAGGATCAGAATCTTTTCTGTAACTCAATTCTATTTTTAACTTATGAGAAACCTTTATTTCTGCTGAGAGTCAAACTGAGAAGTGATAAGATGTTTTATTTTCTCTTGAAGGAGGAAATAATACCCAACAGTGAGCAAAGAGGACAGAAAACAGAATATGAAAGATAGCTGGAAGTCATATATGTATATGTATATGTATATGTATATGTATATGTATATGTATATGTATATAATATGCATTTTGTAAAATGTGTATATATATGTACATGTGTAACATATACATATAAATTTATATTTGTGTATACACACACTCAAACCAAATACTTCTGGCTGTGCAGATAACAGTGGATTATACGTACTCTTTGCAATAGGGTGTTGGAAAGATTCTACTAATGAGAGATGAAAAACTGAAGGTGCAGCACAAGATAATCCAAAAAAAGGCAGTCATAACTGCTAATTAATAATGATAATACCTTTATACCTTGTGATAAGGTCCCCCTCCTGGCAAATAGGCAACCTGCTATGGCAGTTTTTAGAGTGACTTGGTAGAAGAGAGAACTCTAATGCAAGTTCACCGTGTGTGGGGATGAGGAGAATGTTTCAGTGTCTTAGAGAAACTATTATGTTTTAGTTTCTCCAGAAGGGAGCAAAGAATGACATATGTACAAGTTGCCTGCTAGATGAAAAACTGGAATGGTTATGGAAATATCCCCCATTCTCTGGCTTATTAGGGCCAATGGGTATTCCTTGAAATAACAGAGGAGGGGCAGCTAGGTGTCACAGTGAATAGAGCACTAGCCCTGGAGTCAGGAGGACCTGAGTTGAAATCTAGCCTCAGACATTTAACACAAAAACTAGCCATGTGACCTTGGGCAAGTCACTTAACCCCAACTGCCCTTCAAAAAGAAAGAACAAAGAAATGCTTCAAGAGAAAAACAAGAAAATGAATCTGAAGAGACAAAGCAGAAAGCATCCAGAAATGAGAACCTTGGGTAGAAAACTGACAAAAACAACCTCATGTTTTTTCATCAATGCTGCCATTTGAAAGGAGAGCTTTTAGATGACAAATAAAAGTAGGGGAAGTGTTGGAGAACATGACTTTAATTTCTGGACAAGGGTTTGAATTTAAAGAATTATAGGTTCTTGGCTAGGAATGGCGTACATTTCATGAAGTTCAAGAAGAAAATGCTCTTCTAGGAAATAGAATCAAAAGTTCCTTTGACCAGGAGAGAAAACTGCCCGTCTAGTACCTGAACACATGGCATCACCAAGTAACAGGTATGATAAAGAAGAGAAAACAGTCGGAGATATGACCAGAAAGTTACAGGAAACAATATCTGCTCTCATATATCTAAACATAAATGCACAGTGTATGGGCAATAAACAAGGTGAAGCAGAGATCTTAGTGCAAGGAAATAAATTCAACCTCATATTAGGTGGAGATTTGGTAGGATGTGACTAAAATACTATAATGGAAGGATATACTTTATTCTAAAGGAATAGATGAGATAAAAGGGTAAGTAGAATGGCATCATATATCAAGTAAATTGATTCCAATGTGGAAATCCACAAACCCTAAAGGAAAGCCTAGTGATTAACATTTGGAAGGAGAAATAAGAGTTATTTTGGTGGGAGTGTATTATAGATGGGCTGAACAGAAACAAATCAGGCATGGAGTCAGGATTGAGTAGTACTGGAGAATTATCTAGACAATTCAGCTGTCCAGAAATCTTCTGCAATTCTCTTTCTTCTAAAAGCAAGGAAGCTGAGAAATTATCGTTTTGCCTTAGTGATCATTTTCTTCGTCAGAAGATAGAAGAAACAACAAGGGAAGGAATGTTGTTCAAATAAAAAGAGTAACATTAGAGTCATCCAACCTGAGTTCAAATTGCAAGGTGACCACTTGTGTGATCTCTTTTTTTCCCAAATGCTTCATTAACTTCTGGTTTACATCATTCATTCCCGCCAGATTTTGAGTTACAATTTTTCCCCATTTTCCCCCTACCCACCACCCCAGACTGGGATATCCCCTCATCCAATCTGCTCTCTCCCATATCTTCTCCCATACCCCCTTAGACTTTTCCATTAGGGCAAGGTGAAACTCTGTGCCTCAATGCCTGCACATCT
Source organism: Gymnobelideus leadbeateri (assembly GCA_011680675.1). Taxonomy (NCBI): domain Eukaryota; kingdom Metazoa; phylum Chordata; class Mammalia; order Diprotodontia; family Petauridae; genus Gymnobelideus; species Gymnobelideus leadbeateri. The sequence goes on along the minus strand of WOXC01012109.1, from coordinate 55,709 downwards.
TATCTCTCAATTACATGCAAAATAGTATTAATAATTGTATATATATATATACATTTATTAATAATAGCATTTATAGATATATTTAATTATAAATAATAGTATGTGTGTATGTGTATATATGTACATATATATATGTACATATATATGTACATATATATATGTACATATATATATGTACATATATATATATATTTAATTTAAAAACTTCAAATTCCAGATCCATTCCCTTCGTCCCTTGTCACCCATTCCCTTTGGGAAGATAAGCAATTCAGTATGTGTTGTACATGTAGAGCTATGGAAAACATTACCATAGTAGATATATTGTAAAAGAATGGCTATATTTCCCTCCCACCCATTCCACTCCCCACCTGATACATTCCCTACTTTGATACTGTCCCTCTTCAAAAGTGGGTGCCTCCAACGTCCCCTCCCCGAAGCATGCCCTTCCCTCCATCATCCACCCTCTCATCCCCCTCCCCCATACTTTCCTGCAGGGCGAGATATCCCATTTAGTATGTATGTCATTCCCTCCCTGAGCCAAATTCAATGAGAATATGGTTTTGCCTTTTTGCCTTCCTGTTCGTCCCCTCCCCTGTAACTACTTCCCCTTGTCTCTTCTACATGAGACAGTTTACCCCATCCTGTCTCTCCCCATCTCCTCTTGCCACATTCCTCTCTCATCTCTTAACAGCATCTTGATTTCTCATAAAGTCACTAGCTTCCATTTGCTCCAGTCTAACTCTGAAGGAATGAATCTCCTCAGTGAGCTTTTGAGATTCTTTTTCCATCTGGCAAATTTGGCTTTTTAAGGCATTCTTCTCCTCATTACCTTTTAGAGCCTCTTTTTCCATTTGAGTTAGTTTATTTTTATGGTGTTATTTTCCTCAGTCAGGCTGCTGACTCTCATTTCATACTTTTCCTATATCCTTCTCATTTCTCTTCCCAATTTTTCCTCCACTTCTCTTATTTGGTTTTTAAAATCCTTCTTAAGGTCCTCTATGGCCTGTAACCTGCTGGTATTTTCATTTGGGGCTTTTGGTGCAGGATTTCTGACCTCACAGACCTCCTCCTGTTCCATGCTTTGATCCTCTTTGCCCTCAAAATAGGAATCTAATGTTGAATTTTTCTCTTTATTTTGTTTCCTTTCCCTAGGCATGTTGCCACTTAATTACTTGAATTTTGAGTTTGTTGCCATAGTAGGACACTGCCATCAGCCGGGGGAGCTTCTGTCCCAAATGTTTGGGTCTTCTCAATTGCCAGAGGTATTAGTTGGGTACCCTCTCTGAAGCCCCGACACACTCTGGCAAGCTGGACACACACCCCAAGACCTGTACCCCAGACCAACATCCAGATCCAAGAAGGGTAAAGCAAGAGCTATTACCCATGAAACTGATTGCTGGATCCCCCTACAGTTTGCAGGACAGAAGCTGAAGCTGCAATTAAGCTGCAAAATGGCGGCTGTGCTGCAGCTCCTCAGTGGCTTCTCAGCCCCAGGGGAAGAAGCTGACAGGTTCCCAAATACTGATCCCAAAGTCCATAGGGCAGTAACCCCTCACTTTGTCCTAGTCATCTATGTGTTGGTAATTCTGGGAAAGCCACAGCTTCTAGTGTTCTGGGGTCCCTCCAGCCGGCTGCTGGTCAGGCCACCCTGGGGCTAAAACCTCTGACTCACATGGTCCTGGGCTCGGCTCTCAGAGGACTGTGCTTGCCACTCCCTGCAGGGCTGTGTAGCTGTCCTCAGTGGGAGGAGCTTCTCTCTGTCATTCTGTGAGTGCTGGAGCTCCAGAGGTTCTTCAGAGTCCCCTTTTACATAATTTTGAAGTGGTGTGGGCAAGAGTGCTGTGGAAGTACTGTTTCTACTCCACCATCTTGGCCCCACTCCCCCACTTGTGTGATCTTGAAGGATTTGGTCAATTACACTTCTAAGTCTTAAGTTCCACATCTGTAAAATGAGGGTTGAACAAAATGACTTCTCAGAACCCTTCTAGCTCTATGATCCTCTCTGACTTACTATTTATGATCTCATTTCCAAGAATAAAAATTAGATCTAGGAAGGAGGAAACCACATTATCTTAAGCAAGAAGGGGAATGTTGGGAATCACTTGTATAGGGTCACAATTCCATGGAGAAAGGAAGTGGTAGGAGCTTTCAAGCTGAAGAGAAATATGACTGAGCATATAACCACTTATACATATATATATATATATATATGCATATATATATATATATATATATATATATATATATATATATATATATATATGCCAGTAGAACAACATAGGAAGAAAAACTGAGGCAACCTTTTCAAGGAAAATTGTATTGATATTTTCTGTTTCTTATGTCACCATATTAATTCCTACCCCTTTGCCTACCTGAGAGCCATCTGATATGACAAGCAGCATCTTTCTTTTGAAAAGGAAAAAAGTTAGCACAACTGATCGGCACATTGAGAGTGTTTGAAAACATGCAAGGCATTACACTTATGGACCTCCCACCTCCACCAAGGGATAGGTTGGGTATTTTCCTAAAGCTCTTCATTTGAGTCCCAGTTTATTCTTATAGTTTTGTCATATTTACTTTGGATTTTTGTGTGTGCCATTGTTCTTTCCATTTACATTCTTATAATCACTGTGTATATTATTTTTTTGGCTCTGCTTACTTCACTCTGCATCAAATAATTTAACCATTTCCATGCTTCTCAGTATTCATCATAGACATAATTTCTTTTTAATTTAATATTTTATTTTCTGCAATTACATGTTAAATATTTTTTAATATTCACTTCTTAAAACTTTGAGCTCCAAACTCTCTCTCTCCCTCTCTTACTCTATAGGAAAATATAAGCAGAATGGAATAAAATAAGGCAGAAGGGTGATAGAAGGAAGAACAGATTGGGGAAGGGATAATCAGAATGCAGGTAGTTTTGGAGTGGGGAAGGGGAGAGATAGAGAGAAAATTTAGAACTCAAAATCTTATGGGAATGAATATTGAAAACTAAAAATAAGTAAATACATTTTAAAAATAAAATAAAATTATACATAGTATATATCTGTAGTCATGTATGCAATATTCTTTTTCTATTCTGCCATGGAGCACACCAATTTTATTTGGTGTTTTTTAAGTGTGTGAAAAAGAATAATAAGAAACAATACTGGAACAGTAGTTAAGAGCTACTGTTGTTGGGTTTTTTTTTTTTTAACTATGGCGACATTTCTGTTTTAGAAATACCTGTGACTTTTTGTGATGGCAGGCATGCAATTAAGTGTTTACTATACACCTGACACTGTCCTGAGTTCTTGGGCTACAAATACAAGCAAAAAGAAAGACCATGCCTTCCAGGAGTTTACATTAAATGGTGGGAGGGGAGGGAGGCAGAGTAACAACATAAAACATTAGGTGAAAAGCAGGGTAGAGGAGGAAGAAAAGAAGGCACTCTTTCCAAAGTATGAGGGCAAAGTCCACAGAGAGTCAGAAGCACATTAGGAGGATAATGAAGCATGATTAACCTGACCCTATTCCCAAAATGGAGGTACCTGGAAGGAATTTACCAATGGGAGAAGGGGGATAGAACTGCAGAGGGATGTTCCATGGTGAGACTTAAAAGTAGGACTAAAGAAAGGGAGATCAATTGACATGGATGCCCTCTTAAACTCAGCTTCTGTGATTTCCTCTGGTCCATGGTTAACTGGCAGCAATCTTTCCTTTGGGAACCCATTGCTTTAATAGGTTAGATGGAGATGGGCATATCATATTAGCAGCAAAAGAAAAATTACTTATAATGGATCATATAACTTTAGGAACAATTTAAAAAGTGATTAATTTTCAGTTCTGTGTTGGTATTTGCATAATATCTTGTCAGATATTAAATATATCCATAGATAGCAAATTATACTCAGTTGTAGCAAAATGTCTCTTGCCATTAAGTTTGTCACAAATGTGGGAAAGATTATGTATATGGGGGTTGATGTCTGTTATGTAGTTGAGTTACAGTGAAGCATGGAGTAATATTTCATGGAAACTATGTGATAATTCTCCTGGAAGCAATGATAAAAACCAATATGAGGTAGAAAGGGAAGAAGTAGACCTTGAACTGAAAGTGGAACTCTGAGCTGGGATGCGCAGATTTTAATTAGATTGATTGAAATGAAAGAGACCTGAGTCTTAATTATACAGGGACACAAAAGAAGGGCGAATCTACTCTATACTGTCGTATGGGTATCATTCTTAAATGATCTCTCTTAGACTTATTTTGATGGGGATCTACTTTAGAGGTCCCCAGAAATACTTTGATATTTAGGAATCTGTTGTTTCATCAATGTGGATACTCTGTGGCATTGCTCCAATCACAACCAAACCATACCTTCTTACCTTGTCCAATTTTTGTCCATGTCCTCCCTAGAGGTTATATGGGAGGTTATATGGGACCTATTCAGTTTGCTAGAGAACTCCTTCTAGCTTTTCTGATATTCTGTGGTTACCAGTACAGCTTTCTGTCTATCTCTAATCTCTCACTCTCGTTATATTACTAGTGCTCCTTCTTTTCCAATCACACATTCACCAACTGAATGGTAATATGCTGCAGCCTAGTCACCACCATGTATCCTTCCAGAGCCTTTACTAGGCAACTTTTTTTGGTTTTGTTTTCCTTTTGCTTTTTTGGAGGGAAAATTGAGGTTAAGTGACTTGCTCAAGCTCACACAGCTAGTTTTAAGGCCAGATTTGAACTCAGGTCTTCCTCTCTCCAGGGTGGGTGCTCTATTCACTGTGCCACCTAGCCACCCCTATACAATTTTTTACCACTGCATTCCACTCACTATGTCCTAGGCAAGATGTAATGGCTCACTTGAATAAAAATACAATGGTCCTGAAAAATCAATATGAAGTTATTGCCGAGGATAGGGCAGCTAAGTGGCTCAGTGAATAGAATGCCTGGAGCCAGGAAGACCTGAATTCAGATCTAACCTCAGATACTGATTAGTCACATGACCCTGGGCAAGTCATTTAACCCAATTTGCCTCAGTTTGCTCATCTATAAAAAGAGCTGGAGAAAGAAATTAAAACCACTCCAATATCTTTGCCAAGAAAACTCCAAACAGAGTCACAGAATGTTGGACACAATTGAAATGACTGAATAATAACAACAAAATTGCTGGGGATGAAGTGAGTGGAGAAAGAGGATGGAGTGGAGAAAATGACCTCAGTCTGATATTTGGCATTTTCATGTAATATTTTTTTTTTTTTTTTTTACAAATACTTTATTAACTTCTGTTTTACATCATTCATTTCCGCCAGATTTTGAGTTACAATCATTTTCCCCCCATTATTCCCCTACCCAACCTCCCAGAATAGCAGTCCCACATGATATCTCTTCCTCCAGTCTGCTCTCTCCCGTACCTTCTCCCATACCCCCATCAACTTTTCCATTAGAGGAAGATGAATCTTTGTGTCCCAATGCCTGCACATCTTATCTCCCAATTATAGGCAAAAGAGTATTAATAATAGTATTATATATATATTTGAAACATTTAATGTTAAGACCTTGAATTTCAGATCCATTTCCTTCCTCCCTTGTCACCCATTCCTTCTTGGGAGATAAGTAATTCAGTATATGTTGTACATGTCTAGCTATGCAAAACATTATCATAGTAGATATATTGTACAAGGCTGCTTATAATTCCCTCCCACTCATCCCACCCCCCACCTGGTCCATTCCCTACATGATCCTGTCCCTCTTCTATAGTGGGTACTTCCAACCTCCCCTCACCCCAAGGATGCCCTCCCATCCATCATCCCTCCTCTCATCCCCCTTCCCCCTATCCTGCTGCAGGTTGAGATATCCCATTTAGTATGTATGTCATTTTCTCCCTGAACCAAATTCAATGTGAATGTGGTTTTGCCTTTTTAGCCTTCCTTATTCTCCCCCTCCTTTGCACCCACTTCCCCTACATGAGATAGTTTACCCTACCATGTCTCTCCCCATCTCCTCTTGCCACTTTCCTCTCTCACCTCATAATTTCATCCCTTGAGTATTCTCCCTTCCCAACAAAATCAACCTATGCCCTCTATCCATATATAACTGTAACCATATACACACACATTCACATATGTATTCATATGACCACACCCCCTTCTTCCATTATTTTCATAGTGAGAAAGATATCATCAGTTACAGATATTGCTTTTCCATATAGGAATGTAAATAGTTCAACTTTGATAAGTTCCTTTTGATTTCTTTTCCCTGATTACCTTCTCAGGCATCTCTTCCTTCTTGTGTCTGGATGTCAAATTTTCTATTCAATTCTGGTTTTTTCCTCAAGAATGCTTGAAAGTCCTCTATTCCACTGAATGACCATATTTTCCCCTGAAACAAAATACTCAGTTTTGCTGGGTAGGTGACCCTTGGGTTCATTCCCAGTTCTTTTGCCCTCTGGAATATCATATTCCATGCCCTTCGATCCCTCAGTGTAGAAGCTGCCAGGTCCTGGGCTATTCTGATTGTGTTTCCACAATATTGAAATTGTTTCTTCCTGGCTGCTTGTAGTATTTTCTCCTTGATCTGGGGATTCTGGAACCTGGCTATATGTTTCTGGGAGTTTTCTTTTTGGGATCTTTTTCAGGAGGTATTCTGGATTCTTTCAACCTCTATTTTGCCCTCTGGATCTAAAACATCAGGGCAGTTTTCCTTGAGAATTTCTTGAAGGGTGATTTCTAGGTTCTTTCCTTGATCATGGCTTTCAGGTAGTCCAATAATTTTTAAATTGTCTCTCCTGGATCTATTTTCCAGGTCAGTGGTTTTTCCCATGAGATATTTCACATTGCCTTCTAATCTTTCATTTGTTTGGATCTGCTTAACAGCATCTTGATTTCTCATAAAGTCACTAGCTTCCATTTGCTCCAGTCTAACTCTGAAGGAATGAATCTCCTCAGTGAACTTTTGAGATTCTTTTCCATCTGGCAAATTCGACTTTTTAAGGCATTCTTCTCCTCAATGCCCTTTTGGGCCTCCTTGCCATTTGAGTTAGTCTATTTTTTAAGGTGTTTTCCTCAGTCAGGCTGTTGACCCTAATTTCATACTTTTCCTGCATCCTTCTCATTTCTCTTTCCAATTTTTCCTCCACTTCTCTTATTTGATTTTTAAAGTCCTTCTTAAGGTCCTCTATGGCCTGCAACCCGCTCATGTTTTCCCCTGGGGCTTTTGGAGCAGGACTTCTGACCTCACAGTCCTTTTCCCGCTCTATGCCCCAAAATAGGAGTCTAGGGTTGCATTTTTCTGTTTCCTTTGCCTTGGCATGTTGCCACTTAATTGCTTGACTTTTTGGGCTTGTTGCCACACTATGGCTTTAAGGCCAGATAGAGGAATTTTCGTCCCGAACGTGTGGGGGGCAACTTCCGTTTCTGGCAAGCTATAAACCCACCCACAACTTCCACCCTAGATCACAATCCAGATCCAGGGAGGTTAAAGCAAGAGCGATTACCCCCCAAGACTGATCGCTGGATCTCCCCACGATTGTAGGCTGGGAGCCGGAAATGCCTCTGAAAACTACACAGTGGCGTGTCTCCTCAGCAGCTTCTAGCCCCCAGGGGAGGGAGCTGACGCATTCCCCAAATACAGGTCCCAAAGTCCATAGGACACTAACCTCTTAATTTGTCCTAGGCAAGTCTATGTTGATAATTCTGGCATCTCCACAGTTCCTGGTGTTCTGGGGTTCCTCCAGCAGGCTGCTGGCCCTGCCACCCTGGGGCTAAAACCTCGGCTCAGGTGGACCTGGGCTCCGCTCGGCTCCTGTGCTCTGCGCGCTGCCGGCTCCCAGACCACTGCGCTGGTCCTTCCTGCAGGGTGCTGGGCTGTCCTCAGCGGGAGGTTAGCTTCTCTGTGTCGTTCTGTGGGTGCTGGGGCTCCAGAAGTTTTTCAGAGTCCTTTTTTACATAGTTTGTGGAGAATCTGGGGGCAGAGAGGCTTGGAGGAGCTGTTTCTACTCCGCCATCTTGGCTCCTCCCCTTCATGTAATATTTTTGCAAACTAAGTGTTCAGATCTGTTATATGTTTGTTGCTAAAGGACTCCAAGGGCTTGGAGTGCCCTCTAAACTCAGCATCTTTGAAATCTGGCACCCTGGTACTTTGCCAGCCACCCCCTGCTCATTAGGGCAATACAGAATTCCATTGGCTTTTTAGTCATCTGAAATTTTAATTCTTCAGAGATTGTGGGTACGATGAATTGCAGCCATGTAGCATTCCAGGGAAAATATTCATATTTAAAAGGCAGTTTTCTTTTCAGGAAGCACCTGGGAAATCATTGAAAACACTGTAACTTTCCAAACTCAAGTCCCAGCCCTTTCTTCTCCCCTAATTCAATTATGTATTTAATTCATAGTTGTCCTTTGGTGTTTCTCTACCAGAGAAAGAGAGAGAGAGAGAGAGAGAGAGAGAGAGAGAGAGAGAGAGAGAGAGAGAGAGAGAGAGAAATGATAGATAAATAGATACACAGACAGATAGATAGTGTAACAATAATGCAACATTTACAACACCCCCAGGGCTTATGAATATGCTGGTATAGTTGTGAATCACAAATTGTAGCAGACTCTCCACACAGAGGGCAGAACCAAAGCCTTTATTCAAATACCAGAAAACTGAGTCCCAGAACCAGAAAGCCAAAGTCATTACAGTAGCCATGAAGTTCATACACATGGTTAATGCACTGAACACCCACATTCCCAAGCCTTCATAGCAGGACAGGCTCCCTCGAGCAGGGATCCTCCTCTCTCACTTACTGTAGCTCCTCAGCCTGGTTCTTGGAAGTTCTTAGCAGAAATTCCCAAAGGAAAGGTCTCAGCAGAAGTTCCCAGAAGAAAGGTCCCAGAAGAAGTTGCAGCCTCCAGATGCTCACTGAGAAAACTTCTGACTGTCCAGCTGTTGCTCTTACTTATTTATGGTATAGCTCCTCCCTGTTCTTCCCTTTGCTGTTACATCAGCAACTTCCTCCCAAGGTGGTAACTACTTCTGCGCTAATTAAATAGCTTTAACAAGGTGTTAACTTGAAACAAGGTGCTAAGTACCTGCTTGCTTGCCAATACAAAGGGGCATGGAAGATCTTTAGATTCCATTATGTTACATTCCCCCTAAGATCTTTCATGTCCCTTACATGGCAAAATACATTAATAATACATTTCATTATATGGGATAATGGGAGTTTTAGGAGTAACTGGTGTCAACAGAATTTTACAATATAACAAGGATAGCACACAGAAAACAATATTTTAGGGTGGGGCTTGAGCACAAGCTCCCCATCATTCTCCCTCCAACAAATGGGATCCCAAAATCTTGGGGTAAGGGCAAAGGTCTTTTCCTCCATGGCTATTTGCTGCTGAAATTGGATTAGAGCTGTCCCTGTCCCAAGAGGTCCCATTTGACAGGTCAGTTCCTTAGCCAGCAGTTGGAATGTACTTGATGCCAGGTCCAGAGGTGACACATCACAGTTGTGGACAGTGGGTGACATCCAGCTTAAACTGTCAGGCATTTACAGGTGGAGGGTATCAAGCCTGCAGAAATAAATCTAGCAAACAAGGTGAACAGACAAAAAGCCAAGAAGAAACAAGGAGATACTAAACAGCAACAAGGTAGATGCAGGATCAGCCATGCTTCTAGAGTCCATGAGTTCACTACTGTATCCTCACTCACAATAGAATATATGAGTTAAGGGTACAATTTTGTAATCACCTTCTCCCAAATAAACAATAGTTACAGTGTTACCCTTCCCATGTGCTATAATCTCCACAGCCTTTGGAACATCATCTGGCTTCCAATTTACCCATACTTTAGGTCCCAATTTTATTCTATCAGTAGAACCAAATCTTTCAGTTCCTCTGTTAGTTATTTTGGAAGGAGGGTCAGTTTTTACAAGTGGTATTATTTTACCACTTGAACAATAATCACTTGAACTAATCTATCATTTTTACAAAACTTTATGGGTTCCACACCTAAATTATGGAATGTCACAATAATTTCCCCTTGATGATTAGAATCTGTTACTCTAGCCAATACATGTATTCCTCGAGCTGTTAATCCTTATTTGGGTAAAATCTGTTCAAAATGGTTTTTAGGGATTCTTATGCATATTCTGATGGGGATTTTTCTTATTTCTTTTCTGTCCAACTAAAAGTCCTCTAAACAATATAAATCATAACCTGCCAAACTAGGTGTTCCTGGATACGGTGCTAGGACAGCTAGCCTCAAAGTCCAATACTCATTTTTTGGGATCTTATATGTTTGTTGTTTTCTAATTTGCAGATTTGGGGTCATCATCCTGGCTAGAGGTGTACTTCCTCCCAATGGTCATTTATTCAAATTATGTAAAGCCATGAACAAATTATCCTTCCAATATTGATATGAATTATTGGAACTTAACTTCCTTAACTGTTCTTCAATAATCCATTCATTCTTTCAGTTTACCCAGATGCTTGTGGATAATATGGAATATGATGTATTCATTCTATATTGTTTAGTATACAATACCACTTCATTTCATTACCTTTGAAATGTGACACATTATCACTTTGAATCTGCATTGAGGTTCCATAATACAGACTTAGAGATCTAGAGTTTTATAGGTGTTTTCTGGGTTGCATTCTTCTAAGGACAAGCCACTAGTACACCTGAATAGGTATCAACACATGTACATATAAATCTGCATCCTTTATCTTGTGGTAGTGGACCAGTATAATCTATTTGACAGATTTGGGCTGGGACTTTTCCTCTTGCTATCTCCCCAGTTATTACCTGTTCATTCCTTTTCCATTTGACATATATGACGTTCTTCTGCTATCTGTTTTAACTGTGAATGAGAGATACTAATACCTCAATCTTGTGCCCACAGTATCTATAGATAGATAGTAGATAGATGATCGATAGATAGATATACACACCCACATAGGATAAAACAATTACCTGCCTATGCAACAATGTATTAATAGTCTGTACTATAAATATCGTTTCACCATTTTGTTTTTCCTATAGGTATCAACTGGTCAATCTCTTTCGAGAAATTTGTATCCTGTTAAGGATGCCCTGTACTGTTTTGGCTCTTCATTCAGGCAGTACTTTATTATCTATACATTAATGTCTGGTACTTATGGAAGAACTCATTATCCCTCTGATATACAGGATATCATCCATTAAGAGACAAAGAATACCCTAAACAAAATTCTTAATATTCAGTCACAAAACTGAACAATATAATTCTTTAAAATAATTTTAAACTGTGTAATACTGATGAGTCTGGGATTGTATTTGATAAATAACTAAATTATTGGGGCAACTAGGTGGTGCAGTGAATAGAGCGCCGGCCCTGGAATCAGAAGGACCTGAGTTCAGAGCCAGCCTCCGACACCTAATCCGCACAAACAAAAACCTAGCCGTGTAACCTTGGGCAAGTTACTTAACCCCAATTGCCCTAAAGGGGCGGCTAGGTGGCGCAGTGAGTAAGAGTGCCGGCCTCGGAGTTTGGATGAACCGAGATCAGATCCGGCCTCAGAAAATGAGCACCCACGCATAAATAATGACTAGCCATGTAACCTTGAGCAAGTTACTTAACCCCAATTGCTTTAAAAAAAAAAAATAACTAAATTATTGTGCTATCTGCATCAAATTATCTTACTTCTCATCCTTATATCCTAGAATCCTTTGTGAGTTCCAAAACTCATCTAAAATGCCACCCCTTACAGGATGCCTATCTTGAAGGCTGAAAAATTACTTTCAATGTACTTTGTATATATTTCTTATTTACTTATGTGCAAGCCTATCATTCCTTTCTCCCAATAAAATGTAAGCTTGCCAAAGAGAAAAAAATATTTTTTCTTTGTATTCCCAGAACTTAGCATAGTTCCTGGCACACACTCGGTGATTAATAAATGATTATTGAATTGAACTATCGCTGAATTGAATGATAAGAGGCAATATGATTAATGGAGGAGTAAAAGATCCTATTTATGGTTAATTCACAATTTATGCATTTTCAAAGTTTGATTGAATGGTATCTATGGAAGCAAGGCACTGTTCAATTAATTTTAGCAGGGTATTTATGTGGAATTCAAGACTCAGAAGATTCATACTTCTACAAAACACATTTCTCCTATATATCCTTGTCTTAACCTGAATATAAATACTATTCTACAATTAATTGCATAGCATAGAACCTACATTCTCACATGCTCACTAAATGATTGAAGTTACTGAGTTATAGAAACATTCCACTGAAAATCTTTTTTTTTTTTTGCTTCTTGAAGGGCAATTGGGGTTAAGTAACTTGCCCAAGGTCACATGGCTAGGTTTTTTTGTTTTTGTCTGTTAAGTGTCTGAGGCCGGATCTGAACTCAGGTCCTTTTGACTCCAGGGCCGGCGCTCTACTCACTGCGCCACCTAGCTGCCCCCCACTGAAAACCTTATAGATACCTTTGTATGAAAACCAAAGAATCTTAGACTTAGAAGGTAACTCAGAAATAATAAAAGTGATAATGATTATGATGCTATAGAAAAAATAATCATGAATAATGAAAACACACTCCAGCCATATCATAATTAGAATCTTATATAACAGTCTCTACTAAAGTTAAATGGATAGTATCTACTTACCCTATATATCATCCAACTATGCTTTAAAAATTAATTAAATATAAATTGATTATAGAGAATGTGATGCATATATATACATACACATATATGTACATATACATGTATGTATATATACATACATATATATGTACATGCACATGTGTGTGTGTGTGTGTGTGTGATGACCATTAAATTCAACAAATCAATTTTGGGGGATTTAGCAAATGAAGAGAATGTTGGCAAAAGTGATATGTATATGGTCTTTTTGTGTCCTAAGCTATTATAAAGGTTTGTCAAGGACCTAGAAATATTGGCCAGTTTGTCTATGGCAATGCCACTGATTCGGATGGCACTCTGTCTAGTGTAATACAGCTGTTGTTACAATCTATAAAATGGACTGAGTGGCAAATGAATGTACACTAGCCCTACATGGAACTAACCAGAGCTGATGTGAAATCTCAATAGCCCCCCTGATGGCAATGCTTTGGTATACATGTTCCTGATCCCTACAATAAGCAAACTATGGATTTACATGAAATAAACTAATGTCAGTTTTGATATTTTTTTCTTTATTAAGGGAAGGATTCAACATGAAAATACAATATACAATAAAATATTAATAGGAACCAGTGATTTCATTCCATTTTATTCACATGTCATCACTTGTTTAGCCATTCCCCAACTGATGGGTAGGTCCGTTCAATTTCCAACAATTTGCCATCACAAAAAATTGCTAAAAATGTTTTATACATATAGGTACTTTCCCTCTTATTATTTATCTTTTGGGGATATAGACCTTGTAGTGGTACTGCTACGTCAGAGGGCATGCACAGTTTTATAGCCCTTTGGCATAGTTCAAAATTGCTCTCCAAATTGCTGGATCAGTTCACAACTCCTCCAATCTTGCATTAGTGTCCTGATTTTCCCACACCCCCTCTAATATTTCTCATTTTCCTTTTCTGTCATATTAGCCAATCTAATAGGTGTGAAGTGGTAACTCAAGGTTGTTTTAATTTGCATTTCTCTAATCAATAGTGATTGCAAACACTTTATATGACTATAAATAACTTTAATTTCTTCATCTTAAAACTGCCCATATTCTTTGACCATTTATCAATTGAGGAATTACTCATTCTTATAAATTTGACTCCATTCTCTATATATTTGAGAATTGGGGCCTTTATCAGAGAGACTTGTGGTTAAAAGAAAAATTCCCCAGCATTCTACTTTCCTTCCCATCTTGGCTACATTGGTTTTGTTTGTGCAAAAACTTTTTTTTTTAATTCAATGTGTTTAAATTTACCCATTTTATATTCTGTACTACTCTTTATCACTTTTATCAAAAGTTCTCACCTTATTTATAGGCCTCACGGATAAACTATTTAATGCTCCCTTAATTTGTTTATGATATCACCCACAATGTCTAAATCATACATCCATTTTGACCTCATATTGATATACAATGAGAGATATTCTATACTTCTATACTGAGTGTCTGACAAACTGACACTTTTCCCCGAAGTTTCTGTTAAGTAGTAAGATCTTATCCCAGAAGATGGAGACTTTGGATTTATCAAATACTTAGATTACTGTGTGTTACTAGATTGGTATATATTGTGTATTTTATTCCATAGATCCACAACTCTATTTCTTAGCCAGTACCAGATTGTTTTTAATATTTATTTACTACATTTTAATATAGTTTATTATATCTAGTATTGCTAGGTCACCTTCCTTCACATTTTTTTCATCAGTTCCCTTGATATCTTTGATCTTTTGTTCTTCCAGACTAATTTTGTTATGATTTTCTAGCTGTATAAAATATTGTTTTTGTAGTTTGGTTGGTATTGAACTGAATAAGCAAATTAATTTAAGTAGAGTTGCTATTTTATTATATTGGTTTGCTCTGTCCATAAGCAATTAATATTTTTCAAGTTATTCAATTCTAACTTTATTTGTGTGAAAAGTATTTTGTAATTGTGTTTATATAGTTCATGGTTTTGTCTTGTCAAATAGACTCCCTAGTATTTTATATTGCTACAGTTATTTTAAATGGAATTACTATTTTATCTCTTGCTGTTGGACCTTGTTGGTAATATATAAAGATGCTGATGATTTATGTGGTTTACTTTATATCCTGAAATTTCTCTGAAGTTGTTCATCTTTTTTTAGTTGATTCTCTAGTATTCTCCAAGTATACCATCATATCTGTGAAGTGATAGCTTTATTTTCTTGCTGGCTATTCTAATTGCTTCCATTTTATTTTCTTCTCTTATTACTATAGGTCGCATTTCTAATAAAATATTGAATAATAGTGGTAATAATAGGCCTCCTTGTTTCACCCTGATCCTATTGGTAAGGCTTCTAGTTTTTCCCCATTACAGATAATGCTTCTTAATGGCTTTTGATAGATACTATTTAGCATTTTAAGGAAAGTTCTATTTATTTCCTATGCTTTCTAGTCTTGTTAATAGGAAGGAGTGTTGTATTTCCAAAAGTTTTTTTTCTGCATTCCTGCAAAAGTTTTTATACCAGTCCTGCATTACTGGCATAAATCCCATCTAGTCATACTGTATGATCTTTGTGATTGATAATCTCCTTACTAGTATTTTATTCAAAGTTTTCGCATCACTATTCAATAGGGAAATTGGTCTATATACATAAGTGTGTGTGTGTGTGTGTGTGTGTGTGTGTGTGTGTGTGTGTGTGTTTTCTATTTTGGTTCTTCCTGGTTTAGCTATCAGCATCATATTGATGTCATAAAAGTATAAAAGTATTTATGTAGAAATCATTCTTTGCCTTTTTTTTTTCAAATAGCTTATATAGTATTGGAACCCATTGTTCTTTAGGATAATTTAAGTATTCTACTTTCTCTTCTATTAATCTAGAAAATTTATGTTTTTGTAAATATTTGTCCATTTCACTTAGATTGATTTATTGGTGTATGATTGGCCAAAATAGATCCTTATAATTATTTTAATTTCATCATCATTCATGGTGAATTCACCCTTTTCCTTTTGGAAATTTACAATTTATCCTCTGTATATGTAGTTCTTCCTAAATGTCTTAATAATTAGAAAGTTCTTAGGAGTTATAAGTATTATCTTCTTATACAAGATGAACAGTTTAACCTAATTGAATCCCTTATGGTTTTTTCTTTCCTATTTACTTTTTAATGCTTCTCTTGAATCTTGTATTTGAAAATCAACTTTTCTATTCCACCCTAGTCTTTTCATCAGGAACACTTGAAATTCCTCTATTTTGTTAAGTATTCACTTTTCTCCATAAAAGATTATGATCAATTTCATTGGTTAGGTGATTCTTGGTTGTAATCCTAGCTCCTTTGCCTTCTGGAACATCATATTTCCAATGCTTTAATGTGGAAGCTGTTAAATCTTGTGTTATTCTTAATGTTGCTCCATGGTATTTGAATGTTTTCTTTCTGGTTGCTTGCACCTTTTTCTCCTTGACCTGGGAGCTCTGGAATCTTACTGTAATAAACCTGGGAGTTTTCATTTTGAGAGCTCTTTCAGGAAGTAGGCAGTGGACTTTATCCATTTCTATTTTGTCCTCTGGTTTTAGGATAACAGAGAAGTTTTTTCTTTTTTTTTTTCTTTTGGAGGGCAATTGGGATTAAGTGACTTGCCCAAGGTCACACAGCTAGTTTTTGTGTTAAGTGTCTGAGGCTGTATTTGAACTCAGGTCCTCCTGACTCCAAGGCCAGTGCTCCAATCACTGTGCCACCTAGCTGTCCCTGGAGAAATTTTTCTTCATAATTTATTGAAATAGGATGTCTAGGTTCTCTTTTTTATCATGGTTTGAAGCAAGTTTAATAACATTTAAATTATTTCAACCTATTTTTCAGGTCAATTGTTTTTCCAATGATATATCCCGTATTTTCTTCTATTTTTTCGTTTGTTTTTACTTTGTTTTATTGTTCCTTTATGTCTCATACAGTCATTAAGTTCTAATTGTTCAATTCTAAAATTTAAGGAATTATTTTCTTAAGTGAGTTTTTTTTACCTTCTTTCCATTTGACTAATTCTACTTTTGTAAGGAGTTGCTTTCTTCAGTGAATTTTTTGTGTGACCATCCAATTCATAGCACATTATGAGAGACTTTGTCACATGCTCTACAATTAAAGAAGAAATATTCCATTCTTTCTCATTCAATGGCCTAGAACTTAGACACCTAGGTATATTTAAACTCAGTACCAAGAAAATGTTGACATAAGACAAAGTTCAAAACAGAGGTGTCTGAAAATGGAATAAATTGGATTGAAAATATTTGAACCCTTTTACTTTGCATTCAAAAATTCTTCATTAAGTTTCCTACCTCCAGCTATCAAGGATGGTTATACATTTCTCATCCTTTCGTATTTGATGGTCTAAGTAGGTATTCCAGCCAAAACGGTTTATTTTCTGCTCCCTTTTTTCCTCCTACTTGATGTTCTATCTTCCACCTCAATGCCCTTGTATAAAACTCTCTCTCATGTTTGGCTCTCCTTTCTCATTTGTGCATCATGGTACACTTATCATCTTTCAAAAATCATCTCAAGTTTTCTTTTTACTAATCTCTCCAACCCCATTTTCTGCCTGCAGTAATTTTGTATTTATTTTGTATACAGAGACAATGAAGTATAGACACAAAATTTGAAGACAACCTAGGACTACCAAGGTGACCTTGTGCTTCACCACCTCAGTTTCCTCATCTGTAAAAATAAAGCAGTGGGATATTTTTTTAGCTCAAATTTCTGATCCGGTGCTTATATGTAAATTTATGTGAAACTGCCAATAGAATGAAAACTCCTTCAGAACAGTTATTGTCTCACTTTTGTAGCTAAATCCTGAACATAATGCCTGACACATAGTAGGGGCTTAATCAATGATTATTTTTTTGAGCCCATGATTCCAGATCCTGAAGATAAAGCATGCCTGGCAAAGAAGTGATTAGCTCAACAAGCAGAATAATAAATACATTTTTGGCCATGACTGATGAATAAATTTGTTTTGTTAGCTATTTGTTATGAAGGTTTTCTTTTTTTTTTAATTGAAAAGCAAAAGTGTAAGAGAGAAAAAACAAATACTTTTGTTAATTGAGAAAAACAAAATTTAATTTTTATAAACGATTGTTGATTGAATTGTTTATAAGGAAATAGTATCTGACTATCAGAGACCTTCAAACAGAGGCTGGGTGATAACAATCAATGAAGCACCTACTTTCCTCTCCACACAATACTTTAGGGAATGTAGGGTGGTCCAGGAACCCATGAATAACTTGAGAGTAGCAGGTAACTGGAGTTTGTTCTATTCAGCTGTTTCTGAGATATACTGCTAAATACATTAAAATGAAACCAGCAGCCAGCTTGGCAAATTGCTCCCCAGAATCCCTAGCCCATGTTCAACAAAGTAAGAGGCAAAAAAAGAAAGGAAAAAAAAAACAAAACTTTTTCCAAACTGATTGACAGAGGAAGTCACTGTTCAGCCCCAAAGAGTAGTTAAATTCTGTAAGTGACAGCTCAGAGCATCCAAATGACCAATATAAACCTAGCTTGATGCTCTGAAGCTCATAAAAATGACATAATGAGCACAAAGTTGTCTTAATAATTTTTATAAGGCAGGTGGATTTCTGGAGTACTACCACAATAAGCTCAGCTATATCTCATGAAATATTTCCATCTTCTCAGAAAGCTTTGGAGGCATCTCAAGAATAGGCCTTATAATAGGAGGTTTATCCAGAGCCATCTAAGTGAGCTCTGTGAGTGAAAGTGTATCAAGCACACATGGAAACCTGTTTTTCTAATTATTCCTGCCAAGTTTGCTCTGGTATTTCACTCTCCCTCTTATTTTAAAGGTAGGCAGTTAACTGGAGGTTTGTCGAAGGAAAGACATTTTAACCCACTTATTGCAAACCAAGCTATAGGGAAGATGAGGTCTAAATGGATGTTCTTTTTTGGATGTAAGATTAGGAACAGTTATATATTTTGACTTTCTCTTTCCTTTTTTTTCCTGTCTTAGGTTGATTCTCAACAATAAGAAATTATGCTTTCATCCCCATCAGGCACAATAGCGCATTTTAACAGTTCAGAGAAATGATGTTGTTCTCCTTTAACACAATGAATTTTTTAATGCAAAAAAAAGGAATTACCCACAGAAATGAAATTCTTCTTTCTCAAAATGATACAGTTTTCTTAATAGAAATCATGTTTGCTTTTGTAGTTATCTGAGGACATGTTCTAAGTTCTGTATCAATTCCACATTTAATTCTGTATATAATTAAGCACATCAGCTTTTTTCATTACAAATTATCAACATAACTCATGTACTGATTTTTCAAAAAAGTTCCTGGTAATAATGTAGGCCTACTAAGGCTCTCCTGCTCTTGGCTATGAACTGAATTATGAAACCTCAATCTTTCCCTAACTCATTGAGTAGGCAAGAAATAAAATATTCATTTTACATATGAAGTCATGCAAAATATACTTCCACATTAGTCATGTTGCCAAAAAAAAGAAAGAAAAAATATAATTTGGTTTGCACTGAGTCCATCAGTTCTCTGTCTGGAGGCAGATAACATTTTTCATCATGAATCCTTTCAAATTGTCATGGATCATCATACTGATGAGAATGTTAAGGCTTTCACCATTGACTATTGGTATAATATTGATGTTACCATATATCTTGTTCTGCTGGCTCTGATCACGTCACTTTGGATCAATTCATGCAAGTCTTTCCAGGTTTTTCTGAAATTCTCCCCTTTATCATTTCTTATAGCATAATAGTATTCCATCATATTTGTACTCAATAACTTGCCCAATCATTCCCCAATTAAGGAAGTTCAGTTTCCGGTTCTTTGGGACAACAAAAATGAGATACTATGCTTTTGAACCCATGGCTCCTTTTCTTTTCATCTCATTGAGTAGTAGACCTTATAGCAGTATTAGCCACAGTCTTATTGCCCTTTGGGCATAGTTCCAAATTTTTCTCCAGAATGCTTGGAGCAATTCACAATTCCAGCAATAGTGGATTAATATACCTATTACTCAACATCCCCTCCACATTTGTCATTTTCCTTTTCTGTCATCTTAACCAATCTGAGGGTCTTAAGTGGTCACTTAAGTATTCTTTACCAGGGACATTCATATCCAGGATACCTTTACTCTATATAATAATAATAACCAGAATGAGTGGTTGTTTAGAACATTGTAGCAGCAAGCACCCCAGCATCCCCAGGGTGGCTGCCAACATAGATTTTTAGATCTGCTTTTCTAAAGGAAAGCAACTCAAAATGAGTTAAAAAGCTTACTTTAATCAATCAAACATATACTGGTTACCTAGTTTAGCAGAAAAAGGTCAGCGCCCAGAACTACAGAGTATACAGACAGAAAATAAAAGACAGAGAAACAGATCAAGTAGACAGGCTTCCAAACTGTCCAACCATTACATCCACATCAAATCATAGTTACCAGAGAGGGAAGCATAAACATCTGGGTTTTCAAACTGGGGTGCTCTCAATGGCTGCCCAGAGTCTCATCTGGTCAAATTACTCAACACTTCTCAAAGAGAGCCCCAAAGCAAAGCCTCACATCAGGGATTACATAGCCTTCTCCTGGATCAGAGAATGTAACCACACTCTTGACCCACTGCCCAATCACACAGCATCAAGGTGTGGGCATTCCTGAAAACCAAACCTCCTGCCATAGGCTCCATGTGACCACATTCAGCCTATTAGGAGGCAGAGTATACTTTAAAATAAAGGAAGGTTCTCAGAGTTTCTTAAGACCATCAAAGGGCCTAGGGGCAGGGTAGATCTTTAAATTTGCATTTCCATTACAAACATTACCCCATGGGATTTAAAGAAGTGACCTCCATGTATTAGCTAGAAAGGGTGTTGATTAAACATAGTGACTCTAGAACCTAAAGGGGTCTAAGAACTCATTTAACCTAACCTCTTGATTTTAAAAAGGAAGAAATTGAGGGGGTGGAGCCAAGATGGCAGAGTAGAAACAGCACTTCCAAGATGCTCCCCCCACACCACTTCCAAACAATGTAAAAGGTAGACTCTGAACAACTTCTGGAACTCCAGCACCCACAGAATGACACAGAGAAGCTAACCTCCTGCTGAGGACAGCCCGGCAGCCCTGCAGGAAGCGGCCAGCACAGCACAGTGCAATGCTTTGGGAGCCAAGAACAACATTATGGGAGCCTAGCCCAGGCCCTGGTGAGCCATGGTTTTAGCTCCAGTGCGGCAGGCCAGCAGCTGGCTGGAGGGACCCCAGAACAGCAGCAGCTGTGGCGATTCCAGAATTATCAACACAAATATGCCTAGGACAAAATGAGAGATTAGTGCCCTATGGACTTTGGGACCAGTATTTGGGGAATGCATCAGCTTCCTCACCTAGGGGCAAGAAGTAGCTGAGGAGCCACGGAACAGAAGCCATTTTACAGCTTCCGTGGCAGCTTCAGCTCCTGCTCTGCGATCTGTAGGGAGATCCAGCAATCAGTCTGGGGGTTAATTGTTCTTGCTTTAATCTGCTTGGATCTGGATTTTGGTCTGGCGGGGGGAGGTCTGGGGTGGGTATCCAGCTTGCCAGAGCATATGAAGACTTAGCAGAGGCCACCCAACTAATGCCTTCAGAAGTAGTGAAGACACCAACATTTGGGACAAAGGTCCCCTGTCTGGTGGCAGAATCCTTCTGTAGCAACAAGCTCCAAAATCAAGTAATTAAGTGACAACATGTCTAGGCAAAGGAAACAAAATAAACAGAAAAATGCAACATTAGACTCCTATTTGGGGGGCAAAGAGGATTGAGGCATGGAACAGGAGGAGGTCTGTGAGGTCAGAACTCCTCCACCAAAAGCCCCAAATAAAAATATGAGCAGGTTACAGGCTATAGAGGACCTTAAGAATTTTAAAAACCAAATAAGAGAAGTGGAGGAAAAATTGGGAAGAGAAATGAGAAGGATGAAGGAAAAGTATGAAATGAGAGTCAATAGCCTGATTGAGGAAAATAACACCTTAAAAAATAGATTAACTCAAATGGCAAAGGAGGTTCAAAGGGGCAGTGAGGAGAAGAATGCCTTAAAAAGTCAAATTTGCCAGATGGAAAAAGAATCTCAAAAGCTCACTGAGGAGATTCATTCTTTCAGAGTTAGACTGGAGCAAATGGAAGCTAGTAACTTTATGAGAAATCAAGATGCTGTTAAGCAGATCCAAACAAATGAAAGATTAGAAGGCAATGTGAAATATCTCATGGGAAAAACCACTGACCTGGAAAATAGATCCAGGAGAGACAATTTAAAAAGTTATTGGACTACCTGAAAGCCATGATCAAAGAAAGAACCTAGAAATCACCCTTCAAGAAATTCTCAAGGAAAACTGCCCTGATGTTTTAGATCCAGAGGGCAAAATAGAGGTTGAAAGAATCCACCAATCACCTCCTGAAAAAAGATCCCCAAAAGAAAACTCCCAGGAATATTATAGCCAGGTTCCAGAATCCCCAGATCAAGGAGAAAATACTCCAAGCAGCCAGGAAGAAACAATTTCAGTATTGTGGAAACACAATCAGAATAGCCCAGGACCTGGCAGCTTCTACACTGAGGGATAGAAGGGCATGGAATATGATATTCCAGAGGTCAAAAGAGCTGGAATTAAAACCAAAAATCACTTACCCAGCAAAAATGAGTATCTTATTTTAGGGGAAAATATGGTCATTCAGTGGAATAGAGGATTTTCAAGCATTCTTGTGAAAAAGAAAAAACAGAGTTGAATAGAAAATTTGACATTCAGACACAAGAAGCAAGAGATGCTTGAGAAGGTAATTAGGGAAAAGAAATCAAAAGGAACTTATCAAAGTTGAACTATTTACATTCCAACATGGAAAAGCAATAATTGTGACTCATGAAACCTTCCTCATTATGAAAATAATTGAAAGAGGTTATAATTGCATATGAATACATATGTGAATGTGTGTAATGTTTACAGGTATACATGGATGCCGTGTTTACAGGTATACATGGATAGAGGGCACAGGTTGAATTTGATGGGAAGGGATGATACTTAAGGGGTGAAGTTAAGAAGTGAGAGAGGAAAGTGGCAAGAGGAGATGGGGAGAGACAGGGTAGGGTAAACTATCTCATGTAGAAGAGGCAAGGGGAAGTAGTTGCAGGGGAGGGGAAGAACAGGAATCAAAAAGGCAAACCATATTCTCGTTGAATTTGGCTCAGGGAGAGAATGAGATACATAATAAATGTGATATCTCACCCTGCAGGAGAGTAAGGGGAAGGGGGATGAGAGGGGTGATGATGGAGGGGGAGGGCATTCTGGGGGAGGGGAGGTTGGAAGTACCCATTTTTGAAGAGGGACAGGATCAAAGTAGGGAATGGACCAGGTGGGAGGTGGTATGGGTGGGAGGGAAATATAAGCAGTCTTTTACAATATATCTATTATGGTAATGTATTGCATAGCTATACATGTACAGCACATACTGAATTGCTTATCTTCCCAGAAGGAGTAGGTGACAAGGGAAGAAGCAATAGTTATTTAATTCGAAGTTTTGAAATGCAATGTTTCAAATGTATACAAATACTATTATTAATACTATTTTGCATGTAATTGGGAGATAAGATGTTCAGGCATTGGGGCACAGAGATTCAACTTGCCCTAATGGCAAAGTCGAAGGGGGTATGGGAGAAGATATGGGAGAGAGCAGATTGGATGAGGGGATATCTTGTGGGATTGCTATTCTGGGGTGGTGGGTAAGGGAAAATGGGGAAAATATTTTAACTCAAAATCTGGCTGAAATGAATGATGTAAACCAGAAATAAATAAATAATTTTTAAATGGAAGAAATTGTGGTTTTGCTCTGCTTTTCTCTTTTTGTCACCCCAGAATTTAGCACATTGTTTGGCCCATAGTAAGAGCTTAGTAAATGTTTATCGACTCCCTGGAGGAACTATCTACACCAAGATCATATAAGAAATAAATAGTAGAGCAAAACTTGGACACCAAGTATTGACACAAATCCAGTGAAATTACCCCCAAACCATTTAAACTCCACCTTGGTTAAGAATCCCTGAAGCCTCATACTGACTTAGATTTAAAGTGTGATATCATCTGTGTTGTATTGTATCCTCATTTGTTTTGTTAAATATTTCCTAATTAATTTTTAATTTGATTTAGGCTGCACTTAAGAGTGCTGTGTGCACACATATATGATGTCTCTGCCCTATACCATACTAGTTGTTCAAGCTATAGCTTGAACATATTTAGCTTATATATAAGGGAGGATAAGGAAGAGACACTGTAATAGAACTATACAGTAGTTCTTTTTTCCATATAACTAATTTGAATGGCTTCCAATTAAAATGGGTTCATTAAGATACTGCCAACCATAAGGTATTCTAAAGTCTTGAGAAGAGAGAACTAGTAATAAGGATATGTTTGAAAGATAGTTCGCCCTTTTCCTCCTCTCCTATCATCACCAGGCTCTAGTTTTGTCTCTCTCTCTTTTTTTAGCCTTTCTGAAACTTCCTCAGGGAGCAAACAGAACAAATTGAATCCATCTTGTAAACGACAGTCATTCAAATATCAGGAGATACAAGCCTTTCATAGAGGAGTTGTTCTTTGTGGTGGTAGAGGTTGTCATCCAAACTGACACAATAATAAATCTCTGATATACTTTGCATGTCTACACAGATGCAGAACAGATAAAGATATCGATGGAGTTTCACCATCTCTTAAAGAGGTTTAAACAAAGTAAATCAGTCAACCTAATGAGAATCCTAAGAAAGCCTAAAACAACTTGACCTAAGCTAGGAAATACTTAATCTCTTAATAGAATGTAGGCTCCCTGAGGACAGGAATTATTTTTTTTCAATCCCCAACATTAAGCACACAGAGACAATAATTACATTGGGTGGTAAGGTGTAAATGGATTATGATCTCCAGCACTGGAGAGAAGACACACATCCATACATAAATCAATCTCCAAGTACTTATTAAGTATCTACTATGTATCAGGCACTGTGGTAGGTCCTGGGGATGCAATTCAAAAGAATGAAATAATAACTACTCACCAGGAGCTTCCATTAATGGCAGAGACACACACACATAGAAAGAGGGGAGGGGGAGAAATAGAGAGACAGAGACAGACAGAGAGGATGGGGAAGAGAGAGAACATAGATATAAAGTTAATAAACATATATTCAAAGTATTCATTGAAGGAACCCCTCACAAGCTAAAGTACAAACAAAGCTTTACAGGTCATCCCTGTAAAGAGATTGATCTTCTAGGGAGAGCATTTAACAGCCTAGTCATCTACACCCCTCAACGGATGTCTTTCTAAGCAAAAGGAGTCAGTCAGGTTTAATTGCTGAATGGTTAGCAGATCCCTAGTCCCTCATGCACTCCTCTTCCTCATGATTCTGAACCCCTCTCCATCTATGTGAAAACCATATTTCCCACCCCCAATTGTCCATTCTTTCAGTCAAGTCCCACTCAACCGTATCCCTTCCAATATCACACTTTAGATCTATCTGTCCCTTTTATTGTGCTCTCTAGATTTTTTTGTCTTTTTCTTCCCTCCTTCCATCTTCTACCCCTCACTGAGACTTTGCTCTCTCCTTATGATACCACATGCCTGGTCTGTATTCTGTAAACTGGTTAAACTTTCACTTATACTTCCAAATCACTAGTAGACATAACAAATTCAGAATGATAACTCCCTATTGTCACTTCCAAGTTCTCTCTACCACCACTGCTTAATAATTTCCTCCTTTGGGCTTTAGGCGATTCAAATATTTAGCCCAGTTCAGATCCTGATGACCAATGTAATAATTCCCAAAACATTCTCCTTCTCTTGATGAATTCAGTACCTGAATGGCTCACCGATATTCTCTCCCCCTGAAACTCCTACACTCAAACTAAGAGACTTCAACATATTACTGCTCTTTCTCAACAGCTTTAGCCTCTCAATTCCTCATTCAACTCAATTTCCAAGAATTAGTCATCCATGCTAGAATGTCAAACTCTAGGGGAAAGTTCCAGAATGTGTCCTGAACCATATTAAAATAAAATTAGGAAATGTTTAACAAAACAAATAAAATATAATACAACATACATAATGTTAATTTGTGGTTTTCTAAGTCAATATGCAGATCACTATTTCTGGGGTCAATGCCACTACTCCATATGACCTTAGTTATACACAAAGAAGATCATAACATTTCCCACTAGTGTTCCACTTCCATGTCCATGCTCTTTGACATTCCTTTATCTGATCATAATATTTTATCATTCCACCTTTTTCTATGGCCTGTGACTTCTAACTCTCTTCTTTTGTCTTCACTATGACCTCAATTTGTTCTACTATTCTGTTCTTTAACAGGCCATCACTCCTGTACTAGCTACACTTTCCTCCCTTCTCTGTATCAACCCTCTGGTGAATCAATTCAAATCTACACTATTCTCTACACTCAAATCCCTGGTCTCCTTGTCCTATCACTGATCATTTCTTGCCAAAGTCTAACCTTGGAATACTCCCACCATCTGCTTCCTTTGCTCCCTATTCTCATGCTGCTAAACAGAGCTGGAGGAAATCACAGAAGCATGCTGATTTGTTTCACTACAAATTATGCTACATAATCTCACCTGGGTCCTCAGTGCAGCAAGACAATCTTTTTATATCCCTCAAATTGATTTCACTGTCTCACACACCACAGCAGTTATTCCAAATCTTTTTCATCTCACCTCAGGTGTCCCATGGCACTGATCCTTTTCTTTCTCAACTGAGAACCTCCCTTCATAATTCACTAAAAAACTTGAGATCATTCACTGAGAGCTCTCTCTCCTCTTTTTTCTTTCTCTGACAACACTTAGAAATCTTTCCTCACAACCTCTTACTTCTCCCTCTGTCTCACAGGAAGAAATGGCCCTTCTTATCAAGACAAACTCCTCTATATGCACCTTTGATCCCATGTTCTTCTATCTTCTCTAGAAGATTGGCCTGGTTTCCTCCATAAATTCCCCCACTGATTTTTATTCTCTCTGAATTTTCTGACTCTTTACATGCTACTGACAAATATGACCATGTCCTCTCATTCTTAAAAAAAAAAAAAATCAAGACGGGTAGCTAGATGGCACAGTACACCAGCACTAGAGTCAGGAGGACCTGAGTTCAAATCCGACCTCAGATACTGAATAATTAGTAGCATTGTGACCTTGGGCAAGGCATTTAACCCAATTGCCCTCCCTTTGCCCCTCCAAAAAGCAAAAATAAAAACAAAACGAAAAACCCCAATAAAACAAAGGAAAAAACCCTCCTCACTTGATCCAATCACACCCACAAGATATCATCCTATCTTTCTCCTATTCTTCATGGCTAAACTCCTTGAAAAATCATCAATATTGGATGACTCTATTTCCTATCTTTTGACTTCTTTTTTTCATTTATTTTTTTTTGTTCGTGTTACATCTTAAGTTCTAAGCTGGTTCCCTCCCTCTCCACACCACAGAAGAGAAGGCCACCATTTGACAGAGGGAGAAAGGGAAGGAGGGAGTGAGGGAAGGAGGGAGTGAGGGAAGGAGAGAAGGAGGGAGGGAGGGAGGGAGAAAAAGAGAGAGAGAGAGAGAGAGAGAGAGAGAGAGAGAGAGAGAGAGAGAGAGTATTTAACAACATACTATGCATGCTTCTGTTGATCAGTTCTGACTTTCTTCTAAACCCTCTGAAATATATAACTTCTGACCTCTTTGAAACTTTTCTCTCTAAAGTCAACAGTATTACCTTAATTGCCAAATTAAATGCTCCTTTCTCAAGTATCTTCTTGACCTGTTTGCAGTCCTTGACACTGTTGATCACCTCTTCCTGGAGTCTCTCTAGATTTTTATGATACAGCTCTTTCCTGGTTCTCCTGTTACTTCTTTGACCACTCTCTCCAACATTCCTTTGATAGATCTCCAAACTGATCATGTTCACTCATTAGGAATATCCCCCTGCCTCTAACCTTTGTCCTGTGTCCCCTTCTTTTTAATATTTTCTCACTTAATGTTCTTTCTTCTTCATTTCAGTTGTGTACAACTGTTCATGACTCAATTGGGGTTGGCAAAGATACTGGATGGAGTTGTTTGCCATTTCCTTCTCCTAATAATTTTACAGATGAAAAAACTGAGGTAAATGGGGTTAAATGACTTGCCCTGGATCACATAGCTAGTAAGTATATGAGATTTGAACTCAGGGAAATCAGTCTTCCTGACTCCAGGCCCAGCCCTCTATTTACTACACCACCTAGCTGCCCATCCAGGTCCTATATCTAATCCTAATCTTGGTGCTGAGTTCCATCCCACATCATCCCACATCACCCACTGCCTCAGATACATTGAATTAGATATCACATACACATCTCAAAATCAACATGTCTGAAGCAGAATTCATTATCTTTTCTACCAGACTATCCCCCTTCTGCCCCACTTTATCACTCTCTGGGGTACCAGCATTCTCCTAATCACAACGCTTCTCAACCTTGATATTATATTTAATTCTTCATTCACACTCACCCTGCCTATCCAATTTGTTGTCAAATTTTATTATCTTAAACCTTCCCAATATCACTCCTTCATATTCCCTTCTCTCTACTCATGCAGACACTATCTCTGTAGGGGTCTTCATCATCTAATGCCTGAACTATTGCAATAGCCATTTGATTGGTTTCTCTGATTCAAATCTTTCCCCATTTCCAAGCCATCCTCCACTCAACTGTCAAAATAATCTTCCTTAAGCATTGGTCTGGGCATGCCACACAGTACTCAATAAACTGGAAAGATTCTCTATTAAT
The DNA here is from genome assembly GCA_011680675.1 of Gymnobelideus leadbeateri. NCBI lineage: Eukaryota > Metazoa > Chordata > Mammalia > Diprotodontia > Petauridae > Gymnobelideus > Gymnobelideus leadbeateri. Next base: position 27,275 of record WOXC01012109.1, on the reverse strand, counting down.
TTTGGGATTAATATCAAGTTTTTATTTGGCATTTGAGGCCATACACAATTTCAGTCTACAATCCAAATATTCTTGACTACTTAACTGTTCCTCACAAAAGACACTCCAACTTGGCACTCAGTGCATTTGCAAACACTGTTCCCTCAGACCTGGAATGCTCTCCCTCACTTCTACCTCCTGGCTTCCCTAGCTTCCTGAAGACTCAGTTTGAACCTCATCTTCTTTAGAAGCTTTTCCCTTTCTCCCATTGCTAGTGCCTTCCCTTTAAAAGCACATTTTACCCACTCTGAAAATACCTTGCAGGTACAGTTGTTTATATGTTGTTTCCCACTCCCACCCACCCTCATTAGAATGTGAGCTACTTGAGGGCAGGGACTGAGTTTTTAACTTGCTTTATATCCCCAGTGCTTAGAAGAGTGTCTGACAGATAGTAAGCATTTTATATTTATTTCACATTTAATTTAATGCTTATTGGCTACTGACTGGACCTTTCACCCATTGTTCCCATGGGTTCTGCCTTTTGGGAAAAAAGCAAAAGAAATCTGATTTACTTTTTGACTGACAGCCTTTCAAATAAGACCATAGATAAAGGACTGGAGGGGTTTTAGATGCCACATAACCCAAGTCTCTCATTTAAAAGAGGAAGCCTAGAGATATTAAATGATTTATTTAAGGCCAACTTTAGTATACTTGAAGACTTTGGTCTATCCGCCAACTCTTCCACTCCTATCCACTATTTTATTTGCTTTATATGCCCAATTCCTTAAAATATTCCTAACATCATTCTAGAGTTGGTCAGTATTCTTTCCACAAATCTCAATTCTGTGACATTTTATTATATACATGCCCACAGACCTGATGAATATGTGTGGATATGTTGAGCTCTATAACAGTGAAGGGATTATCCATACTGGGGAGGTTTCAGGTCCATCAAATACATCCAGGAACCTTAGATTTCCTTCATTTAGAAATGATTTGCATATTCTCTATTTTCTATGCTTTATTTAGAATAGGATTCTTAACCTGGGGTTTGTGAACTTTTCAAAAGTTGATTGTTATATTTCAATGCAATTGGTATTCTTTGCAAGACTCTGTATCTCACTTTATTCATTTTAAAAAACATTATTCTGAGAAGGGGCCGATAGGCTTCACCAGACTACCAAAAGAATCCATGACACAAACAAGTTTAAGAACCCCCTAGTGTAAAGCTGAATCCTAGATTTAAAGAAAAGACACTGTGCATAGTCCAAGGTTGAAAATGTTAATCACTACATACTAACAAGTGGATTATGAAACAGACAGAAAGATTTTCAACACTTCAAAAGATCATTACTTCATTAGTATGTATATTCCCTTCACCAAGGACAGCTACGACCTCTTCACACAGAACAGGCTGATTTTAAGAGTGGTGCCTCCCACCTAAAAAATATCATCACCCAATGGCACCACCTCCTGGCCAACCATTCTGAACTTAGCTAGACCATCATCAAGGCCAAACTCGAAGGCTTTCAGGCTAGTAGGATATACCAGAGCTGGTGCTCCATTGGTATTATCTTCAAGAATTCAGAAGGCATCGATTGTGTAAGATTTTAGCAGGGATTATCTTTTCAAATAGAACATATATTTCTCTTTGGAGTGAGTGCCTCCAGTGACCAAGTAAAAGACTAGCATACCTTACGATTGGAGTATATTTACAAATAAATAGATTTCTTGCAAAGATCTATTAAAATATATTTTTAAATAATTTTTAAAAATCCAGTCATTCAACTAGCATTGATTAGACACTTACTGTGTATCAGATACTGTTCTAGGTTCTGGGAATATAAATAGGATGCCTTAAGCAATGATGAGTCATGAGGAGTTTGCTTTATAAAGGAGAGATAAGTATATACAAAAGCACAGACAGAATAAATACAAATAAATACAAAATACTGTCACAGTGGATAGAGTGCCAGGCCTGTATGTAGTCAGGAGGATTCATCTTTGTGGCCTCAGAAACTGACTAGAGACATGACACTGGGCAAATCAGTTAGACCTGTTTGCTTTAGTTTCCTCATCTATAAAATGAGGTAGGGAAGGAAATGCAGAACATTCCAATATCTTTGCCAAGAAAACCCCAAGTGGAATCATCAACTGAAATGATAGAAAACAGCAACAAAGTTAACTATGAGGTAATTTGGGATAGGGAGAGTAGAAGCTAGAGGTATTGGGAAAGGAATCATATAAAACATGGTATTTAAGCTGCGTTTTGAAGGAAGAGAGGGACTCTAAAAGGCTGAGATAAGGAAGGAGTGAATCATTCTAGGCATGAGGGATGGTCAGCACAAAGGTACAGACATTGGAGACGGAGAGTCCTGTATGTGGAACACAGAGAAAGCCAGTTTGGCTGGATCATAGAGTCTGGGGAGGAGAGGCATCATCCAATGAAGCTAAAAAGATAGGCTGGAATTAATATTACAATAATACTTACCTACCAAGCCTGATGGAAAGATAGAATTAGATAATTTCTACAAAATGCTACATAAATGCTACTCCTTATCATTACCACCACTATCATCATTATGATATTAAACTTTAAAAGTTCAATGGAATAGTTTATATTTTGTCTGAGAGTCAACAGAGACTATCAGAATTTGTGCAGTAGAGGAGTGAGGTGGTCAGATATGTGCTTAAGGAAAATAATTTTCACAGACATGGGTAAGATAGACTTAAATAAGAGAGATTTGAGACAGAGATAGTAATCATAGAACCTAATCTAAGGTGGTGGCTGTATGAGGAGGGAAAAGGGATAGAGTGAGAGAGATGTTGTGGGGGTTAGATTTGACAACTGATTGGCCATATGAGATAAAAGAAATTGAAGAGTCAAGGATGACACATGGACCATACTGTCCATGGGTTTTTTTTTTGTTTTTTTGTTTTTTGTTTTTTGGTTTTTTTTGGCAAAACTGGAGTGGTTTGCCATTGACTTCTCTAGTGGATTGAGGACAACAGAGGTTAAATGACTTGTCCTAGGTCACACATCTAGTAAGCATCTGAGGCTAAATTGGAATTCAGGTCTTCCTGACTTCAAATATAGCACTTAATTGACTGAACCATCTGGCTGCTCCAAGGGTAGAATGATGAGAGAACTTATTATTAATAACAAATTATGGGAAAGATATGGGTTTTTACCAGGTCCTATTTCCTTGTTCAGAGTCCAGTCTTTAAAGGACATTACTAACCTTTTGTCAGGAATTTGCCCCACCTAGATCATTTTATCTAAGGTAAGTTCCTGCCCATTGTATTCCACTCAAGCAAGTTTGAATGGAAGTATATTCTTTGTCTGGATTGCCCAAGGCTGGGGGTGGTCTAGGTGTAAAGATTTTGTCCAAGAGTGACTTGATGTCACTCTCTCAACCCCTCATTGGAGTAAGACCACTTCTTGTAATATTCATTCTCTCATTAATTGTTAACTAATCAGAGTTGATTGCTACCCTCTGGAACACTCACTTTTGAAAGGGCATATAAGAATCCATCGTGATTGTCTTTGATCTGAGAGAGATGGCAAAATTACCATTCCTTTTATTAATAAAATGGTAGCATTATTTAAAAAAATTAATTACCTAGAAATTATGAGTCTTGAACTTTTTAAATGTTACAATATGGACTGACTAAAGTCCAAAGAATAAAAAGGAAAGTCAGTTTGTGAAAAAGGAAATTATTTTTCCTATTTGCAAAGATGACAGTGGTTGGAAAAGTTCAATGCTACAAGTCTCCCAAGAAATGACATCATTACATTTCCTGCCAGAGGCAAAAAAGCAACACCCCAGGCTGCAGTGGTAAAATTAAAAAGGACTGACTTTAAACTGCTTGCTCATATATATATGTTGTGATAATATAACCTAAGTCCAAAAATCACATAGATATCAGACTTTCTCCTCACTGGTGGAGATCAATGGCCTGCAAATGCATGAGGGGCAGGGTGGAGTTGGTGAGAGTAAGAGCCAGAGAGTGGAGTGCTCCTCTCTCTCTGCCCTTACCAACTCTATCCAGCCCCTCATCAAGCTGGAGTCATTTAGAACCATCAATGAGAAAGTCCCAAACAATTGAATTCTGGGACTCAAGTTATAGTAATAAGTACATATTACCATTTTAAAGACTGTGATCCACTAGGATCATTACTATAGCTATTATTTCTCTCCTAATCAGTTAGAATTTTAATTCCATTGAAATTAGAAGTCATAATTTCTTCCTGGTAGTGTGTTAGATTAATTTGAAGGGTTTTGGAGGGGGATAAAGGAGAGCTTTATTTATTCATTCATTCATTCACTTATCTATTCATTTATTTACTTACTTGTCTATTTATTTATTATTAATTTAATATTATTTATTTTAAAAATAATTTTAAATAAATTAATAACAATAAATTATTATTTATTTATTAGCCAATAATTCCTATACCTGTCTATATATCTTCTGTCCTATACCTTCCTATATCTTAGTAGCCAACTAAATATGTGCTCAGTTTTTTTGTAAAATTGTTTTAATGTATTAATTTTGAATTTTTTTTAGATTCCAAGTAATTCATATCTGATTGTGTATACAAACTCAGACTGATTTTTTTTTTTGTCCTTAGGGCAACACTGTCAGATCAGAGGGAAGAGAATGGCAAGGATGTTAGAGACAATCTAAGTTATCTAGTACACCATTTCCTTCTTTTATAAATGAGGAAACTGTGGGACATAGAGGTAAAACAACTTACCTAAGTTCATGCATACAGAATCCAGAAGCCTTAAGATACAAATTTTTTTTCAATTTTTTTTCTTTTCAAAATACAATATTGCTTTCCTCTTGATTGACTAATTGATTGATATCACAGCAAATTAGTAGTGCAATTGTAAATTAAAGATTCTTAAGAAGATGCCCTGGGAATCCTGGATTTTGCCACTATACTTGTCAATTGAAAAAAGCTGGTCAGTTCTATCTAACTGGATCTAAGTGGCCTGCGAAGCCACAGAAATCAAAGAAATTTGGAATTGGAGAGTACTTCTAATAAAACCTATGTCTATCCAACAGTCACCTAGTCCTTTCTCTGTTATTCTTTATATATCCAATATCTTCTTGAATACCATATTTTCTTCTAAATCAGCCTATTACATTTAAGAATACTTCAAGTTACCAGAATTTTCCCTTCCTTCCATCCATCTTTTTCTTCCTTCCTTTGTTCCTTCCATCTTTGCTTCCTCTTTCTTTTTTTCCATTCATCTCTCCCTTTCTTCCTTTCTTCCTTCCATCCTTTCTTTTCTTTCTGCTTTTCTTTCTTTTTCCTTTTTTCCTATTTTTCTTCCTTCCTTCTTTTTATTTCTGCCTTCTTCCTCTCTTCTTTTCTTGCTGCCTTCCTTCTTCTTCCTACCTTCTTTTTTCTTTAATTTTACTTTATTTCTTTTTTCCCTCCCTCCTTTTCTTTCTTCCTTCCTTCCTTCCTTCCTTCCTTCCTTTCTCTCTCTCTCTCTCTCTCTCTCTCTCTCTCTCTCTCTCTCTTTCTTTCTTTCTATTTCCCTCTCTTCTTTACTTCCTTCCTTCCTTCCTCTCTCCCTTCCTTTCTTCCTTCCTTCTTTTCTTTCTCTTCCTGCAGCTTCCATATGCTACTCCTATTCCTACCCTTTGGGGAAAAGCAGAACAAGTCTAAGTCATCTACCACATGACAATCCTTCAAATATTTGAGACAGCTTTCCTATTTCTCCTAAGTCTTCTTTAAACTAAACATGCCCAGTTCCTTCAACCCATCCTCATGTGTCATGATTGATGGCCCTTAGCCATGATGGTGGCTCCCCTCTGCTAGGCTTCTAGATTCCTTTCTTAAGTGTAGTCCCCTTAACTGAACACAGGACTGATTCCTGATGTCATCTGCTCATGGTCTAAGGTCACTGGTCACTATATATTTTTCAATGCAAACTCACATTGCATTAGTTTTTTTGTTTTGCTGCCATGCCATACTCATGACTATTAAGATCATGTCCCTCCTCAGATCTTTGTAGAAAAATCTTCTATATGGCAATACCTATCTTAAACTTATGGTAGAAAAACTGATTTGTTAAAGAGCTTCTCTCTATCCCTCTTACATTTCATCTTATAAGTCTCAGAATCTTTTTTGCATCTACATTCTTACTAAAATTACAAGCCCTAATTTTTCACAACTGTGCCTTCTCGCATACATTCTCTTTTTGTCCTTTATTGTAAGGGATAGCTTTCTTGGAGGGAGAGAAAGAGAATGTGCAATGGTAAATGTAAGCTATGTATATGTATGTAAGTGTATATACATATATATGCACATAAATATATATATCTTGAAAAAGAGTTTTCCACCCACTTGCCTAATGTACAGAAGAATCCAAGTAGTTACCCACGTAAATCACAGTGTGTCATAAATCTAGATCTGGAAGGGCCCTTTAGTCTGACCTACTCATTTTACAGATGAGGAATCTGAGTCTAGAGATGCTAAGAGGCTTGTCCAGGGTCACACAAGTAAAAAATAAAAGAAGCAGGATTTGAACCCTAGTCGTCCACCTCCAGCTCCAAATGTTCTTTCAAAATCCAGTTAGTTTCTTACTGTCATACCCTTTAGCACAAATATTCTTTGGCAATTTTAGATTTAAAGAAACTGAGAGGATGAAGTGCATAAATAGACTGAATCAGCCAGAACATCTGATTATCTTTTCATCACAGGAAAAAGAGACCTTTATTCCTCACTCATGCCCATGCAGTCATGACTTATGTGTTATTTTCTCTCTTCTAAAAAAAGTTTGTCATTTGTGCTATTTTCAATGACAGTCATTTTCCAATAACAAACCCCTGCCACCCCAATCCCTCCTTTATATTTCATTTATACTCATGAAAAAAATAGTATGCATCTTTCACAGATAAAAAAATATCTATGTAAATAGGATTTTTTAAAATTGTCTTTTGCTATGTAGTATTATCAAGGGTCTAACTCAACAAGAAATTTTGTCCAAGGGCTAGATTTCTTCATAGGAAAGAGGATTTGGATGTTCAAAATGTAAACTACTTAGAATTTAGGGAGGCAGTTATTTTTTTCTGTTTACTGGTATTCCATTGAGGATGGATGGACAGTACTGGAATAAGAAAGATCTAGCTTCAAGTACTACCAGTGATAAGTAAATACTAACTGTGTGACCCTGAACTTATCACTTAACCTTTCAGAGCCCTAAAACCGTAAGTTACAGCCACATAACTTAAACCTTATCATGGTCTTCAGTACCCTCTGCCCCTATGATTGGAGGGCTGGAGGACAGAGCAAAGATCTCTTCCCAAATTTCCACTTAAAGAAGGCCCCCAGGCCAACAACCATCTTTTTCCCAGTTGCACTTCTTTGGATTGGTCTCCATTATGGCCTTAGGAGCCTCATCATCAGGAAACTTATTATCCTGTGAGACAGCATGCCTTGGTACTCACACACCATAGGCAGTATACTCCTCAGCCCCCCATGAGGGTGACATGCTCCCTCAGGCTCACAGCCAGGGCTTCAGCTTGTTCCAGATGAACTTTTTTTTTTTTTATCCTGCTGCTTCTGTACTTTTGTTGAATTGTGCTAGCTATGAGAGTAACTGTTGGGTTATTACAGTGCTGTAATACAAACTTTAAAAACAGCTAAAAAAAAAAAGGCTTTTCAGTTTCCTTCATGTGAGTTGTCTGCCTTCATTTTAGACTGTAAATTGCTGGATGGTAAAGACTAGCTTTTATATATTTTTATCTGCAGAAATTAACAGAGTGCCTGGCAACACTGTAGGAGTTTAATAAATGTTTATTGACTGACTGACATGTTCAGTCCTAGATTGGATTAAGAATATTAACATACTTAATTACATACTAAACAGAAAAAATCACAAGTCCAAATGTCTCACATTCCTCAAATATTCCAGCAGGGACATGGCAATATATATATATATGTATGTATATATGTATGTGTGTATGTATAATTATATATTATATATACATATTATATATAATTATACATATATGTATAATTAACAAATCTGGTTGATTTTTCTGTCGGATATTATATTTATATATAGGCATTATATGATCAATATCAACAGCTCATTGGTACAGCGGATAGAGTGTTGTAGTTGGAGTCAGGAAAATTAGAGCTCATATCTTATCTTAGATAATTTCCACCTGCATGAACTGGACAAATTACCTAACCTGGCTCAGTTTATGTTTTTTTCACCTGTAATATTGGAATAATAATAGTATTTATCTCCTAGTCAATTAACAAGTACTTAAGTAAGTATCTCCTTTTTGCCAAGCACTGTACTAAGAGCTACAGATACAAAGAAAGGCCAAAAAAATTGTCCTTGCTCTGAAGGAGCTCACAGTTTAATGAGTTGTGAGGATAAGATGAGAAAATAGACAACAAACCTTAACACATTACATCAATGGTAGTTGCTGCTGTTGTTGTTGTAGTACAGTAAAACATTGTGTGTAAGGTAACAATGGAGAAGCCCAGTGATATTTTAAAATGTTTTACACTTTCTTTTCTGTATCTTACCCACCTTATCTCATTCTCCAATTGAGCTCCAGAAAAAACGTTGTAGATTGGTCAGCAATATTCTCTATTCAAGGGATAGCTAGATGGCCCAGTGGAAAGAGTGCCAAGCCTGAAGTCAAGAAGACATCTTCCTCAGTTCAAATCTGGCCTCAATTACTTACTAAGCTGTTTGACCCTAGGCAAGTCATTTAACTCTGCTTGTCTCAGTTTCCTTATCTATAAAATGAACTAGAGAAGAAAAAGGCAAACCACTCCAGTATGTCTGCCAAGAAAATCCCAAATGGAATGACGGAGTTAGACACAACTGAAAAATGTCTGAAAAACAAAACGATTCTCTGCTCACTTAGTCACTACCATAAAACAGTAGACAAGAATAGAGATCTCTCTGTGCCTTTGCTCTTCCATGGGTAACATATGATTGATTAATGCTTAGAAGCACAAATAACCAGAGGTTATTAGAATGCAAAATGGAGACCATAACAATATATTTCATAGGGCTATTACAGGAATGAAGTAGAAAAATCTTATATAGTATTTTATGCAAATGTAAAACATAACTGCTTTTATCTATTTTTGACCTCCTAAATTTTCATTTTTAAAAACTCTTTTATTAAGCACTTTCATCATATTCATTTCTGGCATTATGACATCAGTGAATAAAGCTTCAGACAATGAGACTAAAGTCTACCTTCAGCATTATACTAAGGTGGTTCAAAATACATTTACTCTTGTTTACTTCCTATTATCTAGTCTAACATTGTGAGTCAGGCATCCAATAATCATTTATATAGTGCTTATTATGTGCATAGTATTGTGCTATGTGCCGTGATACTTACTCAACTGTCATTTGCCAAATTGAAATGAAGATGTAGTTTTTCCAAGACCAGCTTAGCTCGCCTCTATTGTGCAGCTTTTCCCAGATTGCATCACATTGCTAGTGAATGTTTCTTTCTTAGATTGTTTTGTATTTTGTTCCTATTCTTTGTGCATGAAGCAGCTTAGTATAGTAGAAAAAGTCTTGGCTGTGGAGATAGAACAATGGTATGCTGGTCAATGTTTAACAACTAGCTCTCCAAAAATGAAGGACGCACATTTAAATTTAATCTACATTGTTAACATTTTTTATCACTATCTTTAGTCATTTAGACCAAAACAATAAATCAAGCTCCTATTTGTAGGTTTGCTTATTTATTCACACTGAACATCTAATAACTTACTCTTCCCCGCACAGGCTTCCTTCAGCAAGACCTGGCTTTGAATTCTCCCACAGAAGCTTTCCAGTTGTGTGACTCTGGGCAAGTTAATTAACATAAGTATGCTTCAGTTACCTTTTCTTTATGATAAGGGGGTTGGACTCATTGACATATATAAAGTCCCCTCCAGCTCCCAATCCAAGATACTTATGCTGTATTCCCTCATTAGAATTCAAGGAAAGGGAATAAGCATTTATATAAGCTTTATGACTTGTATTTCTTATTTCTCTTTGGAAGCTGTTGACTGATTGGCTGGTTTATCTCCCTTTTAAGTTTATCAGTATTTAACCACACAAGCTTGCCAATTTCCAACTCACCTCAGATTTTGAAAACATTCAAAATAGTTCCTTAGCTCACTCCTTCAATGCAATAATAAATCATAAATCATACTATGTGTCAGGCCCAATGTTAAGCACTTTTGACAGATATCTCATTTGATTCGCACAACAACCCTGGGTGTACATGCCATTATTAATTCCCTTTCTGCAACTGGGGAAACTGAGTCAGACAGAGATTGAGTGATTTGTCCAGGGTCACACTGCTAGTAAGTATCTAAGGCTGGACTGGAAATAGGTCTTCTTGACTCCAGTCCCAGTGTTCTATCCATTGCACCACCAGCTTCTTGACACAAGGGAAGAAGCCAGTTACTCAGGTTCAGAAGACTACTCCTAGTCATGTTCTATTCTGGTGCCATATTGATTTGCAGGAGGGCATCTAGAAAAAAAAGGCTTCCAGATCATTTATTTATTCAACAAATATTTATCAAGTGCAGACTATGAATCAACCACATACTATATAGGGATGATTTGCAGAAACCAAGAATATTTAGCCTAGAAACTAGAGGGCTCAGAAAGAGAGGATGTGATAGCTACGATGTTTGAAGAGCTGTCCAATGGAAGAAGGACTAGTCTTTGTCTGCTTGTCTTCCCAAGGAATGAAAATGTTTGGCATTGTACAAGTACAGATGCAAGCTTTATGTAAGCAAAATCTTACTAAAATTCAGAACTATCTAGAAATATAATAGGGTTAAACATAGGCAAAACTTCACTTGGAGGGTTCAGGCAGATACTGAATGACCACTTGCTGATGCTTTTGTTCAGGGGATTCTCATGTGAACACAAGATGGGCTAAATGAAAGGCCTACCAAGTTCCTTCCCATTCTGGGGCTCCAGAGTTCTGGGAGATAACATTTATTATAGGGCCAGCTGATGGTACAGTGAACAGACAACTGGACCTGGAGGCAGAAAGACCTGAGTTCAAATCTCACCTCAAGCATTTCTTAGCAGGGTAACCCTGGGCGAATCATTGAACCCCTTTTTGGCTCAGTTTCCTCATTTATAAAATGGGGATAATAATAACCCTTACCTCCCAGGGTTGTTGTGAGGGTCAAATGAAATAATAATTATATAATTCTTAGCACAGTCCCTGGCACATAGTAAGCACTATATAAATGTTAGCCATCATCATCATCATCATCATCATCATCATCTGAGCTAGTCAAGGAAGGTTTCATAGAGTGAAATTTGAGATGAGCTTTAAGGGCTCTGATAGGAGAGATGGGAAAAGTAGGACATTCCAGGCTCTTAGAAAGCAGAGGTAAGTAGTGAGGAACTAGGTGGGGGTAGTGAATAGAGCATTGAACTTATAGTTGAGAAGAGCTGAGTTCAGATCCTTCCACAGATACTTATTAGGAATATATTCTGGGGCAATTCAAAGCCCCACTTTCCTCATTTATTTAACATGGGGAAAATCACTGGACCCAGAGTTTTTGTGAGGATCACATGGGATAATGTAGATGAAAGGCTTGGCATATTTTAAAGATCTATGTAAATACCAATTATTATTTTTTAAGTAATTTATTTATTTTTAGTTTACAACATTCAGTTCCACAATCTCTTGAGTTTCAAATTTTCTCCCCCTTTTCCTTCCCCCATGGGGGTATGCAATCCAATATAGGTTCTACAAATACCTTCAAGTTAAACATTAGTCAAATCAACTATTATTTTTATATTAAGAAGCCAACGCAATAGGAGAGTTAGAACAGAGTGTGGAAAGCACTGAATGCCAGGCTTCATTTTGCAGGTATCAATGAGTCACTGAAGACAGTAGTCAAGAATATTAATAATGGTAAGCATAATGCAGAATAGATTGGAGGGAAAAGAGATAGGAATCTGGTAGAGGAGCTAGAAAGACATAAGAAGAGTATAGGAAAGAGATAATGAGGGATGTACTGGAACTACAGAAACAAAGATGAGCAGGAGGAAATATACCAGACAGACTTTACAGAGAAAAATCTGACAAGGTTTGAATACTGATTGAATGTGGGAGATAAGGAAAAGAAGGTTCTTAAGTTTAGATTACTGGGAAGTTGACGAAGTTATCGACAAAACTAGAAAATTCAGGAAGAAAAGTTAATTTACAGATGGATGAAGCTAGTGAGTTTGATTACAGACATTTTGATTTTAAGTCTCTAAATTGTTCATGACAGAATACAATGGGATAATCCTATGTTTTGCTTCTCTCTGATTAATTTCCTCAATGCTTCTTACATCTGCAAAAGGAGGCAGATGCATTGCATTAAGCTTTTCTCTAATGCAATATGAAGGGAACTCATACCCAAATAGAGTCTAAAGTACATAAAGGAGACAGCAGTGGCTTCAATAGAACAGAACATGGATACATGAGAAATCCATCAGACTTATTGTGGAATTGAATTGAAGGAGCCAGCCAAGGACCTACTCTGAAAGCCTTTCTCAAAATCTGAGGTGAGTCGGAAATTGGCAAGCTCATGTGGTTGAATGTTGATAAGCTTAAAAGGGAGATAAACCAGCCAATCACCCAAAAGATTCCAAAGAGAAATGAAAAATCCAAGTCATAAAGCATGTCTCTCTTGGGAGAGAGGTGTGCAAAAAGACGTACAAAGTGGGTGAATTTGAAAGGTCAAAATAATTTATTTCACTGATTGGCATAGCTTCCCACAATCTCAAATTTTGCAACTATTATTCATTTCAGGTTTCTACCACGTCTTATGAAACCAGCACGTCAGTTTCACATATATATCTCTTCTCTCCTCCTAAACTATCAGAACTGGTTAAATGGAAAATCTTCATGATTTCCCATTGGGTGAAGCTTCAAGGTTGTAAATAATCAGCAATTATTTTTTCTTAATTACTTGCCACTTCCCCTTCCTCCTTAGGGACCATGGAGATTGATTAGATAATGTTTGTAAAGAACTTTGAAATCTTCAGAATGAAAGTATCATCAAAGTTTTATCTTAGGGAATGAACTAATTTCAGTTAAAAATAGTTCATATCCCCCTAGATAATGGGAAGATATATGTATTAAAATTTAAAAGTAAAAGAAAATGTACTACCTTCTGAAAATAAAAAGAGAGGAAAAACAAGATGTGTCCATCATCATGGCACAGCCACTAATAGAAATCAAGGGGTAGCCAGTTTCTAGAGGACAAATGAAAAATATCTGACCTCAGGTCTGACACCTGACAAGACATCTTTTAAAAACCATTTAGAATCTAGCCCTAGATCACTAATCACATTGCAACTCTTGACCACAATAAAATGTGTTATTCTGTAGGTAAGCTTGATCAGTATCTTGGTCTTCCCACAGTGCAAAAAAGTTATTGGCTAGTTGGTACATTTCCTGGCTAATGACACAGAATTAAATTAAAATATATTATGCAAATGATATTAACAAACTCTGTGATTGAATCACTTAAGAAAAATGATAACGTTAATTAAAGCTGTGCACTTCTTGGCTCATCAGAACATGCCCAGGCTAACTTGAAAGGCATGAGAAATCATTTTCCTCCTGTTCCAATTGGATTGTTAGTAAAGTGGTGATGTACAAAGGAATAATAATCTAGAACACAAGTGCTGCAATAGTTTGCAAGCCTTCTGTTTCACCAGTGCATAGTGAAGGTCAAAACTACAAGCTCGAATCAGTATTTTGACATGTGCTTGGTTCTTTATCTCTGATATAATGTATTCCTTACTTAAATCTTTTATCCTGAGCTTGTTCCCAGCTTCTCCCTGAAAGAAAGGCCCATCTCTTAGCACAAATTTTTCTAGTAAAGTAGTATGGCTAAGAGTCACATGTGGAATTGAAGTTAAAGATCTCCCAGCAGTCAATGGAAAGGCTCCTAGTGAATATGGGGTGTCTCCTTGTACCTTTCTACCACCACTATCATCTGTCCCACTCTGTGTGCTTTGCCATCCAGTGTCACTGGCCTCTTTGCTGTTCCTCGAACAAAATACTTGTGATGGACATCTTGTGATGCCAGGCATTTTCTTTCACTTGCTATTCCTTATTCCTGCAATTCTTTACCTCCTCATGTGTGCCTGCAGGCTTCCTTTGAGTCCCATCTAAAATCTTGCCTTCTTCACAAAGCTTTTTCTGATTCCCCTTAATTTTAATGACTTCCTTCTGTTGATTATTTCCAATTTATTCTGTTTATAGTTTTTATACATAGTTGTTTGCTTGTGGTGTCCACTATTAGACCTTGGGCTTCTTGAGAGCAAGTACTGCTTAAGATAGGCAAGCCCTACCCTGATGTTTCATTGAGCTTGGTAGCTTCATTAGGGAGATGATAGTCCAGACTGGTGAGCATTATTGTTTGTTTGTTTTAAGCATGACATTAGTGAAGCCTAAGGTGAGAGGGAATTCGATATCTAACCAAAGCATCTGAAAAGATCCTGATTCAGCAACAGCATCCCAAATCTCCATCAGCGTTCTCATCAATATTTCTTTCTCTTGATCAAAAGGGGAAACTAATTAGAATTAGTAAAAGATCAACCCATGGCAAAATTATGAAATGTCATTGTTTTAGGACTAATTACTTTAGCAGGTTTCTCTTTTCCTGATACTAATATTCCATCGCCTTTGCAGGATTCTAGATTCTGTCCCATTTCCACAGTGGTTATAAGGACTGGAAGGGACCTAAGAGGTCCCTTCATCCAACTCCATTATTTTACAGATGCAGAAACCAAGACCCAGGGAGGCTTTTATTTGTAAGTCAGTCAACAAATCTTTATTAAGCAAGTTCCAGCACTGTGGAAACAGTGGAAATATAGAGATAAGCAAAAGACAGTCACTTTAAGAAATATACATTTTAATGGAGGAATATAGCACATAAAAGGAAACTGAAAGGAGTGGGGGCTGGGAAGGAAAGGAGAGGAAGTGAGGAAGCTATGTGGCTTTGGGGCACAATGAAGAATTCTGTAATTCAGCCTGCTCAGAAATTAAGAAATGCTCTCCTTTAATGGAGTTTATGGGAAGAACCATCCAAGTGGTTTCTGGGACATGATGAAGTCTAAAAGAGTGCAACCTGATGGGAAATGAAGAAATGGCTGATCCAGGTGTCCTTAAATGGAAGTTCTAGGAGAAGCCCTCCACCCCCTAATGAGAGGATCAGAGCATACTTCTGAGGTATGAGTTCCATGGACAGTGATTTCCCAGAAGAGGTTTCTGGGACATGTTGGAGAAATTCAGAACACTAAATCCTGGTGAAAAATAAAGGATTGGCTGGTTTGAGTGCCCTCCTTAAAGGAAGGATCTATCAAAGACCATCAAATCAGAGAGATGTGATTCAATTCTAGGTCTCCTTAATCTGGAGCTAGTCTTTCTCGCACTCACAGTCTCTAAACCCTTATATGTTGACCAATAAATCAGTCAATCAATCAATCAACAGTTATTAAACACCTACTATGTGCCAGCCACTGTGCAAAGCATTATCGATACAAAAAGAGGTGAAAGACAGTCCTTCCCTTAAAGGAGCTTCCAATCTACTGGGAGAGACAACATGTGAACAAGTATATAAGAAGCAAGCCATACACAGGATAAATAGGAAATAATTAACATGTGGAAGATACTAGAATTAAGAGGGGTGGAATGCTTCCTGTAAAACATAAGATTTTAGTTGGGATTTGAAGAAAACTAGGGGAGTTAGGCAGAGACATGAGGTGGGAGAATATTCTAGGTATGGGGGATAACAAGAGAAAATGTTCAGAGCTATGAGATATAATGCCTTATTTTTGGAACATCCAGGAGGCCAGTGTGCCTGGATCAAAGAAAATGCTCCAGGGACTAAGGTGTAATATGACTGAAAAGGGAGTCACTACAATTTATTCAGTGGGATGTTGGAAGGAATGGGGTAACACAGTTAGACCTGAACTTTAGTGAATGAATGGAGAACGGAGGATGGATTGGAGTGGGGAGAGGCTTGAGGCAGGCATTGCCTTCCAGCAGGATATTATAATAGTCCAAGTCTGAGATGATAAAGTCTTTCACTAGAGCAGTGGCAGTAGTAAATAAGAGAAGGGGGCTTCAGCATATTCCAAAGATGTCGCAGAGATTAAATCAACAAGAATTGTCAATGGAAGGGATGGGGGAGGAGTGGTTAGAGATAGTAAGGAATCCAGAATGACCCCTAGGTTGTGAGTCTGAGGAACTGGGAGGGTGGTTGCCCTCTGCAGTAATAAGAAAGGTAGAAGGGGAAGAGAATTTGGGAGGGGGGGATAATGAGTTGTCTTTTGGATATATTTAGCTTAAGATGTCTACTGGACATCTAGTTCAAGATGTCTGAAAGGCAATTGGAGATGCAAGATTGGAGGTCAGCCAGCAGGGAGATTGGGGCAGGAGAGGTAGATTTTAGAACCATCAGCATAGAAATGGTCATTAAATTCATGGGAGCTCATAAGATCACAAAGTGAAGCAGTGTAGGAGAAGAGAAGAGGGCTCAGGACAGAACACTAGGAGATACCTATAATTAGAGGGAATGATCCAGAAGAGAATTCAGGAAAGGAATTGAGAAGGAGCAGTCAGATAGGCAAGAGGAGAACTAGGAGAAAGTGGGGTAATGAAAAAAACAAAAGAGAAAAGAGTATCAAGGAAGAGAGAGTGATCAAAAGTGTCAAAGGCTACGGGGAGGTCAAGGAGCCTGAGAACTCAGTAAAGCCCATTGGATTTATCAACTAAGAGAGAGGTTAACCTCTATAAGGGGCTAAGAAGAGAGAAAAAGGAAACACCTATTGTAGACAGCATTTTTAAATGTTATAGCCCTAAAAGGCTGAAGAGATCTGGCACAATACTTACAGAGGATAGAAGGATCGAGTGAAGGGTTAGTTTGTTTCTGTCTTTTTTTTCAAGATGGGAGAGACATGGACATATAGACAATAAGGAATGAGCCAGTAGACAGGACAACTGGAGCACCTGCATTTTAATAACAGCCTTAGGGGGGCGGAGCCAAGATGGCGGAGTAGAAACAGCTCTTCCAAGCCTCTCTGCCCCCAGATTCCCCACAAACTATGTAAAAAAGGACTGTGAACAACTTCTGGAGCCCCAGCACCCACAGAACGACACAGAGAAGCTACCCTCCTGCTGAGGACAGCCCAGCAGCCCTGCAGGAAGGACCAGCGCAGCGGTCTGGGAGCCGGCAGTGCGCAGAGCGCAGGAGCCGAGCCGAGCCCAGGTCCGCGTGAGCCGAGGTTTTAGCTCCAGGGCGGCAGGGCCAGCAGCCAGCTGGAGGAACCCCAGAACACCAGGAGCTGTGGCGATTCAAGAATTATCAACATAGACATGCCTAGGACAAAGTAAGAGGTTAGTGTCCTATGGACTTTGGGACCTGTATTTGGGGAATGCGTCAGCTCCCTCCCTGGGGGCTAGAAGCCGCTGAGGAGACATGCCATTTTGTAGTTTTCATAGGCATTTCCGGCTCCCAGCCTACAAATCGTGGGGAGATCCAGCGATCAGTCTTGGGGGGTAATCGCTCTTGCTTTAACCTCCTGGATCTGGATTGTGATCTAGGGTGGAAGTTGTGGGTGGGTTTATAGCTTGCCAGAAACGGAAGTTGCCCCCCACACGTTCGGGACGAAAATTCCTCTATCTGGCCTTAAAGCCATAGTGTGGCAACAAGCCCAAAACTCAAGCAATTAAGTGGCAACATGCCAAGGCAAAGGAAACAGAAAAATGCAACCCTAGACTCCTATTTTGGGGGCATAGAGCTGGAAAAGGACTGTGAGGTCAGAAATCCTGCTCCAAAAGCCCCAGGGGAAAACATGAACGGGTGGCAGGCCATAGAGGACCTTAAGAAGGACTTTAAAAATCAAATAAGAGAAGTGGAGGAAAAATTAGAAAGAGAAATAAGAAGGATGCAGGAAAAGTATGAAATGAGGGTCAACAGCCTGACTGAGGAAAACAACACCTTAAAAAATAGACTAACTCAAATGGCAAAGGAGGCCCAAAAGGGCAATGAGGAGAAGAATGCCTTAAAAAGTCAGATTTGCCAGATGGAAAAAGAAGCTCAAAAGTTCACTGAGGAGATTCATTCCTTCAGAGTTAGACTGGAGCAAATGGAAGCTAATGACTTTATGAGAAATCAAGATGCTGTTAAGCAGATCCAAACAAATGAAAGATTAGAAGGCAATGTGAAATATCTCATGGGAAAAACCACTGACCTGGAAAATAGATCCAGGAGAGACAATTTAAAAAATTATTGGACTACCTGAAAGCCATGATCAAAGAAAGAACATAGAAATCACCCTTCAAGAAATTCTCAAGGAAAACTGCCCTGATGTTTTAGATCCAGAGGGCAAAATAGAGGTTGAAAGAATCCACAGATCACCTCCTGAAAAAGATCCCAAAAAGAAAACTCCCAGAAATATTATGGCCAGGTTCCAGAATCCCCAGATCAAGGAGAAAATACTACAAGCAGCCAGGAAGAAACAATTTCAATATTGTGGAAACCCAATCAGAATAGCCCAGGACCTGGCAGCTTCTACACTGAGGGATCGAAGGGCATGGAATATGATATTCCAGAGGGCAAAGAACTGGGAATGAACCCAAGGGTCACCTACCCAGCAAAACTGAGTATTTTGTTTCAGGGGAAAATATGGTCATTCAGTGGAATAGAGGACTTTCAAGCATTCTTGAGGAAAAAACCAGAATTGAATAGAAAATTTGGCACCCAGACACAAGAAGGAAGAGATGCCTGAGAAGGTAATCAGGGAAAAGAAATCAAAAGGAACTTATCAAAGCTGAACTATTTACATTCCTATATGGAAAAGCAGTAACTGTGACTGATGATATCTTTCTCACTATGAAAATAATGGAAGAAGGGGTGTGGTCATATGAATACATATGTGAATGTGTGTGTATATGGTTACAGTTATATATGGATAGAGGGCATAAGTTGAATTTGTTGGGAAGGGAGAATACTCCAGGGATGAAATTATGAGGTGAGAGAGGAAAGTGGCAAGAGGAGATGGGGAGAGACAGGGTAGGGTAAACTATCCCATGTAGAAGAAGCAAGAGGAAGTGGGTGCAAAGGAGGGGGAGAATAAGGAAGGCTAAAAAGACAAAACCACATTCCCATTGAATCTGGTTCAGGGAGAAAATGACATACATACTAAACGGGATATCTCAATCTGCAGCAGGATAGGGGGAAGGGGGATGAGAGGAGGGATGATGGATGGGAGGGCATCCTTGGGGGGAGGGGAGGTTGGAAGTACCCACTATAGAAGAGGGACAGGATTATGTAGGGAATGGACCAGGTGGGGGGGGGGGTGGGATGAGTGGGAGGGAATTATAAGCAGTCTTGTACAATATATCTACTATGATAATGTTTTGCATAGCTAGACATGTACAACATATACTGAATTGCTTATCTCCCAAGAAGGAATGGGTGACAAGGGAGGAAGGAAATGGATCTGAAATTCAAGGTCATAACATTAAATGTTTCAAATATATATATAAATACTATTAGTAATACTCTTTTGCCTATAATTGGGAGATAAGATGTGCAGGCATTGGGACACAAAGATTCATCTTCCTCTAATGGAAAAGTCGATGGGGGTATGGAGAAGGTATGGGAGAGAGCAGATTGGAGGAAGCGATATCTTGTGGGACTGCTATTCTGGGAGGTTGGGTAGGGGAATAATGGGGGGAAAATGATTGTAACTCAAAATCTGGCGGAAATGAATGATGTAAAACAGAAGTTAATAAAGCATTTGTTTAAAAAAAAAAAGAAAAAAGGAGAAAAAAAAATAACAGCCTTAAAGATGGCAGAAGAAACAACTTTCAGATTCAAGAAAATTAATCTATAATTATGAAATTTTAGTCACCATAAGAAGTAGTAAAAGAGATATTTGGGAGCAGAGAACTCTACCATAGCACCCATCTGCTAACCGAAATATTGCAAAATATATGTCCTCCTGAAAATGGGTCAGTAATATCTTAGTATTTTTATTTTATTGGTCTAGAGTTTGATTTCATCACTACAGTGTAAACTATTCCTATTTATAAGTTGTGGATTGGCAATTTATCTATAACTGAGAGGATTAAAGATTTTCCTGGGGACCTGAGCAGATAAGTGAATCGATTGCTCATGGTCCTCAGAAGGCATGTGGGATGTTTCGGAAGACTTCAACCCAGATATGCCTGACTTCAAGATCAGTTTATATGCCTAGCAGTGGTTTACTACTGAAAAACAAAAGTACTTTAATTCCACAAGAGATAATAAGATGATCTGTTTAGGTGTCTGAGACATTTTACAAAGTTAAATGACTCATTCTTCAAGATTGAGAGCAAAAGCTAGCTCCTCCAAAAAGTTTCCTTCTTTGATTAGAAATGATCTGGTTTTCCTTGTCCCTGGTGTAATCAATCAGCACCACTCCTTAGCAAATCCTCTTTGCCAGTTTCGTTAGGCCCCTTACCAGATTAGAAACTCTAATAAGACAACATTTTATTAGACCAAGAAGTAAAATACCATGTGTCAGGCACTTTGCCAAGTTCTGAGGATACAGATTTTGAAAGCTAGTCCCCTCCCCTCAGGGAGATTATATTCAAATAGGGAAGACAATACATTAAGGGGAACTAGTGGAGATGAAGTAAGAAGAGTGAGTTGAGCTGAGAGGGAAGTTAGCATGACTGGGACTCCTCATGAAATGGAGGTCTGGCCTGCAAGCTCCCCAATCAGAACAGATCCCTAAGCAGAATTATCTCAATGGGGGCAAGGCCGCTGGCTAAGAGGTGAAGTCTGAAGAGTGAGTTGAGTTGGGAGTGACCTATCTTTGTAACTTTCTCTCAGGGCCCACCAAAAATGACTTAACACTTAATAATCCCTAAATAAATGTCTGATAAATTGAAGTTATTGAATTCAGCTGTAAAAGATTTATTTGAAAATAGATAGAAGGGAAAATAAGGCTGAGCTCATCAACAAAGTTGGTATTGCTGTCAAATAAAGACTGAAATCAGGTCCCCATAGATGGCTGAATCAACATAGAACATCTTTTAAAATCATTTATTCAAACAGTGTCAGTTTTAACAGCTACATCTGTATTGGCTCAAGGCAATGCTTTCATTTATCAAACAAAATTAAAACTTTGTTTGGCCAGCATTATGAAACTAGTCAAATTATATGGTGCCTTGGGAACTATGCAAACCATCCTAGAAAAGAAGGGAAGTCTATTAGGAAACTCTGTGGGCTTTCTTCATTTCTTTGGCTCTAATTTCAAATGCCAGCTCTGCTTTTTAGTGACGTGGGAAAAATTATGAAACCTCAATGAATACAGCATCTGAGGAATACTGGCCATCCTCCCAGATCCCAATGTCCTTCTCCTCTCATCATACCTTTCATAGTTTATTACCAAGCATATGAGTTGATGCTGTGAGCTGTTGCCCCAGGAGACAGGGCACTATTTGTAAAGCAGGTATTTGAACTTGAGCTCTGACGAACATAGGGAAACTTGTCCTAAGTCTAGAAATGTAAGCAATATTTGTCTCATGCCAAACATGTCAAGCTCTGGGCCTCAAGGATAACAAATGGGCCTTAGGGAGCAGATTGATTTTACACAGTTCCATTTTTTTTTTCTTGACATGAAGCTCTTGATTCAGTGATTGCTCTGGATGGGCAGACAAAAACCCAGCAGCCTTCTCCAGATGCTAAAAGGAACAAAGAAGAAGATCAAAATGTAATGCAGTGGGGCTGAAAATTAAATGCTGTTTTTGCAAACAGGCATCAAGAGTTACTGAGTGGAAATAATCACATACCAAGATAATGACATAAATGATACAAAGCCAAAAAAGGGAAAATAATCTTCCCTCTAGTTGTCTCCCCCTGCCCCTGGCCCCACCATTACCTTGTTTTTCCTCCTTCCCATTTGTTCAACACAGGGCAAGAATAGAAACTGATTTAATGCAAAATACATTATTGTTCTTCCTTTTGGGGTTTTGAAGCTAGCAAAGACATGTATATAATTAAAAGCAACAGGCGTGATGTTGGGTTTGTCACAAGAAAGTCCTGGGTTCAAATCTTGATTCTCGATTTCCTAATTACTTAAGTACTACACAATCTCTAGTACTTATCCCCAAGAAACTTCTTAGGACTTATCTATAATGGCATAGAAGGGTCATTATCTTCACCAGTGGAGAGAGTGTTCACACTAAAGTTTCTCTCATTCAGACCCTTCAAGTATTTTCATTTATTTAAGAATACAATATAAGTTGGAGCAAGGAAGAGGAAAGTCATAGAATGTTATCCATTAAAATATTGACTTAATAAGAATGAAAAACTCAAAGACCTCTTAAGTAACTCAGGATAACCTGATAATAGATGGAAGCTATGAAGTTGCAGGTATCACATCAATATAAAGAAGATTCTATTAATTAATTGGACTTATTAAAATAAAGAGGGGGTGCATTGCCTTATGAAGTAATCTCCCCCCTGTTACTGGACTTATTCAATGAATGGTTAGAAAATTCCTTATTAGGGATATCTCTATCATGTCTGTGCAAAAGAGTAAAGACATGTTGTAATCACAGAATCTTAGATCTGGAAGAGGTCAACTAGTCCGGGGCATCTAAAATAATCTGAATAAATAATATAATGATGCCAGAGGGGCCATATTACTCCAAAAAGTAACCAACTAGAAGGTGGGAAAATGATATTTATAGCATCATATAATAGCCAGTAATTTGGCTTATCTTGACCACATCTCATTCCTTTCACCCATCATTCCAAACATCTGGTAATCTGCCTCCCTTCCTGCTATTGGTCTGGACAGTTAAGGCTGCTCTCAAGCTCTCCTTTTCTGCACCCATTGGTGATGGGCAGAGGGTGGGGTGGCAGGGAGCAAAGACAATCATAGTGTGACCCTGACATAATCACACACTTACAAAACTCCCTCTACTCACAGTGTGATTACAATCTATCTCCCAGATCAATTGTGGTTATGGGAGCTGTCCTTCACAGGCAATGGCCAGCAATGTCAATGCCCACCACTTTCTCTGAGTCAGATTTTTGTGGGACAAAATGAGTCACACAAAGTGAGCTGGTTTGGATGGACTGGCTTGAAAGGGTTTTGTTTTTGTTTTTTGTTGTTGTGTTTTTTTTTTTTTTAGTTTTCTTTTCTCATTACATTATCTTTTCCTCCAAACCCATCCCTCTTTTGAATTCCATATTTTGATGAAGGTCACCAATATCCTCCTAAACAATCAGGTTCACATTGTCAGTTTCACTCTCATATTCACTCACCCCACATATTCAATCTGTTTACAAGTCTTGTTGTTGGCAATATCTCTAAATTTTATTCCTTCCTCTCCACTACGATAGTCGTCATTTAGGCTTCTATTGCTTTTGGAGTAGACTAGTGCAATAATTTCTTAACTTGTATCCTTGTCTCGAGTCTCTTCCCACTAATATTCTTCCACAAAGTGCTGACCTGAACAAGTAATATCCCTGTTAAATAAAGTAGGGGGCTCCCTGTGGACTCTAGGTCCCAATATAATTTTATATTTACCTCATCTTTTTAAAATTTCTATTTCTGTGTGTTTTATAATATAATTATTAATGCCTGTACAGAATCTATTTTAAAAGGAAATAAACACATATGGGACCATGCTAAAAAATTAGGGATAGAAGTACAGAATCAATAAAGATTAAAGACCACTTATCTAATTCAAACTCTCACCCAATGCAGGAATTCTCTTTCCAATATCCTTAATAAGGAATTTTCTAACCATTCATTGAATAAGTCCAGTAACAGGGGGAAGATTACTTCATAAGGCAGTCTACCCCCTCTTTATTTTTTTTTTTTTAATTTTTAAACAAATACTTTATTAACTTCTGTTTTACATCATTCATTTCTGCCAGATTTTGAGTTACAATCATTTTCCCCCCATTATTCCCCTACCCAACCTCCCAGAATAGCAGTCCCACAAGATATCGCTTCCTCCAATCTGCTCTCTCCCATACCTTCTCCCATACCCCCATCGACTTTTCCATTAGAGGAAGATGAATCTTTGTGTCCCAATGCCTGCACATCTTATCTCCCAATTATAGGCAAAAGAGTATTAATAATAGTATTTATATATATATTTGAAACATTTAATGTTACGACCTCGAATTTCAGATCCATTTCCTTCCTCCCTTGTCACCCATTCCTTCTTGGGATAGAAGTAATTCAGTATATGTTGTACATGTCTAGCGATGCAAAACATTATCATAGTAGATATATTGTGCAAGGCTGCTTATAATTCCCTCCCACTCATCCCACCCCCCAACTGGTCCATTCCCTACATGATCCTGTCCCTCTTCTATAGTGGGTACTTCCAACCTCCCCTCACCCCAAGGATGCCCTCCCATCCATCATCCCTCCTCTCATCCCCCTTCCCCCTATCCTGCTGCAGGTTGAGATATCCCATTTAGTATGTATGTCATTTTCTCCCTGAACCAAATTCAATGTGAATGTGGTTTTGCCTTTTTAGCCTTCCTTATTCTCCCCCTCCTTTGCACCCACTTCCCCTACATGAGATAGTTTACCCTACCATGTCTCTCCCCATCTCCTCTTGCCACTTTCCTCTCTCACCTCATAATTTCATCCCTTGAGTACTCTCCCTTCCCAACAAATTCAACCTATGCCCTCTATCCATATATAACTGTAACCATATACACACACATTCACATATGTATTCATATGACCACACCCCCTTCTTCCATTATTTTCATAGTGAGAAAGATATCATCAGTCACAGTTATTGCTTTTCCATATAGGAATGTAAATAGTTCAACTTTGATAAGTTCCTTTTGATTTCTTTTCCCTGATTACCTTCTCAGGCATCTCTTCCTTCTTGTGTCTGGATGTCAAATTTTCTATTCAACTCTGGTTTTTCCTCAAGAATGCTTGAAAGTCCTCTATTCCACTGAATGACCATATTTTCCCCTGAAACAAAATACTCAGTTTTGCTGGGTAGGTGACCCTTGGGTTCATTCCCAGTTCTTTTGCCCTCTGGAATATCATATTCCATGCCCTTCGATCCCTCAGTGTAGAAGCTGCCAGGTCCTGGGCTATTCTGATTGTGTTTCCACAATATTGAAATTGTTTCTTCCTGGCCGCTTGTAGTATTTTCTCCTTGATCTTGGGATTCTGGAACCTGGCTATAATATTCCTGGGAGTTTTCTTTTTGGGATCTTTTTCAGGAGGTGATCGGTGGATTCTTTCAACCTCTATTTTGCCCTCTGGATCTAAAACATCAGGGCAGTTTTCCTTGAGAATTTCTTGAAGGGTGATTTCTAGGTTCTTTCCTTGATCATGGCTTTCAGGTAGTCCAATAATTTTTAAATTGTCTCTCCTGGATCTATTCTCCAGGTCAGTGGTTTTTCCCATGAGATATTTCACATTGCCTTCTAATCTTTCGTTTGTTTGGATCTGCTTAACAGCATCTTGATTTCTCATAAAGTCATTAGCTTCCATTTGCTCCAGTCTAACTCTGAAGGAATGAATCTCCTCAGTAAACTTTTGAATTCTTTTTCCATCTGGCAAATTCGACTTTTAAGGCATTCTTCTCCTCATTGCCCTTTTGGGCCTCCTTTGCCATTTGAGCTAGTCTATTTTTTAAGGTGCTATTTTCCTCAGTCAGGCTGTTGACCTCATTTCATACTTTTCCTGCATCCTTCTCATTTCTCTTTCCAATTTTTCCTCCACTTCTCTTATTTGATTTTTAAAGTCCTCCTTAAGGTCCTCTATGGCCTGCAACCCACTCATGCTTTCCCCTGGGGCTTTTGGAGCAGGACTTCTGACCTCACAGTCCTTTTCCCGCTCTATGCCCCAAAATAGGAGTCTAGGGTTGCATTTTTCTGTTTCCTTTGCCTTGCATGTTGCCACTTAATTACCTGACTTTTGGGCTTGTTGCCACACTATGGCTTTAAGGCCAGATAGAGGAATTTTCGTCCCGAACGTGTAGGAGCAACTTCCGTTTCTGGCAAGCTATAAACCCACCCACAACTCCACCCTAGATCACAATCCAGATCCAGGGAGGTTAAAGCAAGAGCGATTACCCCCCAAGACTGATCGCTGGATCTCCCCACAATAATTGCAGGCCAGGAGCCGGAAATGCCTCTGAAAACTACAAAATGGCGTGTCTCCTCAGAGGCTTCTAGCCCCCAGGGGAGGGAGCTGACGCATTCCCCCAAATACAGGTCCCAAAGTCCATAGGACACTAACCTCTTACTTTGTCCTAGGCAAGTCTATGTTGATAATTCTGGAGTCTCCACAGCTCCTGGTGTTCTGGGGTTCCTCCAGCCAGCTGCTGGCCCTGCCGCCCTAGGGCTAAAACCTCGGCTCATGTGGACCTGGGCTCAGCTCGGCTCCTGAGCTCTGCGCGCTGCCGGCTCCCAGACCACTGCGCTGGTCCTTCCTGCAGGGTGCTGGGCTGTCCTCAGCGGGAGGTTAGCTTCTCTGTGTCGTTCTGTGGGTGCTGGGGCTCCAGAAGATTTTCAGATTCCTTTTTTTACATAGTTTGTGGAGAGTCTGGGGGCAGAGAGGCTTGGACGAGCTGTTTCTACTCCGCCATCTTGGCTCCGCCCCCCCCCCTCTTTATTTTAATAACTCCAATTAATTAATAGGATCTTCTTTATATTGATGTGCTTCCTGCAACTTCATAGCTTCCATCTATTAGTATTCTCTCTTCTTTCCCATGAGTCTTTTGAGGATTTGAAATTGGCTTTAAAGTAGCCCTTAAATCTTCCTTTGTCCAATTGAAACATCTCCAGTTTTTTCCGCAGAACTTCATGTACATAATGGGATTTAGAGTCTACCCAATCAAGTCACTATCTCAATCAAGTTTTTTTGAAAGGGGGCAGCTAGATGGCATAGTGGGTAGAGCATAGGACTTGAAATCAGGAAGAGCTGCATTTGAATCCTGTCTTAGACACTTAACTATGAGACTAGGGTACTCACCTTAACCTCTCTCAGCTACAGTCTTCTTAGTTGTAAAATGTGAATAACAAAAGTACCCACCTTACAGGTTTATTATGAGGATCAAATGAATTTATATATGTGAAGCATTTGGCAAGCCTTAAGTTTTATATAAATGCTAGTTATTTTTATTTTGAAAATACTATAATTCAACATTTCCTTTTAAAACTATCTATGCTATCAGCCACATTGTGTGATGACTAACTT